>OY759266.1:50047187-50170401 GCA_963662155.1 Lamellibrachia columna
GTTGTTGTGGAGATGTTCCACACGAAGGAACTCGACAAGGAATCTACCGTGTTGAGCGGAAGAGTGACTGACGTACTGGGAGGATGTGTCAAGAGGCGCTCACACGTGTTTGTCTGCACAGTAGATAACTACCATTCTTGTCTTATGGTGCCACGTTGTGGAACAACCCCGAAACTTCACATCATCGACAGTTATGTGAAAGAGAAATACGAAAGAATTCGAAATCAACTCGTGACTGTCTATGAGAAAAGGGACGGCTGGTTTCAACGAAAATGCATCGAGAGGCTGAACCCGAAAGACCGTCAGAGCAAGTTGTTTGTCGTCAAGTACATCGAGTGGAAGACAAGGTTCATGTACCCACTAGGGTGTGTCGTGAAAGCCATAGAACCAGGGAGAGATCTACAGAGCGGCCAGAGGATTCTGAACCTGCAGTATCAGGTACAACAACAGTTCCCGGCGGACGTGGTGAGTTACGCGGAAGACTCGCGTGAGCCGAAGCTGCTGGACGGGCGACGCGACCTGCGTAAGGAGTACACGTTCACCATAGACCCTCCTGGCTGCACGGACATCGACGACGCTCTGTCTGTTAGAAAACTTGATAGAAATGGTGATGACATCTATGAGGTAGAAGTCCATATTGCTGACGTCACACATTATGTGAAACCGGCGGATCCCGTCGACATCGAATCAAGACGCAGAGGAACGACCTTCTACCCGGCAGTAGGCTGTTCTGCTTTCCATATGTTGCCACAGAGGTTGAGCGAAGATCTGTGCAGCCTGTTGCCTGACAAAGACAGACTTGCACTTTCCGTGCGGTTGACACTAGACAATGACGGCAATCTCCTAGAGCCGAATCCGACAATCTCACGAACTGTCATCAATAGCAATGCACGACTGACGTACACAGAAGTACACGAGATGTTGTTTTCCACTAGACACAGTGACGGAGTTGATGAGGAACTTCGCAGAAGACTCACATGGCTGCACCACTTGTCTCAAAGACTTCGAGAAAAACGATTACAAAATATGCGTTTCTTCTCCGAATATAATGGGTTCTTTGATTTCGAAGACCAGGCGGCAGAGGCGCATGAATTAATCGAAGAATTCATGGTTCTGGCGAACAGAGAAGTCGCAAAGTTCCTGATTGGAACATTCCCAGATTGCACTCCCTTGCGCAGGCAGGAAGAGCCTAAGGAAGACGACATGAAGAGTTGGCGGAAGAAGCATGCCGCCGTGGCACGAGGAACGTTCTACTTCCAGTCGTTCAACGACTTGATGACAGGCTGTGACGAGAGAGAGGATGAAGACTTTCCACTTCTCACTGACACAACACGACAGTTGACGGAGGCGGTTGAGGCGGGAGACATGGCGAGGGCGACGACATTGGTATCATTAGAGCAACTCCACCCAGAGTTCGCACTACTATTCTCCAGTTGGTATGACATACAGGAGAGGTCAGAGTACATCCGATCAGGCAACGGAGCGAGTTGTCGGCATTTCACACTTCGCGAGGACGTCTACACGCATTTCACGTCGCCCATCCGCCGGTACTTCGATACCGTTGTGCACCGTCTGGTGAAAGCTGCAATCGATGGACAACCGTCACCGTACACTGATGAAGAGATGGATCAAATGTGTCGTCATCTCAACTATCAGACGAGACAACAGAAGAAGTATGACGATGATTTGAAATCGCTGAAGAGGGCATGCTCACTGAACTCGACTGCAATGTTTCTGCCTGGAATCGTGGAAGACATTGGAGAGGGTCATTTCAGCGTCCATTTGCCGCACTTGCGTCTCAGAAAAGAGGTGAAGTTTAGTCTTCTGGGAGTGTTGAAAACAGAACCTGTTGACGCGTCGCCGCCAGGGAAAGTGACAATGCACTGGAGCAGGAAGGTCTTCGACGCCGCAGGATGTCCAACTCACGCGCGGGCAAAAAATGCCGTGAAAAATTCTCTCCGACTCGCTACGGACACACACGTTGACCACGTCCCGCGTAACTCGTGGAATGACGTAAGGCGAGCGGTCAGCACCTCAGACACTGAATCACTGCTGCCCACAATAAGCAATGTGTTGTCCGAAGCGCGGTCATCGTCCAACGAGCTAGCACCGGAAGTTACGTCAGAAATGAAGATGGGCGAGCCTCTGTGGAGAAAGGCTTGCGATTTTGAGTTGTTGCTGAAGACAAATGACACGCTGTCACTACAGGTATTTGTTTGTCCCTATTCTGCGAATGTCAAGGCAATACATTTATGTCCGTTTAGGTTGTTTTAACACTTGAATAATATTTAATTAAATTTCCGTGGTTCTTTCATCGATAATGTTTGTCCATTCGTGACAGGACAAGCAACCGTATTTAATCGTGTTACACTTCTCAAAAGACTTAATAGTCGACACCTTTTCAAATTCATAATACAGTTGTATTAATATAATAATAATAACTTCAATTCATAAACCTTTTGGTTATTTAATGAATTAATATATTTAAGTGTTATATATGACAATCAAGAAATTATATCCGCGCACTTTTTACTGTCCCACTGTGCTCTACCCTAATATTACGTTACATATATATCTGCTGAACGTGTAGGTTGGGGCAGAGCTAGTGCGAGGTCTCCTGGAGCCGACCGTCAGACTCGTCAATCTCACCCGGCAGTTAGACTTGTGCATCGAACACACAGATCAACCGGTGAAATGCTTCGCGGAAACTGCCATCCTACACAGCAAGAAGAGCTACCAAGACACCGAGGAGTACCAAGATGTCTGGCTCCCCATCTTGGCGATGGAAGCGGCGGAGGGCGCAGTCAAGGAAGGCGACCCAATTATTGTGCATAACGTCAAAGTTGCCATGTTACATCAAGAAGGCAGACTGCACGGTAGATTCAGACTGGGTGTGAGTTTCTGCAAGACAAGACACATCCGACTGATTAGGAGCATGAAACAAGATGAAGAAGAAACAGACGGTTTCCTCTGCATTCGATACAAGAGCGCCAAGCAGAATCACAGCAGGGACGTATGGGTGGGTCACGCTGTAATCCAAAAAGTCTGTGTCAACAACGACGACGAGGTAGTCGTGAATTTTCGTTTGTTCCACTACAACATAGACCCACCAGTTGAATCGATGGAGGAGAAGAACGAAGACGGTGTGGCGTGCACGGTAGAGCTACTACCCAAGATGTTGCCTGACAGGTAGCCGCTATCTTTTTGATTACCGTTTCAGGAGATGTATGTTGGACTATCGTGTGTTAATTGATAAACGTGTGTAACCATATGCTGTGTTACACGCGCCGTCGCACGCACGCCAATCAAATGCCAATCTCACACCAATCACACACGCACGTACGCTTCGGTGTGATTACTTTATACTTATTTACTTATTATAAGCGTAATATAAGCAGATGAGATGATTGTTCAAAACGCGAATTCGTCGCTACTTAAGTATCATTTAAACTTTCTAATCCTATGAACTAATGTAGGTCCTGTTGTATTGCATGTCTGCAGTCGGATGGAGGATGCTGTTCGTTCTCTTGAAGTCGCGTCAGATTTGTGCAAGGCAATTGTACTGGGAAAACCAAGACCCGATGCAGGTGTGTCAATCATTTGTATTTGTACGAAAAAGAATATAATATTTTTATGCAGAGTAAGCACAGGCATATATAATCTTATTTGTGGCCATCATTCAGTGTAGTGTCACAATGAAAACATTAAAAACTATACTAACCTACAGGTTGTCCAATCATGAAGTTCCAATTATAATTGTTGTCTTCTTTGCCTGTACACTGCACGAATGTTAACATGAATTATATAATATTGCTTTTTCCGAATTTATTGCGAAACGTTATTAAAGTTATAAATATAAGTGATGCCCATGTATTGAATATTAATATGTCTGAATCACTTCTTTATTACTTTTTGGCATTGGGATTTTGTGTACTGGAGAGGACATGCTTTAAAAAAAAATTACACACAAGACTGTATGATGGCCACATATTGTATTCGCAGATACAAAATGGCTTTCTGTTTTCTATTTGGTATATATGATATATTCTATAATACTATTTTTACGAGTAGGAATTCATTGTCATTAGAATTGTTTGGGCATCTTTTTGGAGAGGATATTCCTATTTTTTTTACGGAAAAAGCAACGAAAGCCCAACAGATTGGTAGAAAATGTGTAGTGTAGTTCACCGATGTAGTTCACCGATGTAGTTCACCGATGTAGTTCACCGATGTAGTTCACCGATGCATCATTTAATACAATTTGTTACTGCTGGGTAATTTGTTTCATTGTGTTGCACTGCCAGTTTTAGCGTGACAATAAATTGAAGTGAGACAGCAAAATGTGTTAAAACAGCATAGTATGAAGGTTTTCCTAAACATATTTGACGTAACTTCATGACATTTGGCCTGTAGTTTCCTTACTATTGCCACTGTATGAAAATCACTCATAATTAAAACTACACAATTAATTGTTTGAATACAATGGGAAAAGTACATTTATAAAAACACGTTCTTTTTAAACTTTCATAATTTTTACTCCTACTATTACTCCGTTTATGCTATGGTTGTACCTAGTGTAGCATCGCCATTGGACCGTTTATGATGACCCTTCATTTGTACAAAATTGTTTCATCCCAATGACATAACATATTGGTTAGGCATAACCTAGCTTGTGGGAATTCATGGTAAGATAGATGTATTAATGTGTGCATGATAAAGGAAACCCACTTTGGTATAACATTAACTCTAATTTTCTGGTTTATTTATAGAATCCGTTTCAAATAGCAGTTTTTTCACCACATTTAAGATGTCATACTTTGTGACCATTACAGCTTAAACAATAATTTCAGATGACACATTGGAAGAGAAATGTCCGAAGGATCTTCAGGTGAACACCAAAAGTGTTTACATAAAACGGAGCAACGACATGCAACAAGCAGCCATCAGAGCCGCTTTAACGAACAACTTTACGCTGATTCAAGGACCTCCAGGTAATACACACAACGCCGTCATGTTGTCGACACTATCTATGTTTAGGGAAACATAGATGGCCTCAATAAAAACACTACAACAATGCTACGCGGAACACAAGCGGGGTATACAGCGAAATTGCCCGTGATTATACATGTTTCTGTCGACTCACTGTTAATACAACTTTGTCCCCTTCACCTCTTTCGTCGACCAAGGTTTTATATTTCTGAAATCTTATCAGCTGATTTGCCCGTGGAGTACGTAATTAGCAACCACTACAAAATGTCATGTTATTCTTTAAAACGTTATTCTGTTATTTTCTTTAGATCTTCTAAATGTTTTAGGATCGCTTCCTATTTTCTTATAAATCCACCTTCACCGTCCGACATGTCTACAGGCACCGGGAAGACGCAGACCGCGGTGAAACTGGCCTACTGGTTTGTGCAGATGAACCGCCGACGGGACAGCGATGGAACGACGAGACGTCAGGTGTTGTACTGCGGACCGTCCAACGGAGCCGTCGATGTCGCAGCCAGTACGTAATTCGACACATTCTAATAATATTATACGTTTTGGAGATACGAGATACGGTTGCAGATCAATCACATTCGTAATCGGCAGGATTTCGTACGATTGAGCATTATTCTATGTGAATTTAGTCCATCACCATTTCCTAAGCTCGATATTCCCGCTAACCGGTATGAACTTTGCAATATGGCTGTCGTGTATATGGATGTCATACCAAAGCAGAATATTGGTTTATGTAGTGCCAGATATGCATATTAGGTCCTACTGATTGAAATGGGTAAATCATACTTCAGTGATCAGGTTGTGGGTAGCCATTGCTTCTTGATTTCTGGATGGATGAGCAACTGTCTCAGTAGTTTAAAGTACATACATATATTAATGAAAGGTGAAGAGTACAGAAAATGTATATTGCATATTAAACCGAGGCTATGCATGATGTTTCAGTAGCGATCAGTTGTGTCAACAGTCATTTGTATGTGGTTTGAGTAACCATAATATAGCATAATATAATATTAAGCGGTGGTTGTTTTTTAGAATTGTTGCAAAAAGGGATCCGACACAACACAATGAAGATACTGCGAATCTACAGCGAAGAACTGGAACGACAAGTGTTTCCTATACCAAGAGAATCTCCGGGAAGACAGAGCCACGGACGTAGATACGAACTGATTGGACACGAAGAACAGAAGTCCATCGCGCTGCATTACCTCATCCGCGGACAACAGAACCCTTTCTCGGAACGTATAAAGAAGGTCGACATGTTCTTCAAGAAGAACATGCACCGACGCGATAGGGTTACCGATGACGACATTGAAACGTAATGCTATTAATTCCTTTTCCTTTTACTAAATATTGTACTATAGTTGCTTGCTCCTAATAATAGTAACATATTTAATAGTACAACAAGCGTAGCACTATTAGAAGGCAGGGTGTAGGATATACATCGTACAACATTGTCAAATCACTCTTATTAGGTAAGGTCATCATATAACTCTGTATATTATTGCATCATGTCATAGGTACTCGAAACTGGTGACGGACGCCGCCATTCACGAGATCAAGCAGTACGACATCCTGCTGTGCACGTGCTCACACAGCGCCAGTCCCCGCATCACGCGAGCCGCCAACGTGACGCAGTGCATCATCGATGAATGCGGCATGTGCACGGAGCCTGAGAGTCTCATTCCGTTGACGTGTCACAAACCGCAGCAAGTTGTCCTCATTGGAGACCACAAACAACTGAGACCCATCGTGAAGCAGCCGACGGCCAAGGAGCTCGGTCTGGAAAGATCCCTCTTTGAGCGGTATGCCAAGGAAGCTATACTGCTGGATATGCAGTACAGAATGGTAGGTTTACCGAACAACGTAATCAGTGCTCTACGCTAATATTATACAACTATGTATACGTGAATCAGACATGGGTTAATTTCAATTGTGAATTTGTAATTGAATTAACAATTAAGTTAATTTAATTAATAAACTTTTTCCAGAAAAGGCTAACGAAGATGTCATACGAGTAATCAGTTAATGCATGTAATTGTGCAGACGATTATGAACGCGCTTTTATTTCAATAAAAACGTATTTCTAATATTCAAAATAAACAATGATAATATAATACATTACAACTATCATACCAACTATCTAACATCAACAATCCACATATGTTTATCACCATTGTGCAGCCATTACCGTTAGTATTTGATGTAATTTGCTTTGGAATATCGACGATTCGAAGTAGAATTTCCTACTAAGGAATGATTTTATATTTAGGTAGAGCACGACAAATCAGTCATGGTCACACTCAATCAAAACTACGTCATCTGTTTACATTTCAGCGCCGTGAGATATGCGAATTCCCATCGCGACATTTCTATGAAGGGCGTCTGAAAACTTACGCCTACCCGGAGAACTCCGTTGACTACCAAAACCCTAAACTTCAGGCTATGTGGCCAAACCAAACACGCCCCCTGGTGTTCTGCCACGTCGAAGGAGCAGAGAAGAGCCTCGTGATCACGTCGAGCGATGGCCACGAAGCGTCGAAGAGCAACAATGCAGAGAGAGACCACGCAGTAAGTAAAAGAAGAGCTATCTCAAACAGTGACGCGGTGACACAACATATCTAACTACAATCGAGCTAGCGTATGTTTGTATGTCAACGTTTTCCTCCAAGACGGCTTGCACAGCGGGCGCCAAACTATCAGAGATTAATGTACGACCCCACGAATGAAACGTAACGCCTTTATTTTTTCGAAATACCCAGTATATCAAGGGTTCTTAGTCAGTGTTTGAAATGAGGAGGGTCTGGGGGGTCCAGGACCCCCATATGGCACGAGGGACCTCCCATGAGAAAGAAAAATGTAAGCGTTGGAGTCCCACATTTGATCGATGTACCGATGTAATTACCCTTCCGCTGTTGCACCTGTTGCTGCGTGTGAGGCTAGTCTGGTTCGTTTGTGCTATAAACCGAAGGTTTTCGCAGGACTCGACATCATTCTGTTGGTAGTTTAGCTGATTCATTCAGCAAATTTTTTTGTCATTCAGTTAATCTCTGTTCAAAACATTTAAATCATTCCATTCATATCATTGAAGAGTGTGTGTTCTGTGGTTAAGGGCGCCATATGTTGGTGTCTGCAGTAATGTCACCAATGAGTTGAGGCACATACGCAATACTCCAGTAACAATGGTTTAAACCACAATTTAGTCATTTATCAGACGCTCTTATCCAGAGCGACTTACAACAAGAGCATTCAACCTAAGTTGGTAAACTAACTACAGGTCGCTATGATAACAAGCAAGTCTTTTCACAAAAAATAGGCGCTAATAACCAATACAGTGCCTAAAAAGAAAATTTTTAGGGGACACCCCAAGAGTGAGTGGTAATTTATAACATTTTTGTGTGGTTTTTATGGTAAATCAAATTTTCGCTACGTAAAACGTTAACTTTCAACAATCGCAGAAACAACGCGCGCGCGCGGCGACTACTTCGTCTAGTCATATTCATAAAAGCGATCACCTATTTGGCAAACATTGCTCTCATGACTGTCACGTATGAACTACCAAGTTATCCCGTCCTGAGGACGGGCATTTTTGCTAGTAATAATAATAATATGTAAAATACTTCTATTGTGCTAAAATCCTCGGGAGACCCAAGCTCGGCAGCGCACCACAACAAAAGGGGTTAAGCAGTTCATAAACGATAAGCAGTTCCTGGTTGTTCCTTTCTAAGGAAAAGCCCATGTACTCGAAAAAGTTCAATGTTTTGTTTTTTAATATTCGGTTAACTCGCCATATTTTTTATCTAGATGTAGGCTATGATCAAAGTATTATAACTATTTACGGTTACCCGATCTTTTCACTTGGCGTAATCCTCTTTCTAAATCCAGGCGCATTGTAATCTTTACTATTTCGAAAATATCGCGTACAAGAAATCGTGGGTATACACCGTTTGTCGGCCATATTCATAAATATATCGTGCTTCCAAAATGCGTACGGCTTTGGGAAAAGGACATTCCGGCTTATGTAGTTGCCTTGCCATAACTCCCTTATATTGCATGATTCAAATAGTAAATAATTTGTTCCCTAAAACTACCGATCCCTTTGTCTTTCATAGTTGGTTTATCTTTTTCAATGGCCACAATGTATGCATTTCGAAATAAAATAAAGCATCTTAAATTATTGTGTACCATTCTTCAGGTGCGCATATTCGCTCACCTGGTGAACCACTGCGGGGTTCCTCAGAACAAGGTGACGGTCTTGAGTCAATACAGGGCGCAGTGCTCGGAGATCACTCGCAATCTGGAGGAGGTCTACGGGTTCAAACGTCCCAATGTGAGCACAGTCATAGCCAGCCAAGGTAAGCTCCGTGTTGCCAGAATGTCGCATATGACATCAATATAATAACCCACATCATTTGAGGATAGAACCAGCACCGACTCGTCTAACAACAAACATTTGGTTACCAAACTGGATATGTACGTCTGTTGTATGAGATACTCAACCTGTTCTATTTCATGCCTTTGTTAATTGATGTCAATCGCTCCATGCATTGCATCATTGCATCAGGGTGTAACGCTACGCGGACTAACACGTGTTCAAAAAGGGTCCCGTGGAGATGAGTGTCTTACACTGATGGGGGCACCTGGATACTATAATAATAATAATAATATATAAAATACTTATATTGCGCTAAAATCCTCGGGAGACCCAAGCTCGGCAGCGCACCAAAACAAAAAGGGTTAAAACAGTTGTAAACAGTTGTATTGGTACTCTGGGGAGCTATGTCGGATGAGCAAGTTTAAACAGGTGGGTTTTTACTTTACGGCTAAAAGTTGTTATATTTCCTACAGACTTAACACTAACAGGAGTGAGTTCCACAGAGTCGGTGCAACAACTGAAAGAACTCTAGTTCTGACATTTGTCTTAACACTGGGAACAAAACGTAGATTAAACATAAATACGTTATTTTTCTAAATGATGAATTGACACATTTGCTAAGACGAATTGTTTGGAAAAGGTTATGCAAACTACATGTAATCTTTTTTTGTTAAGTGGGTGCAGACTTAAATTTGAGTGAAAGAAAAACGACGACATAATGTGTATGCTCGTATCTATATTATACCTGCACATTTGATTAAGAGAGCTTTGCTAAAATATAATAAAGATAAGGTTACCTTTCCGTTTTAAATTAGTTGTAGGGTGCATAAAACTTAACGTGCAATCTGTTGTAGTAGCTCTCCCATTTCAAGCGTTACATTTAATATCACGTTCGGTGCGTCGAATTGGAAATATAAGAGAATGACATCCAAATGATTCAGTATTGTTTTAAATTCAGGTGCCGAGTGGGACTACGTGATCCTGTCAACTGTGCGATCGCTGCCCGAACACGAGATTGACAGTCGTCCCACATTCGGCTGGCTCAAGATAAACATGGGATTCATCACCGATGAAAATCAGATCAACGTGGCTCTCACACGCGCTAAGAAGGGACTCATAATCATTGGTGAGTAGATTATATAAGTTGCGAAACGTTTATCCAACCAGAATTTAGGTAATGTTCTCCTTGGTGAACAGCGTACCTCAATGATCAATACTCGGGCCAAAACTATTTTTGATGTATATCAATTACTTATGCGATGTTTCTGATTGAGTAAAATTTATTTTATTTGCTGACGACACCAACATATTCTATTGTGCTGATGACCTAATATGCTTAGCACAGTAGTCAATTAGGAGCTGGTGAAATTACAAAATTGGTTCGCAGTGAACAAGCTGTCGCTTAATGTCAACAAAGCCAGTTTCATGATATTTGGAAGAACGAAAAATGTATCTGGTATAAGTATAACCATTAATCAACAGAACATAGAAAGAGTGTATAAAAAAATTCCTGGATGCAATCTTCGATGATAAGCTATCATGGAAAGCATAAATTCAATCGGTTAAATCCAAGTCAGCAAAAACAACATCGATAATTGACCAATCCCGATAGTTACTAGATGTCAAGTCACGGTCCTTGTTATACGTTTCACGTTTTATTCCTTATATTGACTACTCTTCTGAGATTTGGGGCAACGCGTATCGCTATAATTTATGGCCCATATTTCGTTTATAAAAAAGAGTTATACATTTTATTACATTGAGTATAAGACAAGGTGAAATACAATTTACTTCCGAAAAACATTCTGAAACTGTTTCATTCGAGAGACAAATGTTATCATGTTACAAGACGGAGAGATAAATTTAAACAAATGTATGTTCTGAATGTTATGTGCATGATTACAGTTGGATCAAACTGTGGAATAGTTTATCTGCATGCCTAAGAAAGTGTCAAAATAATTATACGTTCAAAAAAGGTACAAATTATCTATTATTTATTGAGAGATATAGGCCCTACCGCAATAATGCAGTCATGAGATGTTGTGTATGTTACAGAAGTATTTTCAATTTTTATTATTATTATCTTGATTGATGTTGTATTGTTTATTAATACCATTATCTTGTAATAAAATTAACAAACCACCAGCAACAATGTATCTTTAACTACAGCACAATTAGAAGTACTTGTAATATTTAGTAATGGAATGCACCGGGGGAGTAAACATAAGTTTAAACTTCAACTCTCGCCGTCTCCAACTCATCATTAATACTGTATATACATGTATGTGTGTGTGTGTGTGTGTGTGTGTGTGTGTGTGTGTGTGTGTGTGTGTGTGTGTGTGTGTGTGTGTGTGTGTGTGTGTGTGTGTGTGTGTGTGTGTGTGTGTGTGTGTGTGTGTGTGTGTGTGTGTGTGTGTGTGTGTGTGTGTGTGTGTGTGTGTGTGTGTGTGTGTGTGTGTGTGTGTGTGTGTGTGTGTGTGTGTGTGTGTGTGTGTGTGTGTGTGTGACCATTTTTATCTAAATTTAATATCCATTATGATGCTATACTACTGTACTGCTGTTGTCATATGACTTTGGAAATAAATATGTTTTTATTGATTGATCGATTCTTTCATTCATTGTGCAACTTACGTGGGCAGATTTCGTAAGAAACATAGTCGTATCGGCTTAAGAAAATAACATATTTCAGAATGACCTATATTCCCACCTAGCTGGTTTAGCAACATGGAGCCTTATTCAGAAATATATTGTTTTAGGTAACAAACACCTGTTGAGATGTTGCGACTTGTGGCGAGAGTTGCTGAAAGACTACGAGAGAAACAAGTGCTTGGTCAATGGCTCAGACTTCCCTCGAGCCGCACCAGTAAGAAACGAAGCAAGACGAATGCGCCAACAACGACGTTGATCCACGCATACGACATGTGTCATTCGGTGGATTAGACTATATCAAGGCAATTGTGTGCAAATGTGCATACCAATATCACAACAATCACGTAATTGTTGCAATTTGTTGCGATGACCTATCATGACCTTTCACACTTTTAACTGAATTATCAAATTGTTTACGATATATATTATTCGTACCTGTATTGTTGTCGCATACTTTTAATAGCACCATTACGCGTATATTTAATATTGTGTTTTCAGTAGCTCAGAATTATTAACTATTATTTAACATTGCCAGTTTACTAGTATTATGTTATTGATTATATATATATAATATTATATATATATATATATACTAACGCTGCTTCACGCCTTCACCTTTAATAGGGAACACGAGCGAAAATAGCCGGCGTATATGCTTCGCAATGTGAAATGACTCTAGCGATTATGTTATGCAAAATTCCGTTTAACATTACAATTGTTGATTGTTACTGAGTATTTCTGTTTGGTGAACGTTTCTTAAAGCAGATTGATAGCATCCCGAAGTGTAACAAAATACGTGATGTTTGATGGTGTGTACCAATATGTTTTTTTTAAATGTGGTTTCATAATCAATTATGTTTTATAGATCGTCTCTCCATATAAGAAGTTTTTATTTTGCAATTTTTTGGAAAGTGTACACTTTAAAGCTATTTTACAACAACTGAGTTATGTGTGCCTGTTTATGTGTGCAGTCTACGAATATAGAATAGTGTTGTTCTTATTAACATTGTTTAGTGTTCTGGTCCGAATAGGTCTCTCAGCCGTTCATAAAAGCTCCAATCATGTCATAAAATCGTGAAATCCTGCTAACAGAGTGTCCTACAAACTATGCAGCAGCAGTAGCAGCAGCAGCAGCAGCAGCAGCAGCAGCAGCAGCAGCAGCAGCAGCAGCAGCAGCAGCAGCAGCAGCAGCAGCAGCAGCAGCAGCAGCAGCAGCAGCAGCATCATTCTATCGATAGTACATTACGCCTGGAACTTTGGACTGAATCAATCAGGCGAGAGAAGCGTATATTTCTTGCTGCCTGTGCAAAAGGTCAATACATTGTATATTCCAATTGGTCATAGGATGTTCCTAATTCCTAATTCAAACAACTAAGCATAACCTTGACCACAAACCTAACCCTAAATACTCCTCAAATTACAACAAAATAATAATCGGGGAAAGAGGACGCCCAAAAGAAACGTACCGACGAACCATCGCAGAAGAGAGGCACAAACCCAGAAAATAAGGTCGATTGCCCTCTGCCTTGTGTACCTGATGGTACAGAGAGTAATTAATTTACTATCGTTACGTTTAAAAAGCCATGTTTTATCGTGACAATTGTTACCCCAGGTTGTCACTAATACTTCTTCTTTTCTCCTTTTTGTTGTTCTTATTCAGTGTTGGATCGCGATCCGTTATTGACGCGCGTGAAAACAGGGTATAAATGTCATTGATAGTTTTCACTAAAGGTGCAAATTCTAACTATATCTTCTTTTTCTTTTTTCCATAGAACAACTAATTCGGGTTAACGGTGAACAATACGTGTATCATCACACGAACGTACGTGTAACGGACAATAATCTCCATTTATAAATGTATTCATCCTATATGATTTTTTCCCAGAACAATTACATACATTCTGCGAGTCTACAGTGAAGAGTTGGAGAGACAGGTGTTTCCGATACCGAGAGAGTCTCCAGTGAGAAGTGGACATGAGCGTAGATTTGAGTTGATTGGCAGGGACGATCAAAACTTAATCACTCTCCATTATCTCATCCTTAAACCGGGAAACAAATTAATTAAAAGAATAGCAAAATAAGACAGCCCCTTCAGAAGGAATATGGGCAGCCACTATAATGTGGACGACAAGGAGATAGGTGTTTACGCAAAAAAAATTTATGTTGTCTAGTATTGTAAATGGCAATACTACGTTTTGAAACTGATATAGCTGACTAGCTGATTACCATCCAAAGCAAAGCAAACACAGATGACAAGTGGGCAAGGGAGCTATTGGTTTATCGAGAGTCCAACGTTATTATTAATATGTGACAGTGTGTAATCCTCCATTGTGAGAATCGGATGTCAAAGACCCTGCATCCATTGCCATCGCGGTCCGCCGTGGAGTATTGCAGGGCGACTGTTTCAGTCCCCTCGGATGAATCAGCGCACTGGATTCTGTGTTCGCTCGCTGCACCGACCCCGACAACGGCAGAGAACGCCTGTACGGCGTTCGCCTCAAAGGCCTTAGGTTTGCTGATGACATCGGACAGCTGAATAGGGACGCCCAGAGAGCAACTGATCGACTCACACGGCTGGACCCGCGGACCTGGAAATGAGTGGTGGCAAGACAAGGCACACGAGGATTCAGTGAGATGTCAAGGTGTCAGTCATCACAACGTGAGACGTCGAACTCTCACGAAGTTCGCCTACGCATGCACTTAATGTGGATGTACGTACCCCAACAAGGGCCGCAATATAGACAGTAACCGAGCTGGCCTGTGCATTTACTATGCACTGCCTTCGACATACGCCAGTGGACCATCTACCGGTGATTGCAGGTGTTGCTCCCACAAAGCAGCAACTCTCGAGCAACAACCGTCGCTCAGAAGCAACTACAATCATCTGCTGCACCATAAAAAGGATCGCCGGCAACGACTGAAACCGCAACATCCATTTGCCCAAAATGCGACGGAACTTCGCAGTTCCCAAGAACCAAATTATGCAGTCCACGACACACTGCAAGCGAACAACGTTGAAGCAACACCGAAATGCGACAACATGTATAAGTGCATCACTTCGATCCGACTGTGCCCCGGGGTTCTAACTTCCCCGACTTGCTGTACCGTCTGTGCGTGGTCGTGGACCGTTTAGGCGCAACCATGACAATAATATTGTCTGCTGTGTGTAGCTGTGGAGCACTGGAGCAGACTGCTAACTTAGCACACGTCCGTTCTATCGGGCTCCCGATGTAGACTCCAGGTTGATACGACCTGACAATTAATTAACGACACGGCAACTGATACAACCGCAATTAAATTTATGACACTAATGACATTCAAAAAGGACATTTGTGTACATTTCGTCGCTGGTTGAGTGATTGCTGTGCTGACATTATTCTGCAGAAATGTGATAATTGTGTTAAGTCTCCCAATGTTTTTGCGATAATATTATATACATATCGTGTACATGGTTCGAAATGAGTACAGTATCCAACCTTTTTATTTGCTTTTGGCTAGCTGCTGTAATGCTGTTTGTCAGCGTACGATGTCACACTTAATGATTATGCTTAATTCGTTTTTAATAGTTACTTAATCAAGCTGTGTCATTGCTATTCGTTTATTTTACACTGCTCTTTTGAGTAGACAGATGCATCGCTGATTCATAGACATAATTATTATTATTAATATTAATAATCCCTACATTTTATGAAGTAATTTGTGTACGAAATAAGTCCATAACCCCGATCATATGCCACAGTCACCGACACTGTCATATGCCACAGTCTCCGACACTGTCATATGCCACAGTCACCAACACTGTCATATGCCACAGTCACCGACACTGTCATATGCCACAGTCTCCGACACTGTCATATGCCACAGTCACCAACACTGTCATATGCCACAGTCTCCGACACTGTCATATGCCATAGTCACCGACACTGTCATATGCCACAGTCTCCGACACTGTCATATGCCACAGTCACCGACACTGTCATATGCCACAGTCACCGACACTGTCATATGCCACAGTCACCGACACTGTCATATGCCACAGTCACCGACACTGTCATATGCCACATTCACTGACACTGTCGACATTTACTTAGCATTGTTCACAAAAACCTTTATAATGTTAGGTACCATTATCGAATTGTTTGCCGGTATGATTATGAAAATGAAAATGACAACCTTGTACTATTTTATCGGTCTCTGTAAGTATAATAGTGTTACCTATGGCCGCGGGTCAAGCGGTCGTCTAATGGCTAGAGCGCCCGACTGTCGATCGAGAGGACGGTGGTTCGGTTCGAAGCTTGGGCAATTTCGTTCACCCCACTTTGCCTGTGTGTTTAGGAAGAGATAGCAGAAACCATTGGTCCCTTCTACCTTGTGTCTGAGCTACGGGAAGTAAAAGATCCCATGCAGGGAAATGGAAAAAACTTGTCGTGGACTCACTAATTCGAGAGAAGAAAAACTTCGAAATAAGCCACTACTAGATAGGGGTGTTTGGAGTTAAATGTCGTAAGTTAATAAAACTTGAATAACGGGTCAACTTACCTCGTCGACAGTATAGCAATGGTCGTTCTAAGGGTTTATAATGGTTCCTTTAAGGGTATCTTTTAAGCTGCCAGCTCTGGCTGCACAGTGCAGATGTGTTCCGGGTTAATCCAAAACGATGTCCTATGATCAGTTCCCTTTGCACTGATGGAAGAGGGCGGAAATGGCGCTCCGCGACAGTTACGTCACTTCCGTAGTTACGCGTTGGTTCCCGGCGCACCGCTGCGCGTCGCCAGTGTACGTCAAGCCATGCGCCATTAATTGATAAATACTTAATGCAAACCCGAACATTCTTAGGTGTTCTTGTTCCCTTAACATGCCATCATCAACGTTCCGATATCGGTAATTGTTGGTAATTATTTAGTCGTGCAAGTGATGTAGCTCTATATGGTTCTACAATAAAATAAATTATGTAATGTTATGGTAGAGGTTACATGGGTGTCGACATTACCGCTTTCTGGGGGAAATACTGCTTTTCCCTTGGTCCCGGTTTCCCGCTTTTGGATGAAATGTCCTGTCAAAAACGAACATAATTCACGGTAAATCGATCTATTTATTGCACACGAGGCCATTCTAGGCATATTTTATTTCTTTGGTCTCAATTAATATCACATTTTCTCGCCGTGCGTTTAACTCGAACGAGAGCGGCACATCAAAATGGCAACCCGTAAAACAACACGTTAACCAATGACGCTTTTCATGAGCACTTTCCGTGAGCAGATGTTCACACCTGTGAGATAGTTGGCAATTTTGTTTTTAAACATATTCACGTTGCTAGCATTTACACAATCAGTAGATAATTTCTTCCATTCATTTATCGTTCTCCGTGAGAATAAATACTTTCTGATATCTTCTCTACACTGTTCCTTCACTAACGTTACTTCGTGTCCTCAGTAGTTCTTCTATCTTCCTTGTGCGTGCGAGCGTGTGTGTATGTGTGCACATTCGCATTCGTAAGCACTGCAAATAACATGCACGCGCACGTTGTAACTCCGTTCGACTGGATCATGTTGTAGGTAGGTCTACTCGAAACTGGTGACAGACGCCGCCATTCACGAGATCAAGCAGTACGACATGCTGCTTTATTTTAAAAGCGAATAAATGTACAGTAGAATATTTATAAATGTTTACATTACTTTACCAAAATGTACACATTGTCTTGAGTCAATACAGGGCGCAGTGCTCGCAGATCACGCGCAATTGGGAGGAAGTTTGGTTCATAGGTCCCAATGTGAGCACAGTCATAGCCAGCCAAGGTAAGAACCAACCATACAGTGGCACATGCGTTGCCGAAAATCTTACTCACGCACGCTCGCACGCACGAACGAACGAACGTACGCATGCAATCACGCAGGGAGGGAAGGAGGGAGGGGCGGACGGACGGACGGAGGGCGAGAGAGTGAGAGAAAATAGAAAATGGAATGGTACAATTTTTTTGGATATCGTGAATCTCTACCTCGTTTCTTTATTCCATTTTCTATTTTGCATGCTGCTTGCACATAGAGTGTATTTCCTTCTCCGCCGCCCAAGGTGCGGATCATTTCTTTAACGCCATGTTCCATGTTTCACTCCATTCTCAGAGCTATGGCTACGTTGATTGTCTCAGGTGACGAATGGGATTACGTCATCATGTCAACTGTGCGATCAATGCCTCGACACGAGATCGACAAGCGCCCGACCTTCGGCTGGCTCAAGATGAACTTGGGATTCATCATGGATCAAAACCAGATCAACGTGGCTCTGACCTGAGCCAAGAAGGGATCATTATTGGCGAGTACATCATTATCTTTTGCCACGTTTAGTAGACAACTTGCAAGCTGATGAAACAAGTATAAGGCAGCTCAGATAAGTTGGAATTTAATTCGTAACCACCTTGAATGAATGAAAACTAACTCTTTTGACTGGAACCCGATGCACCTAAATTTTTACAAAATCAACCAGTCGACGTTTGATATAAAAAAAACAACACAGTAACGGTTTTCAGTTCACATTTGATATATATAAAACACAGTAAAGGTTTTCAGTTGACGTTTGGTATATAAAAAAACACAGTAACCGTTTTCCGTTGGCTGATTGTGTGAATAGCCTAACCTATTGGTTAAACAAGATTGCCATCCAAAGCAAAAACCCCATATGGCAAGTGGACAAGGAAGCCATTGGCTTGTCGAGGTCCAATGATTATTCATTTGTGTTTAACCCGTCCTTATAAGATATTTGTTCCTTTACTAACTCTACGTCGTGTCCTCTAGTTCCTCAACTTTCCTTATGCGTAAAGAAATACTTCTATCAATATTTACATAACCATGCAATATTTTAAACAGTTCCATTTGATCTCCTCTTAATCTCCTCGTCTCTGGTGCTGTTAAAGCGAAACAAAAGTCGTGGTTTTGGGGCTATGTACAGAAAGGAGATAATAACAAATAACCATGACTTTTGTTTCGCTTCAAACTATATTCTTTTAGGCGTTTATCATAACTACAGTCTCTCGGTTCTTGAATCTACTTAGATGCTATTTTGTATTCGTTCTAAATTGTCTTAGAAGCAACAATGTCGAATTAACCGTGGTACAAATGGTACACCCGTACCAGGCCTCCTACAAATGGTACACCCGTACCAGGCCTCCCACAAAAGGGGTCCCCACAAAAAATTAAATGTCCGCAAGAGGAATATAACATTCTGGCGAACTGCACTCGAAGGTTGTTGCATCAGATAACCTGACCCATTCCAAGGAGACACTTGTGGCATATGTCAGCCGGCTGCTTGATGATATCCCAGCAACTGTTAAGAGTGTCTCAATCTGGTCCGATGGACCGTCTTCACAGTTCAAAAACCGCTACATTGCACTCCATGCGCTCAAGGAGAAGCACGGGATCAAGATTCTGTTGAACTTTTTCGCAACTTCACACGGAAAGGGTCCTGTTGATGGAATCAGTGGATCTGTCAAACGTCACGTGTGGACAGCTGTGAAGACCAGGAAGGTCATCGTGAATGATGCAGCATCATTTGTGCTGGCCTGCAATGCACCTGAATCAACGGTTGAGGTCTTCGAGATGTCAGCTGCAGACATCGCACAGAGGAATACGACACTCAATCTTGACCAGGTCTTCAGTGATGCTCCTGCCATTGAAGGCATATTGGCAGCTCATCATTTCCATGTCAGTAGTGGTGCAACTGTCATTTACCCATTGAGCAAAGATGTATCAGCCACTGGAACTGATGAGGAAGAGACAGATGAAGTTGATGCCTCTGGGATGGATGAAGAAGGGGCAGATGAAGCCTTTGACATAACAGTGAAGGACTGGTGCATTGTTATCTATGATGGCGAACTGTACCCCGGTGAAGTTCAGTCACAGCAAGGAAATAGCTATGAGGTTTCCACCATGGCTAAGTCTGGAGGGTACTGGAAAATTCCAAAGGAGGACAAAATCTTCTACACAAGGGATAAAATTAAGCAAAAACTGGCAATCCCTATTCTTATCAATGCAAGAGGGCTTTACAAATTCCCTGATTTCCCAGAGTGATGGTTGAAAGCCATTGGCTGACTGATACAGATTGACCAGTGCCCACAGCCTGTTATGTTATCTGTTTTATCCCAGCTCTGGTACATGACTAAAGTTCCTACTTTGCCATAGATATACATGTATGTGGACAGTTCCTGCATTAAGATTAGCTATGCAAGCACCTTGTATCATTACCTTTTAAATATCCATGCATGCCGATTAGAAACATGCAGATTCAGTGCTTTGTTCAGTATCAAGAGTGTAATTTGAGACATGTTTTAACCTATATATGATCAAATCTAGCTTAGAACATTTCTAGATACATAATTTGACTCACAGTACAAAGCTGTTAGCTAGATTGTTCAGAGTTGCGATATAGTAGCAGTATATCAACATGTAGTCAAACCGTAACGTCAGTCACGTGTAACGTCAGTCACGCACATTTACATCAGTTTCTTGGTAACAACATATTATTTTTACCTGAAAAGGTGTGTGTGTTTTTGTAGATGGATATCTTTTCAATCAATATTATAACCAGTGTTCACCTGCCAATAGTTTGAGGAGAAATTTGAAATAAAGTTGACTGAATTTTTGCTGTCTTTTTTTCGTAACGTCAGTCACGCACTTAACTTCCGCCCCCATATTGAGAACAACAGACCTAAGGATATATTGTTAATGTCCTTAGAGTATATAAGGGCCTAGGGTCTCAGACAGATAAACACAAGGATCAGTGTTGATTAACTTGTCAGCAGCAGGACTATATGTCTCTGAAATCGTAATGTCAGTCACGATGGAATCGCCCCTACCTAAAATGACTGTGCCCTACATTCGTCTGTAACACACCAGGAAGTGTAACTGATGCATGACCCCTAAAATCACTTGCTCCCAACTAGAGTTTCATGTGGCTCCCTCTGACGCCTACGTTTTCATCTTTTCGAACGACAGTCGTGAATTTAGCAGGACCCCGTGCTTCTGAGGATCCTAGATTTTGATCCCGAAGCGTTAGCCCGTTACATTTCCATGATATGAATTGGTCAGAATCCTTAGCTCTCGGGAGCACGACATGGTATATTATTAGTTTAAACGCCTTTATCATCGCGTAAACCGACCACAAATGGCTGCCATGCGCAGCGCCTCAAACCGATCGTAACCGGATAGCTGTGGTTTCCCATGAACATGGCTTGCGTATTCAGATCAATAAAACTTTAATGTCCATTTAAAAACGGAAAATTCCCCGGTTTTTCACAAATATAAAATGCGGTTACTATATCTGCGGTGACACGAATACGCACAAAGTGTATGCATATTCGGCAGAAAAAACCCAACATACAGGCGATTCACCATCACAGCCAGGTTTACATCAAAAGGTCGGAACATTACCATTATACATTGCTATGCACCAACCAACGCTGCTGAATTTGAAGAAAAAGAGACCTACCAACATCTACAAACAGTCACCCAAAAACAACCAAAGAAGGATATCCAAGTTGTTATGGGGAATATGAATGGCAAGATTGGAAAGGATAATGACAATTGGAAAGGCACAATGGGGAAAGAAGGTCTGGGACAGATGAATGAGAACGGTCTCCTGTTTGCAGATTTCTGTACTCTCAATGAACTGATAATCGGAGGAACTCTCATTCCACACAAGCCTACACACAAAGCCACATGGATATCCCCAGATCTAAAGACGGAAAACCAAACTGACCACATAACAATCACCAAGAAATGGAGGAGAGTGCTTCTAGACGTCAGAGTGAAAAGAGGAGCTGACATTAACTGCGACCATCACCTCCTTGTGGGTGAATTTAGGATGAAGCTAGCAGCAAAGAAGAAGACGGATAACAAGGTACAAAGAAGGTTTGAGATAAGAAAACTTCAAAATACTAAAATATGACAGGAACTGGGAATCACACTACGGAACAGGTTCCAAGCATTGGAAGAGGGAAAAACATTGATGAAAAGTGGGCAAGATGCAAGAATGCAATTACAGACACCTGTGAACAAGTCCTAGGCTGCTGGGAAGCTAGGAGGATGGACTGGATTACAGACGACACCTGGGAAGCTATTGAGGCAAGGAGGGAGACTAAAATGAAACTCAACAAGGAAGCAGATGACACAAGAAAAAAAAACTGCAGCAGGAATACCAGGAAAGAAACAAAACAGTTAAAAAGAAGACAAAGAGGGACAAGAAAACATGTCGAAAAACTAGCAAACGAGGCTGAGATCGCAGCTAGGCAAAACAACTCCAGAGAGTTATACAAGATCACCAGACAGCTAGCAGGGAAGAACAAGAGCACTAGTCGCCTCATCAGGGACAAACAGGGAAACCTTCTCACTAAGGAATCTTTACAGTTACAACGCTGGAAAGAATATTTCCAAGATATCTTGAATAGGCCTCCACCAGATTCAATCCCAGACATTGAGGAAACAAATGAAGACCTTAACATTAATTGTGGTAGGATATCCAAAGAGGAGATCAAGAGAGCCATCAAAAAGCTGAAGCTAGGCAAAGCACCTGGAATTGACAATATACCATCTGATGTCTTAAAAGCTCAGTGAATGTAAGAACTGGAGAGGGATCATGCTTCTATCAGTGCCCAGTAAAATTCTCTGCCGTATCATCCTGGATAGGATACAAGAAACAGTTGACAAGAAGCTAAGAAAGGAACAAGCTGGCTTTAGAAAGGATAAATCCTGCACAGATCACATTGCTACACTCAGGATTATCGTTGAACAATGCATTGAATGGCAGAGCTCCCTTTACTACATAAACTTTGTGGACTTCGAAAAAGCATTTGATAGTATATATAGGACAGTTCTATGGAAGCTCCTGAGGCATTATGGTTTACCCACAAAATTTGTAACCCTAATAAAGAACATGTACGAAGGTTTCACTGGTCATGTCATCTTTAATGGACAAGTTTCAGAAGGCTTCCAGATTGGAACTGGAGTACGACAGGGCTGCTTGCTATCTCCACTGCTCTTTCTGATAGCCATAGACTGGACAATGAAAAGATCCACAGAACACCATCGTACTGGGATCCAGTGGAACTTGTTCTCACAACTAGAAGATGATCTAGCACCTTTTGATGCATCTTGGGAAATCTTGAGGAGAACACGGGATTGAATTTGGTGGATTTTATATTTGTCTAAAGCGTGGAATATTGATCGGATAAGTATTATTATTGCGTGTATATTAAACATAAACTTACAAGAGTCCTTGTTTAGTCAATAGTTGCTGTTAAAATTTAGCTATAGAAGTAATTTAGGGTAGTTTATATCGTAGGTCTCCGAGGACTCGGTAGCGCGAGCGATAATTAAGGGTTGTTGTTTTCAGTTGATTGGGTACATAATACGAGACATAATATTATTGTAAATCATTTAGTACATATTAAATATTGAAAACCTGAATATTTTGTTTTAGCAACATTTATTGTTAAAAGTTAGCCGTAGGTAGTAATTCAGTGTTATTTAAATAAGGTCACTGAAATTTCGATAGCGCGAGCGATATTACGTTTTGTTAGTCAGCTGTTACATAGAAAGTAAGTTGCAAGGCAGTAGCTGTAAATTTAATTAAGACATAAGTAACATACTATAAAGTGTGTATTACAACACAAAAACAGTCTTTGTGAAGACTACCTAGTATAAATTGATTATAAATGGATTATAAACAAATACCAATTTACTTTCTAACATGGCGCCGTGCAAACGCCAAGTAAAGGCAAAACGTAATTTGATATGTTCTAGCTGCGACAGCTGGATAGACTATGCAAAGTCCGGGTGTGTAAATTCGTGGGCGGAGGTGCAGGCGGATGATTTCCATTTCGTGTGTAGGGGGTGTACTACAGTGAAATGTCTGCAGGAGCAGGTGATTGAGCTAAGGCGTATGATTTTGATGATGACAGAGCAGGGTGAGACAAAAGTGAACAGAGGTGGTGAGAATGATGAGAGCAGAGGTGGTGAGACCGAGGAGAGCAGAGGTGGTGAGACCGAGGAGAGCAGAGGTGGTGAGACCGAGGAGAGCAGAGGTGGTATGACCGAGGAGAACAAGGAGAGCAGTGGCAATGTGAGGGAGAAAGCTGGTAAGAAGAAGAAAGATGACAGAAGGCAAAGAATGCAACAAAAGAGAGGTAAACGGGTGAGTGGAGAGGGATTGCCAGGTGGTAAGACGGTAAAGGTTGATGATAGGAGAGAAAGGGGGCATACTAGTAGTGCGCAACAGGAAAGGAGCTTTGCCGATGTAGTATCACAAGGGAAAGCGAGGAAAGCCCGGGTATTTATGGGGGATTCCATCATTAGGAAAGTGGATAAAATTGTAAATAGAGGAGATGACATAACAGTATGCCTACCAGGGGCAAAAGTAGAGGATATAGCAGAGAAGGCAGGACAGGTCATGGGTGGTGGCACGGGAGGTGCTGTTCTCGTGCATGTGGGAACGAACAATGCAGATAAGGAGGGAACGTCAGCCATCATTGGTAAGTACAGGAGGTTGATCAAGACACTTAAAGAGGCAAGAGTTGGGCAGATCGTATTGTCGGGGATATTACCAACAATGGGAGGCAGGGGTGAGGAATATAGGAACTGTAGAAGGATGGCGATCAACACACAGGTACAGAAGGTATGTATGGAGGAGGGAGTAGGCTTCGTAGACATGTGGTTAAACTTTGTGGGAAGAGGTGACTTTTTCATGAGAGATGGACTTCATCTGACAGGGAAGGGCGCTGCAGTTCTTGCGTGTGAGTTTGTCAGAGTTGTCGACGAGGGCACAGGTACCATAGATTATTTAAACTAGATGCGCAGGGGGAACTGACAGAGAAAACTCAAAGGAGTACTACTACAAATACACATCCAAAGAAATGTTCACCAATAATTTCAGACAATGAACTTAAATGTGTATGCTTAAATGCCAGGAGCATAGTAAATAAAAAAAGTGAGTTAGACATTATGGTAGCAGATATTGATCCTCATGTAATAGGCATCACAGAATCATGGGCAAATGAAGATATAATAGATGCTGAGTTAGCACTGACAGGCTATGTAATGTTTAGGAAGGATAGACGAGAAAGAAGGGGAGGTGGAGTAATTTTGTATATTAAAGAATCTATCCAAGCATATGAAATTACACTGAAAAGTGAAGCAGATAGTGTGGAAGCAATTTGGTGTAACATAGTTACCAGGAACTCAACATTAACAATAGGAGTAGTTTATCGTAGTCCTAACATAGGACAAGAGGAAGATGTAAAATTACAAAAGGCGATAAGGGAGGTGAGCAAGGGAGAATGTGTTATAATGGGTGATTTTAACCATGGCCATATACAATGGGAATCATTAGAGAGTACTGGAGGTGACGACCATCAGTTTCTACTTCTAACACAGGATTGTTTCCTTACTCAACATGTCTTGGAACCAACCAGAGGTGGGAATGTGTTAGATTTAATTTTGTCTTCTCAAAATGAATTAGTTGACAATATTAAAGTACACGAACCTTTGGGTTCAAGTGACCATAACCAAATCCATTTTAATATAAAAGTAAAAACATGGAATACATATAAAAAACAATGGAGGAGGAACTTCAACAAAGGCAGATATAAAGTGATGAGAACATATCTAGCAAATATAGATTGGAATAATTTGCTGAAGAACAAGACAGCAACAGAATGCTGGACTTGTTTAAAATATGAGATTGAGGGCATTATTGAGAAATTTATTCCATTAAGAAAACAAGGGAAAAGATCCAGGAAAAAACACCTGTCAAAAGAAGCTATTAGAAAAATTGCTCACAAACAGATGCTGTGGAAGGTCTATAAACACACTGGAAATGTAGAAGACTACACCAACTACAAAGAGGCACTTAACCTAGCTACTACTGAAATTAGAAAATCTAAAAGAACCTTTGAACAAAAATTGGCAGGTAATATTAAAAATGACAGCAAGAGTTTCTATGCTTATGTAAGGAGTAAACAGAAAGTTCGAGATAAGGTCGGACCACTGGAAAGCAACAGTGAAAACATAATTTCAGATGGGTTCCAAATGGCAGAGGTCCTGAATGAGTATTTCAGCTCAGTTTTTACCACAGAAGATATCAGCTCACTTCCAGTTCCATTGACTAAATTTGAGGGCAATACATCAGAATATTTAGGGCAGTTATTTGTAACTCCTGAAATGATAGCAAAGAAAATTAAGAAGATGAAAGATAATAAATCACCTGGAGTTGATGGGATACCACCAAAACTGCTAAAGGAAATTGTTGATCAAATTAGTACACCACTTGCAAACTTATTTAACTTGTCACTAGAAGAAGGAATAGTTCCTTCAGAATGGAAAGAAGCAAACATTACGCCGTTGTTTAAGAAGGGATCGAGGAAGAAGCCAGAAAATTACAGACCAGTGAGTTTAACATCAGTTGTATGTAAATTACTTGAAACATTAATTAGAGACCACATGGTGGAATTCCTCATAAAACATAAATTAATAAATACATCTCAACATGGATTCCTAAAAGCAAGGTCATGTCTAACCAATCTCTTATGTTTTTTAGAAGAAATTACAAAGTGGGTAGATCACGGGTCACCAGTGGATGTTGTCTACTTAGATTTTCAGAAAGCTTTCGATAAAGTGCCACATCAAAGATTGTTACTTAAACTAAAAGCCCATGGTATAGGCAATGATGTAATCAACTGGATAGAAAAGTGGCTTACACACAGAAGACAGAGAGTAATAGTAGATGGTAAGATTTCAAACTGGAAATCTGTTTTGAGTGGGGTACCACAGGGATCAGTGTTAGGCCCTATACTGTTTTTAATATATATAAATGATTTGGAGGATGACATATCTAGCAAAGTACTCAAATTTGCAGATGACACAAAAGTATTCAGAAGGGTTACTAATGATACAGATAAACAAAGTTTACAGGATGATCTAGACAAATTAGTTAAATGGTCAGAAAAATGGCAAATGTTATTCAATTTTGGGAAGTGTAAATGTATACACATAGGACATGGAAATATGGACGAGGAATATAAAATGGGGGATGCTGTACTAGGTAGAACCACACAAGAAAAGGATTTAGGAGTAACATTTAATGCTGACATGAAAGTTTCAGAGCAATGTGGGATTGCTGCTTCGAAAGGAAATCAAATTCTAGGCCTAATTAGGAGAACTATCACGTATAAGGAGAAACATCTAATTGTACCCCTGTACAAAGCAATAGTTAGACCACATTTGGAATATTGTATTCAAGCATGGAGGCCATATCGTAAAAAAGACATAGATAAGCTAGAAAGAATACAACGAAGAGCAACTAAGATGATTCCAGAATTAAGAGACCTTAGTTACGAAAGTCGTTTATTACAATGTGGTTTGACAACACTAGAGACCAGGAGACTAAGAGGAGACCAAATAGAAGTGTTTAAAATAGTGAACGGTTATGAGGATGTTGATAGGAATATGTTCTTCAAACTTAAAGAAGGCAGTAGAACCAGAGGACACAAAGCAGCATTAGTTAAGGAGCAGTGTAGGTTGGACATGAGAAAGTACTCATTCTCACAGAGGGTGATAAATGAATGGAACAAACTGCCAAACGATTGTGTTAATGCTAGTAGTGTGAATATGTTTAAAAATAGAATTGACAGATATCTGATAAGGGCGGGCTACACATAGATGAGAAAATTGTTGGACTCTCGATAAGCCAATGGCTTCCTTGTCCACTTGCCATCTGGAACTTGTTGTTCGAGATGGCAATCTTGTTAAATCTGTTAAATCTACTCTCAGAAACCCATAAACACATGCAACAAAAAAACAGAAAGGCTTCAAGAAAAAAGCAGCCAACTGGGTCTTAAGATCAATGTGGGAAAGACAAAGGTGATGAAAGTCAACAGCAGATCCTCCGAACCCATCTCACTAGAAAGTGGTACTGTTGAGGAAGTACAAGACTTCATCTACCTCGGGAGCAACATCAGTACAAATGGTGGAGCTGACAAAGATGTGGAGCTACGCATCAATAAAGCTCGCCATGCCTTCAGAACCCTACGCCCTGTATGGCTCTCTTCCCAACTATCCATAAACACTAAGATCCGCATATTCAACACCAACGTTAAACCAGTTCTTCTCTATGGCTGTGAAACGTGGAAAACTACTCAGTCTCTCAACAACAAACTCCAAGTCTTCATCAACAGTCGCCTCCGATACATCCTTAAGGTATGGTGGCCTAACAAAATATCAAATAAAGAGCTCTGGAAGAAAACCAAACAGGAAGAAATAAGCACTACAATCAAGAGGAGAAAATGGAGCTGGATTGGCCACACACTCAGAAAAGATCCAACAAATACAACCAAACAAGCACTGGACTATAACCCACAAGGAAAGAGAAGACAAGGAAGGCCAAAAATCAAATGGAGACGCTCCACACTACAAGATCTTGAAAAAGTGGGGGTCACCTGGCAAGAGGCCAAAGCTATAGCCCAGAAGAGAGTGAGGTGGAGAAACATGGTTGACGCCCTATGCTCCTGATGGGGCCAAGAGGATTAAGTAAGTAAGTACAGGCGATTCACGTAGTTTTCTAGGGACGCCTTGGCTTCGCGTCAAGTAACAAATTGCTTCGGCATTAAAAAGACAAATATACTAGTGACTTTTTTGCACTGTACTATTATTTGTTTTGAACAATTTGCCTCCCCCATAATGTTATTTGGCACTATATACTTTTATTAAATTTGACAAATTTGCCACCCTATACTGTTAGTTGGCCTATACGTTTATGTGGCACTCGAGAGTAGTGTGCTCTGGTTCTGTTCTTGCTGTGGACTGCCAAACTATTCTGAGTGTCTATTCACCAGCAACATTAATACCTCAAACCACTACACAGTTCATGAGTCTTTTCCAGACAGCATTGACTACACAAATATCTCTGATGATATGAACCCTACATTTGCACCAAATCCAGCTAACAAGTCTACTCCTGACCGAGCAAAGATAAAAAGTAAACTTAAACTTAAGGCCATGCTGATAAACTGAAACAGCATCAAGAGCACCAACAAAGTCTCCCAACTGAAGGCAACAATAAACTCAACAAACCCTCACATAATTCTTCTAGTTCAAACCAAAGTATCCCCACATACTCCTTTCTCCCCACCAATTATGAAGCAATCCGAAAAGATCATAACATCTACGGTGGGGGTGTTTTGATAGCACTCCGAAATGACATTATAGCAAACCCCCAAACTAAACACAACCTGTGAAATTATTTGGACAAAAATACACTTTGTGCATAAAAAAGCTATCTATTTCGCATCCTACTACAGACCTCCAAATGACTACACAACATCTCTAGAAGCCTTACATGAATCTCTCTCCATTCTATACCTGTATATATCTGTCATCCTAGCTGGAGATCTAAACCTTCCTGCCATCGACTGGGAGAATTTGTGTGCAACAAACCAACAGACAGCTGCAAAACATAACAAACTAATTGAAATAGTTGGGGAATTTGGACTAGTTAATATGGTAAATGAACCCACCCAGCTAGATTCTGGAAATATATTAGACCTAGTACTTACATCAAACCCATCCCTAATTTCCACCATAAACACAGTGGCAGGCATGAGTGAATACGAAGCCATTCTCTTTAACATCAATATGAATCCTAACAGAAAAATCAAACCACCACACAAAGTATACAATTACAGATCTGCAAACTGGGAATCCCTTGAATCAAACTGCACCCAGCTAGCTTAGCAGTACTTTTTCGAAAAGCAGATGAACAAGAACTCAAATTGGAACTTCTTTCATAAAAACTACACTAACCTGATAGGAGTATCCATCCCTAGCCACATGACAAAATCTAAACACCTACCCTGGATCACAAGACTCATTATCAGACTAAAAGAGAAAAAGGGACAAAACTCATGCTAAAGTCAAGAAAGTAAAAAATAAAACATAGGGAAAACTTTTAAAAATTCAGAAAAATAGCCACCAAAGAAGTGACCAAACAAGAATTTAACAAGATTACCATCACAAACAACAAGTTCCGGATGGCGAGTGGACAAGGAAGCCACTGGCTTATCGAGAGTCCAACAATTTTCTCATCTATATGTAGCCCGCCCTTATCAGATATCTGTCAATTATATTTTTAAACATATTCACACTACTAGCATTAACACAATCAATTGGCAGTTTGTTCCATTCATTTATCACCCTCTGTGAGAAAGAGTACTTTCTCAAGTACTTTCTCAACCTACACTGTTCCTTAACTAATGCTGCTTTGTGTCCTATGGTTCTACTTCCTTCTTTAAGTTTGAAGAACATATTCCTATCAACATCCTCATAACCGTTCACTATTTTAAACACTTCTATTTGGTCTCCTCTTAATTTTGGTCCTTCATCAGACAAAACAAAACAGAAAATCTTGGCATTCAGGCTCTAAAAGTAAATAACAACTTGAAAACAACCGACAATGACAAAGCAAATGCTCTCAATGACAACTTTATATAAGTTTTCACAAATGGGTAACTTCCTATCCCAACAAAAGGCCCATCACCATTTCCCTCAATTCAAATCCAGGAAATTGGACTAAACGGCATAAAAAACAGCTTAAAGCTCTAAACCCCAACAAAGCGCCAGGACCAGATGAAATTCCTGTATGTAGGACTGCAATTTGAGGAGAGGAAAAGTTGATAGCGTGAAAAGTGCAATATTAATTAATGTTGCAAGCTGGAGATCTTCTGTCTGAAAATCTCCAAACTTGGTGCTGTAGCTGCGTTGGCTGGCAGGTTATTCCAATTGGCTATTGTATGGGGTAAAAAACTATACTGGATGAATTGCTTAGTGAAATCTGCATAAACACTTGGCCTTATAATAATATAATATATAATAATAATAATATATAATAATGTTATATTTCAGGCAAGAGCCCATAATATTATATATACATACAAGTTAAAAAAACATACATATACACATATGATGTACAATAGAGGTACATGTAGTGAGAAAAATATATATATAAATATAAATATACATACATGATGTGTAGTAAAAATATATATATTAAATAAGTCAGGATAAAAAATATATTTGTATAAAAGTACAAACATCATGAATTAAAAGCATACAATTGATCAATCCAATGTTTAATCAATGGACTCCGATAATAAATAAAAGTGTAAAGATAATTCACAAAAACTATATTGTCGGATTTTTCCAACCGGCATAAAAGGCTAAAAATTGATGAGCGAATACGTTCATTAAAGGATTTAACATAATTAGTAGCGAACATGTGGCTTGCACTACAGCGGAGTGAAAGGTTTTGTATAATTCTAAAACTGTTGTTATAAGCGACAGTAATACCTTTCAGACTCTGTTTTTTAAAATGACACCAAAGACTTGAGGTGTACATTGAACCACAGTATGAAATAAATTAAGTTGTTTTAATGGAATTGTTGCATAAGTAAAATTTTCTGGCTAAAGCATTTGCCTGAGTATAGATACATCTTTTCTGCCTGGAAATATCGTCATCATCAGTAAGATTATTGTTTATGATATGGCCAAGGTATTTACATTTCTCAGTGTAAGGTAGTGTATGGTTATTGATAACAACAGGATGAATATTTTTCTTGTCCCTAGGTTTGTTATTAATAACAATACAGAAAGATTTGTTGGCGTTGTATGTTAAATCAAACATATTGCCGTACTACTCAGCACAACAATCGGTGAGTTTTCTCAACCCAGCAACACTAGGTGAAAAAACACAAAGGTCATCGGCATACATCATATGATTCATTATGGTTCCTGCATAAAGACAGCCAATTTGTAATTTATTCAAATTTACACTTAAGTCATTCATGTAAACGTTAAAAAGATGTGGAGAAAGGATTCCACCCTGCTTAACACCGTTTGAAACGGTAAAAAAATTCTGAGAAGCTACAATACCATCCTACAGTGAATTTCTGGGTTCTGTACCAGTAATTTAGAATGCGAACAATAAAAGAAGGACATCCCCGGTCAATTAGTTTGGTGAATAGCTTACTATGATTGACTTTGTCAAAGGCCTTAGAGGCATCCAGCATAGTAACATACATAGATGAGCCATTTGCTATGTAGTGTCAAAAGGGTTCTTTTAATAAAAATATGAGCATTTCAGTTGAGTGATGCTTTTTAAATCCAAATTGGTTTACACATGTAGATAAAAAAAGTAGAAACCCTGGATTCAAGGATTCAAATAATTTACTAGCAATTGTGGCTAGAGCAATGTGTCGGTAGTTGTTGTTATCAGACAAGTCACCCGCCTTATTTTTAATTATGGGGGCTATGATTGTAATTATCATAGCATCCGGTAAAAAAACGTGAATTAACATGCTGCTATATAAAAGTGACATGAGAACATGAAGTTTTTCATTCGCATATTTAAAATGTTCATTACTTACACTATCATAACCCGGATTTTTGCCTACAAGCATTACATGTGCAGTCACACAAACAATACAATTTGACAAACCTGACACATTGGAATTTACCCTAAATCATGTTAAATGTGAAAAATGTCAAATTTTCTTACAAAGTTATGCCATGTTTGGTTTAAAATCAAGCAATTATATGAATACTAATTTAAAAATAAACTCATTAGTATATTCAAAGGGGCAGTAAGCAGGCTTCATTGATTCATGTAAATCTAGTGTACATGATCTATGATTTATCAAGTGTCAAAATCGACCTATAATTAAATTATGTGACTGGTTTTCAGCTAATAATACGGGCAAAGCATTGTTTAGACTTGGCTGTCAAACAAATAATAATGACTTGACAAGCAGGAGTATTCCATAATGTGTCTACATATACACTGTGCCGCAACTTGATATAAAATTTGACACTAGTCTAACCCCAAATTCCCTATTTGGGGTTAGACTACAGTTGACCTTCCTGTTTATTGTTTCAAATGTAGGGCATATTAAATTGCGATATGTGAATTTAAAGAATTCATATGATGTGACATAAATGCAATTAAGCAGGCATATTCACAGGTTTGTTTGTAGAAGCTATAGGCTGTGAAATGGTGCATTTTTTTGAGAGTTTAACAGGCGGAGGGATTTATGGGAATTTTTCTGCTATGGGCCACGTTGGCGCATGAATACATGACTATTTTTGTCAAAATTGATGGGCATCGCACGTCGGGCGTTTTAAAAGAGCTGAAGGTATGTGATTTTGATAAAACTTGGTCAGCATGTCAATGAGATGATGGCAGTTGCTGTGAAAAAGTTTCAGAATTTTTAGTGGTCACGTTTTCTTATAATCAGACAAAACGTTAACATGGCCACCAATGCAATTCTCAACTGTGGTCTGACTCCTACAAACGAATGTACGGCACAGTAATTTTAGATATGTATAGTTTTCAAAAGATCATACCATCTGACATAACTGCATTTGAGCAGACACATTGGCAATTTTGCTGGTAGAACATGTTAGCAGTGTAACCGTGGATTTTTAGATGATTTAAATAGGCGGAAGGATTTTTGGCAATTTTTTTCACCACAAGGCACATGTGCATAGTAATTTATGCAGAAATTGGTCAATATTCAGTTTCATAATTTTTTATGGTCCTGTTTTCTTATAATCGTGCAAAATGTTAACATGGTTGCCAATGGGAAACGTAACAGGAGGCTGAACCCAAAAACGTGTACCCAGAGAGGCCCATTTATAGGGGGTGCCTTTAACGGTCCATAGCAGCCAACATAGACCACCTATAATAAAAGTGTGCATATGCCTGTAAAGCTGAATAAACGTTCTTTACTTTGATATACATCCTGTTTTATTTCTTTAGGTGAAAGTATTTTGTTTTTTAAGGTGAAAATTTCATGATTCTTGCAAATCCGGGATTCACATTGATTCACGAATAAAACAATTGTATGTCTTTCATTGATCATTTATTAACACAAAAATATTTTTTTTTATTTTGGCTAGGTCTGGGTAGTAATGTACTGTACAAATAAAACAACCCCCTATCACTATCCACTGACACCAATAATTATCTAGCTATTTGAACGTTAGGTGGTGCCACACACATGTCATAATAATAAATTATGCGATATCCTAGCCCGCTGTTGTTTCAAGTTTGTCTTTCTCATCGTAGTTGTTGAAAGTTCATAAATATCCATTCTTCAAGTACATGTGTAAGTAGTAATTGATCTATCTAACTATATTATCGTGTAGCAGTGTATGTTTGAAGTTCTGGAGGGTGTTTTGCTCATTTTGGCGGGAGATAAAACGGTCTAGTACCCCTAGCCCCCGTCCCACTAGCCCCCCGGGGGCTACTGGCACTAACGGGGGCTAGTGGCACTACTTACCATTTTGCCAAAGCCACCTGGCTGTTCCATTCAGTGTTCTATCCCATCTTAACTTTAGGGCTGAACAAATGTAGGTACCTGATTTTAAATAAGAAAATAGTCATATATCTGGTGCATAGTCAAGGAATGTTGGACTTTTTATTGGAGGGAAACTGTAAAAACCCTCTTTTATTTGTTATACACAGATACAGGTAACCAACCATTAAGAGAAATAGACAGTAAATGGAAATGTAACATAAAAATAATGCTGTGTTCATAGCAGTAATCAAAACATTGTTGTGGGAAAACATTACAATGTCATATCAAAGTTGATAATAAGTTGTTTGCACATATAATACCATATCCATATGCAAGCATGACTAGTCAATGAAATTAAGTGAAATTGTCCATCATGTGTCCAATGGCACTGAGATATGACTCAATTCCCCGGTCACATAACATGTATTCCAGTCCAAGTTGGTCCAAACGAGCATCAAGGTTGATGTACTTCTTCCTGCGCTTGGGAGCGGGCTGACCCGACTGTATCTGGAGGATGGAGACGAGTGATGCGGTTTCCTCTTGGCTGAACAGCTCGACCACCTCAAAGATATTGGGGTGTATCTTGCCTGCCTTCCGCATGAGTCGTGTATGATACCCTTCAACGTGATTGTTGGTGCGAGGGCCGTCATATTTAAAGGAATTCCACATTTCGATTGGATACTGCCCGTTCATCCATGTCCTGTCGAAGTAGTCATTGAAGTATCGTACATGGGGTGCATCTGGTGCTGTGTTCTTGATAAATTGAAATGCGTCTTTCACATGTGGCACGGGGACGAATGGCATCGCTACTAGCATACGAAACCAATTCCTGTGGTCAGCGTTCTCTCTGTAGCTCACGGATGGTCCGATACCTTGGATTCTCTGCCACAGACACTGGGCGTAGTGGAAGTAGCACCTCTTGACAATCACTCCGGGGAACACGTGTACGCAGGCATTCATCAGACCTTTCTCAAAATCCTGCACGATACGTTGGGGGCTGATGGTGAATCCGATTGATTCAGACTTTTCCTTCACCAAACTGAGGAAACGAATGTAGGTGTTCCCGTCTTTGTTGGGGAGCAGACCAAACACAAGTGGCAGCATCACCCCAAGAACGAATACATGCAATGTGACTATTTGATAAAACAGCCTTGGTGCTGTTGCAAACGTCCCATCCATGTGATGGGTATTAGCATTCGCTAGCGCATGCAGAGCAGAGTTGGATGCAAACGCTATTATTTTGTCGGCTCCATCGCCATCTTCGCCAAGCAGGAACTGATCTCATTGAACCGTAGTTGTCCACTGGCTGTCCAGGTCAATGTCACCTCTTGTGGAAGGCATTAGGGGGAAGCGTTTCCTCGGTTCACGGTACAGTGATGACTTGACATGCTGGTATTGGGGCAGAGCAGATGCTGTCTCACCTGGTGAAGCCATCGCTGTCGAACTTTGTTGAAACAGTTTCACCTTTTCCTGATCGTAAATCACCCGCATTGAAGTTGTTTCATCCCTGGCTCGCTTCCTCATGTTTCCTCTCAATTGTCGCGCTTGTACGTCACCTGGGTTGGGTTGGTGATTGTGGCTATATTCAGCTTTCACCACAGTACCATCATCGCTGACCACCACAAATGCCTTACACTTCACACTTTTTCTCTTGCTACATGTGAACTTCATGCCATTTGTCAACGCTTTCAATTTGGATTTGTGATAGGTATAACTGTTCAAAACAGCAACAGGAAGTCCCCTAGCACGTTCGATGAACTCAACACTTGCAGCCATGTTTCACGTGTCATTCCGAACTCAAATTTAAAATTTAACATGAAACTCAGCAGAGCAGCTCAACATATCCTTTCCTTATTGGCTAGAAATGTGTGAACTGACAGGCACAGAACACCACAAATCCACAATCAATAGTTTATTCAGTTAAAAGTTAGGGCAATTGACTTTCAATAGCTTTTACCTGGATCAGGGCAATTAGCTTTTATGTGTGAGTTAAATTGGGTTTTGCTCACCTCTAACAAGCTTTATGTAGAGGATTTACTTTAACTCTTAGGACTGAGCTTTTCATACCACACAATTGATGTGTGAAAGTTACATGGAGCTTCAAATGGTCGACCCTTCAAATGATTAACTCTTCCTACAATTAGAAATATCTAGAAAGAGGGGGTGTGTTAAATCAACAGCATACTGACTGGAGGGCTAGTGGCACTCAATTCTCACACTTCGGGGGGCTACTGGCACTCAATTCTCACACCTCGGGGGCTACTGGGACAGGGGCTAGATACACGGGGCTACTGGGATGCTACCAATAAAACATGTAAACAAACTTGCAAAGTGACCGCGTGACTGACCTGTCAACGATGTCCCAGCAGACAAGATGAAGAAAGGATTTAACAAGATTTAACAAGATTTAACAAGATTTAACAAGATTTAACAAGATTTAACAAGATTTAACAAGATTTACATCTCGAACAACAAGTTCCTGATGGCAAGTGGACAAGGAAGCCATTGGCTTATCGAGAGTCCAACAATTTTCCTTATCAGATATCTGTCAATTCTATTTTTAAACATATTCACACTACTAGCATAAACACAATCATTTGGCAGTTTGTTCCATTCATTTATCACCCTCTGTGAGAAAGAGTACTTTCTCATGTCCAACCTACACTGCTCCTTAACTAATGCTGCTTTGTGTCCTCTGGTTCTACTGCCTTCTTTAAGTTTGAAGAACATATTCCTATCAACATCCTCATAACCGTTCACTATTTTAAACACTTCTATTTGGTCTCCTCTTAGTCTCCTGGTCTCTAGTGTTGTCAAACCACATTGTAATAAGCGACTTTCGTAACTAAGGTCTCTTAATTCTGGAATCATCTTAGTTGCTCTTCGTTGTATTCATTACTCACATTACCTCGAAGCTGACAGTCTTACACTTGAAATGTTAATATGATTTACACTGTGCTTTCTGATTGTTTTATAAGTTATTGTTTTATAAGTACTATCATAACTGTGGATACGACTTATGTATAGTGACTAATGACTAGTATTAGTAGTAATGTAAATATTTGTTTATGCCAAATTTATCTATTTTGGAAATGATGATGGCCTAGATGATGGGTGAAGCTGTATGCAACTCTAAAAATGATGTACAACTGATAGTTGGTATGCAATATTGTGTCAGAATGGTTATTCACTCAACGATCCACACATATTGATATATGATACTTGTAATGACATACATATTTATAGTAGTTGTTTCTTATTTGAACTACTAATACACCCAGATAATGCAATAAGTATGACAGTAAAAGCTTACATTTCGTCTTACATGATACACCTGTGAAAAGGCCTTTGGCAAAATCTGCATAATAGTTCGCAGTTAAAACCTTGTAAACAATATTTTCATATACATAATAATGCTAATGATCTATACATGTCAATCATGCTTAGAAATAGACACCAAGTTTTAAAATGTCTCTGTAGGGTATATATTGTTTTTTTTTCTTTTTACCAATTGCCCCTGTATAAATGTTCAACATAAGTGAAAAATAGCACTGTTTACAGCTTTCTTGCAACCAAAATAATGGATGCACTGGTGTGAATGATCCCCACACATGTTGAGAACATTTAGTATTTCCACAATATGTCAAAAACATTACATTAACTTTAATATTAGTAATTTTTTAAGCCAGGTACACTTTTTTTAATAAAAATAGAAAAAACTTGTTTTGGAAATGTTGACGGGGGTGTCTTTAAAGTGCTCTAACATGAAAACTAATTAACCTACAGCCATACAACTGATTACATGATGCATCTTAATAATAGTCCTTTCCAATGATGTATAATACTTTGCAATAACTTAATTATCTCAAAATGGTCCAGCATAGCTATCTTTTATATAGCGTATATGTAGATGGCTAAGGACGATATGCTCCACCACCTTACACAGAATACAAGTTAAAGATGTTAGTCTATAGTTAGCTGGGTCGAATTTATTGTAGTCCAGGCTTAGGGGAGTTTGCCAGTGGTGTATGATTGATGGAAAATGTCCTGTATTATGGGGGATGTCTCTTTAGCAGTTTCCTTTAGTATTTTTGCAGTAATATCATCTGGTTCTGGCGCTTTGTTGGGGTTTAGAGCTTCAAGCTGTTTTTTCATGCCGTTTAGTCCAATTTCTAGGGTTTGAATTAAGGGAAATGGTGGTGGGCCTTTTGGGATAGGAAGTTGCTAAGTTGTGAAAACTGATATAAAGTTGTCATTGAGAGCATTTGCTTTGTCATAGTCGGTTGTTTTCAAGTTGTTATTTACTTTTAGTGCCTGAATGCCAAGATTTTCTGTTTTGTTTTGTCTGATGAAGGACCAAAATTAAGAGGAGACCAAATAGAAGTGTTTAAAATAGTGAACGAGGATGTTGATAAGAATATGTTCTTCAAACTTAAAGAAGGCAGTAGAACCAGGGGACACAAAGTAGCATTAGTTAAGGAACAGTGTAGGTTGGACATGAGAAACTACTTTTTCTCACAGAGGGTGATAAATGAATGGAACAAACTGCCAAATGATTGTGTTAATACTGGTAGTGTGAATATGTTTAAAAATATAATTGACAGATATCTGATAAGGGCGGGCTACACATAGATGAGAAAATTGTTGGACTCTCGATAAGCCAGTGGCTTCCTTGTCCACTTGCCATCCGGAACTTGTTGTTTGTGATGGTACTCTTGTTAAATTCTTGTTAAAATTGTTTTGGATTTGTCATCAAACTTTCTCCAATAATGTTGTTAATGTAACTGTTATAGATTTTGGTCACTGCTTTGGTGGTTATTTTTCTAAATTTTTAAAAGTTTTCATAATGTTTAATTTTTTATTTTCTTGACTTTAGCATGAGTTTTGTCCCTTTTTCTCAGTAGTCTGATAATGAGTCTTGTGATCCAGAGTAGGTGTTGTTTAGATTTTGTCATGTGGCTAGGGATGGATACTCCTATCAGGTTAGTGTAGTTTTTATGAAAGAAGTTCCAATTTGAGTTCTTGTTCATCTGATTTTCGAAAAAGTACTGCTAAGCTAGCTGGGTGCAGTTTGATTTTAGGGATTCCCAGTTTGCGGATCTGTAGTTGTATACTTTGTGTGGTGGTTTGGTTTTTCTGTTAGGATTCATATTGATATCAAAGAGAATGGCTTCATGATCACTCATGCCTGCCACTGTGTTTATGGTGGAAATAAGGGATGGGTTTGATGTAAGTACTAGGTCTAATATATTTCCAGAATCTAGCTGGGTGGGTTCATTTACCATATTAACTAGTCCAAATTCCCCAACTATTTCAATTAGTTTGTTATGTTTTGCAGCTGTCTGTTGGTTTGTTACACACAAATTCTCTCAGTTGATGGCAGGAAGGTTCAGATCGCCAGCTAGGATGACATATTTAACAAGATTTAACAAGATTGCCATCCCAAACAACAACTTCCAGATGGCAAGTGGACAAGAAAGCCATTGGCTTATTGAGAGTCCAACAACTTCATCATCTATGTGTAGCCTGCTCTGATCATATATCTGTCAATTCTATTTTTAAGCATATTCACACTACTAGCATTAACACAAGCATTTGGCAGTTTGTTCAATTCATTTATCACCATCTGTGAGAAAGAGTACTTTCTCATGTCCAACCTACACTGTTCCTTAACTAATGCTGCTTTGTTTCCTCAGGTTCTACTGCCTTCTTTAAGTATGAAAAACATATTCCTATCAACACCCTCATAACCGTTCACTATTTTAAACACTTCTATTTGGTCTCCTCTTAGTCTCCTGCTGGTCTCTAGTGTTGTCAAACCACATTGTAATAAGCGACTTTCATCTCAATTCTGGAATCATTTTTGTTGCTCTTTGTTGTATTCTTTCTAGCTTGTCTATGTCCTTTTTTACGATATGGCCTCCATGTTTGAATACAGTATTACAAATGTGGTCTAATTATTGCTATGTACAAGGGTACAGTTACCTGTTTCTCCTTATACATGATAGTTCTCCTAATTAGCCCTAGAACTTGATTTCTTTTTGAAGCAGCAATCCCACATTGCTCTGAAACTTTCATGTCAGCACTACATGTTACTCCTAAGTCTTTTTCTTGTGCGGTTCTACCTAGTACAGCATTCCCCATTGTAGATTCATCGTCCATGTTTCCATGTCCTATGTGTATACATTTACACTTCCCAAAATTTAATAACATTTGCCATTTTTCTGACCATTTAACTAATTTATCTACATCATCCTGTAAACTTTGTTTATCTGTATCATTTGTAACCTTTCTGAATACTTTTGTGTCATCTGAAAATTTGAGTACTTTGCTAGATATGTCATCTTCTAGATCATTTATATATATTAAAAAACAGTATAGGGCCTAATACTGATCCCTGTGGTACACCACTCAAAACCGATTTCCAGTTTGAAATCTCACCATCTACTATTACGCTGTCTTCTGTGTGTAAGCCACGTTTCTATCCAGTTGATTACCTCATCATCTATACAATGGGCTTTTAGTTTAAGTATCAATCTTTGGTGTGGCACTTTATCGAAAGCTTTCTGAAAATCTAAGTAGACAACATCCACTGATTACCTCTCATCTACCCACTTTGTAATTTCTTCAAAAAAACATAAGAGATTGATTAGACATGACATTGCTTTTAGGAACCCATGTTGAGATGTATTTATTAAATTATGTTTTACAAGGAATTCCACCATGTGGTCTCTAATTAATGTTTTGAGTAATTTACATACAACTGATGTTAAACTCACTGGTCTGTAATTTTCAGGCTTGTTCCTCGATCCTTTCTTAAATAGTGGCGTAATGTTTGCTTCTTTCCATTCTGAAGGAACTATTCCTTCTTCTAGTGACAAGTTAAACAATTTTGCAAGTGGTGTACTAATTTGCTCAACAATTTCCTTAAGCAGTGTTGGTGGTATCCCATCAACTCCAGGTGATTTATTATCTATCATCTTCTTAATGTTGTTTGCTATCATTACAGGAGTTACAAATAACTGCCCTAAATGTTCTGATTTATTTCCCTCAAATTTAGTAAATGGAACTGGAAGTGAGCTGATATCTTCTGTGGTAAATACTGAGCTGAAATACTCATTCAGGACCTCTGCCATTTGAAACCCCTCTGAAATTATGTTTTGCCTGTTGTTTTCCAGTGGTCCGACCTTATCTTGAACTTTCTGTTTACTCCTTGCATAACCATAGAAACTCTCGCTGTCATTTTTTTTATATTACCTGCCAATTTTTGTTCAAAGCTTCTTTTAGATTTTCTAATTTCAGTTGTAGCTAGGTTAAGTGCCTCTTTGTAATTTGCGTAGTCTTCATCCTTTCTGGTACGCCTTTAAACCCTCCACATAGTTTGCTTAAACACTATTTTTCTAATAGCGTCTTTTGACAAGTGTTTCTTTCTAGACCGTTTTCCTTGTTTTTTCACGGGAACAAATTTATCGATGATACTCTCAATTTCATATTTTAGAATATACCAACATTCAATTGTGGTCTTATTCATCAGCATGTTATTCCAATCTAGCTTTGCTAAGTATTTTCTCATATCTTTATAGTTACCTTTGTGGAAGTTTCTCCAATACGTTTTTTTATTTTTACTTTCTGATTTTACATTGATGTCAAAATGTATTTGATTGTGGTCACTGTTACCCAATGGTTCATGTATTTTTACATTGTCCACTAATTCTTTTTGTGATGATAAAACTATATCTAATACATTTTCTCCCCTGGTTGGTTCTAGCACATGCTGAGTAAGGAAGCTCTCCTGAATTAAAAATAAAAATTGTTGGTCCTCAACCCCTGTACTCTCTAGATATTTCCATTGTATGTGTCCATGGTTAAAATCTTCCATTATGATACATTCCCCTTTACTAACTACCTTTATAGCATTTTGTATTTTTGTGTTATCCTCTTCGTTTATGTTTGTACTTCGGTAAACTAATCCAATAGTTAATTTTGAATTTCCTGAAACTATTTTGCAACAGATAGCTTCATCGAATCCTGAAGTCCAACGTGGAGTGCCACATTCTATGTGGCTGGTTTTTGACCACAACTGCCAATGTCTACCTCATCGTAAAATTTGTACATTACTTAACTTACTTAATCCTCTTGGCCCCTTCAGGAGCATAGGGTGTCAACCATGTTTCTCCACCTCACTCTCTTCTGGGCTATAGCTTTGGCCTCTTGCCAGGTGACCCCCACTTTTCAAGATCTTGTAGTGTGGAGCGTCTCCAGTTGATTTTTGGCCTTCCTTGTCTTCTTTTTCCTTGTGGGTTGTAGTCCAATGCTTGTTTGGTTGTATTTGTTGAATCTTTCCTGAGTGTGTGGCCAATCCAGCTCCATTTTCTCCTCTTGATTGTAGTGCTTATTTTTTCCTGTTTGGTTTTCTTCCAGAGCTCTTTATTTGATATTTTGTTAGGCCACCATACCTTAAGGATGTATCGGAGGCGACTGTTGATGAAGACTTGGAGTTTGTTGTTGAGAGACTGAGTCGTTTTGCACGTTTCACAGCCATAGAGAAGAACTGGTTTAATGTTGGTGTTGAAAATGCGGATCTTAGTGTTTATGGATAGTTGGGAAGAGAACCATACAGGGCGTAGGGTTCTGAAGGCATGGCGAGCTTTATTGATGCGTAGCTCCACATCTTTGTCAGCTCCACCATTTGTACTGATGTTGCTCCCGAGGTAGATGAAGTCTTGTACTTCCTCAACAGTACCACTTTCTAGTGAGATGGGTTCGGAGGATCTGCTGTTGACTTTCATCACCTTTGTCTTTCCCACATTGATCTTAAGACCCAGTTCGCTGCTTTTTTGTTGAAGCCTTTCTGTTTTTTGTTGCATGTGTTTATGGGTTTCTGAGAGTAGTGCTAGATCATCTGCAAAATGCAAGTCTTCTAGTTGTCAGAAAAAGTTCCACTGGATCCCAGTACGATGGTGTTCTGTGGATCTTTTCATTGTCCAGTCTATGGCTATCAGAAAAAGCAATGGAGATAGCAAGCAGCCCTGTCGTACTCCAGTTCCAATCTGGAAGCCTTCTGAAACTTGTCCATTAAAGATGACATGACCAGTGAAACCTTCGTACATGTTCTTTATTAAGGTAACAAATTTTGTGAGTAAACCATAATGCCTCAGGAGCTTTCATAGAACTGTCCTATCTATACTATCAAATGCTTTTTCGAAGTCCACAAAGTTTATGTAAACGGAGCTGTGCCATTCAATGTATTGTTTAACGATAATCCTGAGTGTAGCAATGTGATCTGTGCAAGATTTATCCTTTCTAAAGCCAGCTTTTTCCTTTCTTAGCTTCTTGTCAACTGTTTCTTGTATCCTATCCAGGATAATACGGCAGAGAATTTTACTGGGCACTGATAGAAGCATGATCCCTTTTAAGACATCATATGGTATATTGTCAATTCCAGGTGCTTTGCCTAGCTTCAGCTTTTTGATGGCTCTCTTGATCTCCTCTATGGATATCCTACCACAATTAATGTTAAGGTCTTCATTTGTTTCCTCAATGTCTGGGATTGAATCTGGTGGAGGCCTATTCAAGATATCTTGGAAATATTCTTTCCAGCATTGTAACTGTAAAGATTCTTTAGTGAGAAGGTTTCCCTGTTTGTCCCTGATTGGGTGACTAGTGCTCTTGTTCTTCCCTGCTAGCTGTCTGGTGATCTTGTATAACTCTCTGGAGTTGTTTTGCCTAGCTGCGATCTCAGCCTCGTTTGCTAGTTTTTCGACATAGTTTTCTTGTCCCTCTTTGTCTTCTTTTTAACTGTTTTGTTTCTTTCCTGGTATTCCTACTGCAGTTTTTTTTCTTTGTGTCATCTGTTTCCTTGTTGAGTTTCATTTTAGTCTCCCTCCTTGCCTCAATAGCTTCCCAGGTGTTGTCTATAATCCAGTCCTTCCTCCTAGCTTCCCAGCAGCCTAGGACTAGTTCACAGGTGTCTGTAATTGCATTCTTGCATCTTGCCCACTTATCGTCAATGTTTTTTCCATCTTCCAATGCTTGGAACCTGTTCCGTAGTGTGATTCCCAGTTCCTGTCATATTTTAGTATTTTGAAGTTTTCTTATCTCAAACCTTCTTTGTACCTTGTTATCTGTCTTCTTCTTTGCTGCTAGCTTCATCCTAAATTCACCCACAAGGAGGTGGCGGTCGGAGTTAATGTCAGCTCCTCTTTTCACTCTGACGTCTAGAAGCACTCTCCTCCATTTGTTGGTGGTTGCTATGTGGTCAATTTGGTTTTCCGTCTTTAGATCTGGGGATATCCATGTGGCTTTGTGTATAGGCTTGTGTGGAAAGAGAGTTCCTCCGATTATCAGTTCATTGAGAGTACAGAAATCTGCAAACAGGAGACCATTCTCATTCATCTGTCACAGACCTTCTTTCCTCATTGTGCCTTTCCAATTGTCATTATCCTTTCCAATCTTGGTATTCATATCCCCCATAACAACTTGGATATCCCTCTTCGGTAGTTTTTGGGTGACTGTTTGTAGATGTTAGTAGGTCTCTTTCTCTTCAAATTCAGCACAGAGTTGGTTGGTGCACAGCAATGTATAAAGGTGATGTTCCGACCTTTTGATGTAAACCTGGCTGTGATGATTCTCTCCGAGACTGGTTCCCATTCGATTAGACTTTTTGCTGCATCCTTTGAGAGGAGCAGCCCTACTCCATGTGTGTGCGCATCTTCTTCTCTCTCATTCCCAGAGTACAAGTAAGTTTCTCCAGAGCTAGTTGTAACCTTCCCAAAGGTGTTCCATCTGCTTTCACAGACTCCAATGATGCTCAGCTTGTATCTTCTCATTTCTTCAGCGAGCTGTGCTAGTTTTTTTGCCTGGTACAGTGTCCTGACATTCCAGCATCCAATTCTAATTTTGACTTGAGCTGTAGCAGACTCTTCCTCCCTTGGGCTTCCTGTCAGCTTTCACCCAAGGGATTCATACCCACCCTTCCAGGACAGCCTGGCTTTGCTCAGATCAAGGTGTGGTTGAGTATATGGTTTCGGTTTCTGTAATCGATTTCAATAACAACTGAGTGGGCGATTAGCCCAAGCCGCTGTGCCCACAAGTTTTCCGCAGTGGTCGTAGACCATTTTCCTCCCGGGCTCCATGATCAAGAGATGTGGCTGGACTGTGCTTTGTCTGACCACTCGCTCCAGACCTGCCCGGTATGGTTGGAGTTGCCTCCCACCGGTATAGCTTAGAGGGTCATAGGGGTACACAAGCCTCCTTACCATGACAAGGTAACAGTCCACAAGGAATTTGTACATGCCTGACTGATATTCACAGTGGAGACAACGTAGTGACAATTTCCAGCATAAACCGACTTGTTTTTCGTCATGTACTTCAAAGTGTGGAGATGTGCATGCCATGTTTTTTGCATGCTCTGTGAAACACTCATTCCACATTGCCACATTTCTCTGCATGCTTACCATGCTTAGCAGACGCGTCTCAGAAACTACACCAGTTTCTTCTGCTTGAAGGTAGCTGTCTGCTAAATCAGGGCATTGATCTAGCTGTGGTCATAGAATCTTGCTATTTCCACAGCATCTGGAACGGTTAGCAGTCCACAATCATTACGTGCACCACTCTTGAATATTCAGTCTTCGCAGCCACACGCAGCTGTTTTTTTTTTACGTATTTCTGATGTTGTAGCATTTCGTGATTCCAGGTACGGGTGGCCACGTTTGAAACCTTGCACATCCTTAATGCCACCAGCGGATGGCTTACGGTTGCTCTCACTCCCAAGCTCACTATTCTCGTTTACTGTCTCTTCCATTTTGTAGCAATGCAGGGTAATCCAGGCAAAATTACAGTTGAACTTGACAAACTGCTATTTGAAATCACAGACCTCTAATCAGTCAGAAAGTCCAAATGACAGTGACAGAACATCTGTATGATAGGGCAGGACGGGAGAGAATTGCATTAGTAAAGCCTTAGTTTGGACATGTATATCAATCTCAACCAATGACATTGGAGTATAATGACTTATTGGTCAGTTTTTGTTTACTTCAGCTAATTAGACACATGGGCCTACTGTGGAGATCTCCTGAAGGAGTACACCCTCCTGTGGCTTGGTAAAATCTTGGACAGAGCCCATGCTATCTGATAAGGTCTACTGACTCACTGCAGGTGATCCATCAGGCAAGTTCCTTGTCACTGCTGGTTGGCTAATTAGGTTGTATAATGTTATGTAATAGAACTAGTTGAGTAGTCTGGCCTTGATGGAATTCACACTTTAAGGTGAATATTGTGTATATTTACATCTGTGTAATAGGGCAGGAGGTAGAAAATATATAATTTTCAGTGTAAAATAAAAGCTTACTGAATACAATGTGCTCACAGAACATATGCTGGGCTTTCTTAAACATGGTGTTAAAAATCCATAAATGCTAGCTGAGAAAGTGTGTATCTTCAAGAGTTAAGGTGGATTATAGAAGTTTGGACACACGACCATTTGCAATGTTCATGTCAACAAGGTACTATTAGTAACCTTTGCTATATGTTGCTGTGTGATAATTCATAATATTTTCATTAATTTGTTACACACTAATAAACAGTCATGAACGCGGGCATTATTGGCCTATTTGGGAGAAAAGGATGATTAGTCAAAACAGCAATTTTCTATTGCTGTATAAACTCCTGAAGTTTTAAGGTACAATTACATATATAAGTTCCTGGTTTGTCCACAGTGGTGTTTGATACGTAGTGACTCAACAACAGACCGAGCATAATAAGTGATCCCTGCTTTGGGGTTCATGGTCCCTGCTACAACAAAAACCCTGTACAGTGGTTTTGAATTTTCTTGCGAAAGTATGTATTTACAGATGTTTGCTATAACTTGCCTTTAGAGGGCTAAAGTCACATTAGATCAATGTAATGTATAGCGCTAAAGTCACATTAGATAAATATTGTGTACTAAACTGTTTGAAAGTGCATGTGCAGGGGTTGGGCTAGTGCAAACATAGACAGATACACAGTAGGAAGTCTAGGGGTGCGTTATATCTGTGCTCCTGGGTCGACTCAGGAGCGTTATATCTGTGCTCCTGGGTCGACTCAGGAACTCTAGGTATATGAAAACACAGGGCTGGGAATGAAGCACCCGCAGAAGGGTCTGTTTGTTAGTACAGGATGTTATAAACACATGGTAGGATTTCTTTGAAATTCTAAGCTAAGAGTATATGTGTTTCTAGTTTATATTTATAACTAATACACAGTATATTTAAATTTGAATACATGCACTATTTTTAGTTGTGTTGGGGATGATTTGGGTTTTGCGTGTTTTAACAGCTATTGTTTACGTCCGTCATCTTGATTTATGTTCATTGTTAAGCAAGGTAAACGCAGCTGATTGAGTAAATTTGGTTTAGGAACGTGTGATCTCTAACGTTATAACACGATTATATTCTGATTTTTATACTATTGCATATCTGTAAGTTTAGGATGTAAAGAGCCTTCTATCTCGGCATGTAGGACCATCCCGATCCCATTTAATTGTATGACTTTTTCTGTCATATATGCTTATTTCATTTGTAATTTGCATAGTTGGCTAATTCCTTGTTAAATTGTTACTTTGGATTCTGCCAGGTACATTTTGTGAAGTGTAACACAAGTGAATAATGGATAAAAACAAAGCAAGATCGCATTGTCAGAAAACAGGAAGGAGTTTTATTCATTAATGAGCATGCTAATCTAATTCATACAATCATTATAACAATTTTATTAAGCTGTTAAATCCTGTATCCATATATGTGTGCGTGTGTGTGCGTGTGTGTGTGTGTGCGCATGCATGTGTGTGTGTGCGTGCATACTGAAAATAACATGCACTTATGTAAAATATTTACAAATATTTAAAGCAAACATTAAGTTAAACTGTCAGGTGTTGGCTATAGACTCTTTTGGTAGCGCTCAGTTGAAAGCTATGCTTCACTACATATATTCTGTTGCAACTAACTGGGATGGTATCTATGACAATGATGCAGGTATCTAAATCTACACTTGGGCCGTGAGAACAAGTCCGTGTGGAGATGACATTCTACCACACAATGATCCCCATCAACACCTGGCCTCAGCCTCTGAATGGACAAACATCGGCGTCGCATTCCCACTCGGACTGCCAGGTAAGTAACCCAGGTAAGTAACTGTTTCTACGCTTACAGTTCTTTCTAACCTTTAAAACTGTCATGGCAAACAGGAAAATTTGAACATTGTATTGTTCCATTATCATTCCAGTAGTGATGCTAGTACACCTAGATCGAGTTTGACTTACCAACTTGTGTGAACAAAACCAACATATGACATGTGACTCTTGAGTACATGTCCATCTGACAAATTTAAACCAAACAAGAACTTGTCAACGCCGGTTGTTTCGTAGCAGAGACAAGCACATATGTATATTATGAAACAAAAACGATAACGAAGAAGATGAAAGGAATACGGGCAAATGCTCTTGTCATTGTCTACATGTTTCCTATGATGCTGTATTGGTTGCCACATTGACCAGTGGTTGACCAGAGCCTTCACCACCTGCAGGTGGCAGCAATGTTGGTGTGAAGTAATTCTGACAAAGCCAGATCAGACAGAATGTGTTCAGCTTAAGTTGGTTGTGATTAGAGCGAGCAGTGGTCTGTGTTAGTCACTAAGTCAAACTTGGCTCTTGTGCTACGTATACTTCTGTGTGTCCAAATGTGGTGACGGTAAGAACAAACTATGGCATTTTGTTTCAGTTTGAAGTTGGGTAAAAGCACTTTTATTGTCTAAACACAAATATGTTTGAAGATTGCCTTCCAAAGCAATACGTTCCAAATGGCTAGTGGATTAGGAAGCCATTGGCTTGTAATCCACCATTATCATACAGTCTTCCTACCAGAGCTGGCTAGAGGATATCAACTTGTCTAATAACAGTGACATGTCATCGGTGTGGAACAGGCTATTATCTGAGGAAGTTTGTTATTTGACAGGTTGATACTCATAGTGCTGGAATTACTTAAATCCGGGTGTCACGTCAATATCCTCTCTTTTGTCATGCCTGTCGTCATTGGTGTAATACTAATAATGTCACTGGTACATCAAATATCACCTGGTTCTGTGCTGGCTACGAGGGGAATGTTATTTTCTAGGGCACAAGAAAGAGTCCACAACACTATAGTTCTCTACTTCCAACACGCCACCAACCCTGTCGACCAAAAGGGTGGCGTCGCGATAATCTTGCACTTTCTTTACAGGCAACTGAGACAGTAAACTGGCTTCATTGGTTCGCAATGCTCTTGAAATCTAGTGTACATGATCTATGGTTTATCAAGTGTCAATATCAACCTATAATTAAATTATGTGACTGGTTTTTAGCTAATATTATGGGTAAGGTATTGTTTAGGCTTGGTTGTAAAACAAATATTATAATGACTTGACAAGCAGGAGTGTTCTATAATGTGTCTACCTATACATTGTGCCGCAACTTGACGTTTTACAGTGCTCAAACAAAAAATCCTTATTAATGTCGCTGCCAAACTTGTACGATAGCATAGAAGACCAAGACTAGTAGAGCCTAGAAGAGAAATGACACTTCCAATGCATGCACACAAACAATAGTTAAGAGCAGGTAAAATGATAATAGCCTGTTCTGTTCAGTGTGTGCAGGTGGGTGGGTGTTGGGGGGAGGGGGGGGGGGTGTTTGGAAGGGTGAGCGTTTGATTTTGCAGCTGCATGGACAGAAATTATTCTGTGTGTCAAACAGTATAACTAATCTTGGCTAGTTGTGGTGTAAACTGGTTGGCCTAAAGCCATCAGTTTTTGCCATTTTGTTTACGTGCCTCAAGACAGCAACAAACGCAAATGTATTCTACATGCTTTTCAATGAAAATGCTACTGGCCAAATTGGCTCAAATGGGAAACTTTTGTTTAGCAAAATCTGATGCCATGTGGTCTATTGCCCAAATTACCACCGGTAGCGCTGGCCTAGCTAATGATGGAGATGATTCTGTTTCAGGCACAACTTCTCACACTTACACTGCATCCACATAAAACTTGTGGTGGGAGAAGCGCCAATGTGTGGAGTATACAGTGCTTTGAGCAGGACGCACATTCCTACCCGGCCACCTGCCTGCCTCCCCACGTCCATCCCTGTGTGGTTTCATCCCTGTCTCTCTCCCTTTCTGTGCATGCATGCGTGCGTATACCGGTAGGTCCTATGTAAATGGCTTTCCTTTTCTGTCCACATTAAAATCACATGTACATTTACAGCAGAACACTGAATTCACACAACTGATGTTTGTTTTTTGAGTAAACATGTTGTAACCAGAATGTTTATGTGTCCTCGATAGAACAACATGCATGTGTCGTTACAATTGAAATACCAGAATAATTGTGACATAGAAACAGCGCTTCTAGGTGAGGATTTCAATGTTGTTGAAGGCGTTGGCAAGTGTGAATACGTGGAGTTGCAAAAGATTATCTGATGCATACAGGACAACAATGCTAATCGTGATTTGTTGCCTACCCTCAAAAAAACCACATGGCTTATATCTGATATATAGGAATAGTTTTCGTTGAGTAATTGCAGCATCCCTGCCTTATGTAAGACAATCATGACGTTAAATAAATATCCCAGGTAACATTCACACATGATTTAACATGTTCTGAAGGTGAATTCACATGTTTCTGTACGTGAATTCACGGGATTATGTGGACAAATTGGTGTACTGTACACACACGTGTACACTGGTGTATACACACGTGTGTACAGTGGTTCAGAACACGTGCAATCACGTGTCTCAATTCATGTTTTACCAAACGTGAATTCACGAAATTCTGACATTTTCCCGTGAAAACACGAGTCCATAAACTTGTGTTAACATGAAAAATGTACTTGGAATGGTTGAATGACTGCACTGGCATAGAAAAAATTGGGTAAGAATGTTGTCTAGTGGCATAGATAAATTAGGCTAATCTAGTTCATTAATTCCGTGGGCATTACACATTTGGATTAGTGTTTTATTTATTTTTTGCTGACCAACCCATTTTTGTGTTAAAGAAAATTTGTAAACCAATTAATAACAAAATTAACCATAATGTTCACTGACAATTGAAACATGTATATTCGAGATTTTGAGCGATAATTTATTTTAAAACCAAAAATATTGGATTATAAAAACTTACATTGATCCTGTATTTGTCATACTTCAGTTGTTACAATAAGAACAGAATGTTTGGCTCCCTCCAAATGTCTGCTAGACTAGGAAGAATATCTTTTGTCAATAGTTAATTGACAGCACTTTGTTGTTTTAGATCCAGAGAGAAGGGTCACAATTTGCTGATGACTCACTTATGATTGCAATGTTTGAAGGTTACTATGGGATACGACCTACAGAGGTATCCGTCACAGAACATAAAATGGTGTTAATATTTGTTTGATCAGCATTGTTTAGAGCTTGTACATTAGTTAGAGCTTGGTGTACATTGGATAGAACTTGGTGTACATTGGTTAGAGTTGGGTGTACATTGGTTACAGTTTGGTGTGCATTGTTTAGAGCTGGGTGTACATTGGTTACAGCTTGGTGTACATTGGTTACAGCTGGGTGTACATTGGTTACAGCTTGGTGTACATTGGTTACAGCTGGGTGTACGTTGGTTACAGCTTGGTGTACATTGTTTAGAGTTTCGTGTACATTGGATAGAGCTTGGTGTACATTGGATAGAACTTGGTGTACATTGGTTAGAGTTGGGTGTACATTGGTTACAGCTTGGTGTACCTTGGTTACAGCTGGGTGTACATTGTTTAGAGCTTGGTGTACATTGTTTAGAGCTTGGTGTACATTGGATAGAGCTTGGTGTACATTGGATAGAACTTGATGTACATTGGTTACAGTTGGGTGTACATTGGTTGCAGTTTGGTGTACATTGGTTACAGCTGGTGTACATTGTTTAGAGCTTGATGTACATTGGTTAGAACTTGGTGTATATTGTTTAGAGCTTGGTGTACATTGGATACAGCTTAGTGTACATTGGATAGAACTTGGTGTACATTGGTTAGAGTTGGGTGTACATTGGTTACAGCTTTGTGTACATTGGTTACAGCTTGATGTACATTGTTTAGAGCTTGGTGTACATTGTTTAGAGCTTGGTGTACATTGGATAGAACTTGGTGTACATTGGTTACAGTTGGGTGAACATTGGTTGCAGTTTGGTGCACATTGGTTACAGCTTGGTGTACATTGGTTACAGCTGGTGTACATCGTTTAGAGCTTGGTGTACATTGATTAGAGCTTGGTGTATATTGTTTAGAGCTTGGTGTACATTGGATACTGCTTAGTGTACATTGGATAGAACTTGGTGTACATTGGTTACAGCTTGGTGTACATTTGTTACAGCTTGGTGTACATTGGTTACATCTGGGTGTACATTGGTTAGAGCTGGGTGTACATTTGTTACAGCTTGGTGTACACTGGTTACAGCTTGGTGTACGTTGGTTACAGCTGGGTGTACATTGGTTAGAGCTGGGAGTATATTTGTTAGTTTGGTCTACGCTGGTTAGAGCTGGATGTACATCTAATCTCTAGATCCTGTTGGAGCTGACACTGGGTCTTGAGATTAGGCTGTATCACACTGCCTGATTTCAAGACCCTGTTGGAGCTAACACTGTCTGATATCAAGATCCTGTTGGAGCTGACGACACTGCCTAATCTCAAGATCCTGTTGGAGCTGACACTGTCTAATCTCAAGATCCTGTTGGAACTGACACTGATTCTTGAGATTAGGCTGTGTCACACTGCCTGATCTCAAGATCCTGTTGGAGCTAACACTGTCTCATCTCAAGATCCTGTTGGAGCTGACACTGGGTCTTGAGATTAGGCTGTGTCACACTGCCTGATCTCAAGACCCTGTTGGAGCTGACACTGTCTAATCTCAAGATCCTGTTGGAGCTGACACTGTTTAATCTCAAGATCCTATTGGAGCTGACACTGTCTAATCTCAAGATCCTGTTGGAGCTGACACTGTCTAATCTCAAGATCCTATTGGAGCTGCACCTGAGAGTGAAAATATAGGTACCCCTAGAAGTGTATTTTGGGGTCATTGGGTCAAATCTCCCTGTGGCTTAAAGTTTAGATTTTTTTTATGTAACCTAACCTTTTGCGCCACTACATGGTAGCACAGGAACTTATGGGTGACTAAACTTGGCCCCCTTTGTGAGATCCTAGATACGCCAGTGGCTTGGAGACCCTGTGACTGGGCGGTCAGAGGCCAGACTGTTAATTGAGATGACGGGGTTTGAATCCAATTGCTACCAAAAGCCGTTGGTCAGTTCTACATGGTGTCTATGCCAGGGGGGACATAAATATCCCACACGGGATAAATGTAATGTAAACATTTGAGTGTTTGTGTAAATGTTTTGCCGAACTGATCATTGATTTGTAGACATGTTACAGTGTTGTGTGTGGCAGGTTCAACTACTGCTGGTGTTTGCAGTGTGCATACAAACACTACTGGTTGTGTACATATCTACTGAATTCAAATCACTACATTCAGCCTATTTAACTATATGTACAATTTACATAGAATATTTATGTAAAAAAAATTTTTAAGATGCATTAGTTATGATATCAACTATATGTAAAATATGTTTTAAATAGTTATATTAGAGCATCAGATATCAGAGTATCCCACAGGCCGGGCTGTTTGGTATATAACCGCATAAGATATGATGAGTCAAGTCATGTCTAATAATTAAATGTTTCACCTTGCAGTGAGATCATGATGTATGTGCTCTATGCTACCGAAGTACCTCCTGGTAAGTTTACAGCCACCGCCTCCCCCCATGTCTCCTGGTAAGTGTACAGCCAACCCCACCCTGTGTCAGAGGTGGGTTCAGTTACACAGCATCATAAAAACTTAATTAAAATTAAGGCGCTTCACTTTGAATCAGGTTCATTGAAATTCAAATGAATAGTGTGAAAGTTTAAGTTACGTGCAGTTGATTTAATAAAAGAGGGCATATTTTTTTATAATTTTCAAAATAATTAACTAGTATAACTCACAAAGTGTGAATAGTCTGAAGTTATAATATATAGCCTGATTTTGTAGTATACAGTCTGATGTTATAGTAGTTAGCCTCATGTATTTAACCTCATGTTATTGTATATAGCTTGTCATATTGGATACTAGATGGGGTATATTGTTTGCCAAATTAATCTGAAACGAGACAAACAAAACACTCAATTTGAGGAGGGACCTTAATGCCTTCAAACTGCTATTAATTGCAGCATGGCTGAATGCTTCCCAAAGAAATTGAGATGGCGTTCAAATGAACAGGTCTGGAAGGGGTGAAGTGTTTTAGCAGTCCCAAGGACCAAATACCACGCTATATAAGAACTTACCTTTACCTTTTTAATTCAAAAAATTACATGTCCGACATTCTGTTTACTCTTTCTTTCACAGTTCATGCTGTTTGTAAGCTGTCGCCATTTACCAGGCTAAACAGAAACTGAAGTCAGTCATGCGTTCGAAAGACTAGAGGACGTCTTCAGAGGAACTCATTAAATATGCTCACAAAATCAGCGCCAGCAATGCAGTGGCTGGCTCAGCGACTTGGGCACCAGGTATGTGATAGGGTTTAAATAGAGCCTACCCAAAATAACCCGTTGTGCCTGTAGGCATGTGTGGTATAAAGGTGAAATCACATGAGGTAGTCAACGTAGGTACAACACGTAATTCATGACTATTACTGTGCACTGAAACAATCGTGTATCTAGGCCAACTCATGCTCAATCGCGTTCAAAGTTATTGAAACGTCAGATCAGCCCACTTTGTTGAGCAACTATCCATGTAAAAATATGTATACTGCATGGAGTGATAAAGCATTGAATTAATATCCAGGATGTTGTAAGCTAAAACTGGGCGGGTATACCCTTTGTACTTCTCTCTTTCATTCTTGAATTTTGCATAGATAATCTTTACCAATATGTCTACATGTTTAATCAATGTAAGATATGTAGCTGTGTCCAGTTATTTGACATGGGTTGTTCATAATGGAAGACGAAAAAGAAACCAAAAATGGGCTTATGTTTTAATCATTGTTCATTCCCTCTAAATGACTGCAGTTGTGGTAGGACTCATTACAACATAATGATGTGGTAGGGCTTGTTACAACATCATTATTATGTGGTAGGGCTCGTTACAACGTAATTATGTGGTAGGGCTCGTTACAACGTAATCATGTGGTAGGGCTCGTTACAACGTTATTAAGTGGTAGGGCTCATTACAACATAATTATGTGGTAGGGCTCATTATAACATAATTATGTGGTAGTGCTCATTATAGCATAATGTTGTGGTAAGGCTCAATATAACAATGATGTGGTAGGGCTCATTATAATATAATTATGTGGTAGGGCTTATTATAACATAATTATGTGGTAGGGCGCATTATAACATAATTATATGGTAGGGCTCATAATATAATTGTTACCACATCAGTTTTATAATATAATTGTTACCACATCAGTTTTATAATATAATTATGTCATCAGTTTGATATAAGTTGTACTTCTTATATCTAACTACATGTTTTAAGTATCCTGCCAGTGGCAGTGCTGGGGTGTCTGTGCTGGGGTGTCTGTGCTGGGGTGTCAGTCCTGGGGTGTCAGTGCTGGGGTGTCAGTCCTGGGGTGTCAGTGCTGGGGTGTCTGTGCTGGGGTGTCAGTCCTGGGGTGTCTGTGCTGGGGTGTCAGTGCTGGGGTGTCAGTGCTGGGGTGTCTGTGCTGGGGTGTCAGTGCTGGTGTGTCAGTCCTGGGGTGTCAGTGCTGGGGTGTCAGTCCTGGGGTGTCTGTGCTGGGGTGTCTGTGCTGGGGTGTCAGTCCTGGGGTGTCTGTGCTGGGGTGTCAGTGCTGGGGTGTCAGTCCTGGGGTGTCAGTGCTGGGGTGTCTGTGCTGGGGTGTCAGTGCTGGGGTGTCAGTCCTGGGGTGTCAGTGCTAGGGTGTCAGTGCTGGGGTGTCAGTGCTCGGGTGTCAGAGCTGGGGTGTCAGTCCTGGGGTGTCAGTGCTGGGGTGTCAGTCCTGGGGTGTCAGTGCTGGAGTGTCAGTCCTTGGGTGTCAGTCCTGGGGTGTCAGTGCTAGTGTGTCAGTGCTCGGGTGTCAGTATGTTTGGTCAGCCAGGCTTGGATGTTATATAGTTGTAGACAGAGAGAAAAACAGTGAAGTTGCCGACAGGCAGTGGTGTAGGCGGAAGAGGGTTTCCCTTAGTCAAGGGCTGGATACACTGGTGAGCTGCTGATAGGTGTCTTAAGCTTGGCCGGAACTGACAGACTGTCAGTGTTTAACAACTACATTGACCAGTAATTTAATGTCAATTATAAATACGTGTTTGGCAGTATCCTTATGTCTTGACTTCGTCTACACATTCGGTTAAGCACAACTTTATTTTCTTAACGATGTCACCATGACAACAGTTTCCATGACAGCCCAGCAACAGATTGCGACAGACAGAGACATCCAACTTCTACAACCTGAAAGATGCAGAGGACCTCCTGGTAAGTTTACAGCCACCCCCCCCCGTGTCAGGAGGGGTGTTCAGTAACACAGCATCATGAAAACTGTTACAATTACACATTTCAGTTTGAATCAGGTTCAATAATGTTTAAATTAATAGTGTGTGACAGTTTAGTTATGTGCAGTCAGTTTAATAAAATATTTTTGTTAATATCCTCAAAATAAAACCCATTCCCCGGGTTTAACCTAGGTTTAACCTGGGTTGGTCGAAACCTCCATTTTGGGTTAAACCCGGGTTAAACTATTTTCCAGGCATATTTTATCACAGTATGAAAGAATAAATCTGGTCTTAGTTGGTGAGTTGAGCTAAATGACTTGACCATGAATTGGTGGTGGCTCTAATGATTGTTTTAACTTTAGGGGTTAGAGGGTGAATCCAGTTGTTGGCAGTGAACACAAGTGCTGCTTGCTGAGAGAGTGGATTACCACCTGTCAGTCTCCAAGGCTCAATATTCCCTCTGCAAGCTGACACCAGACTATACTGGTTGCCTGGCTTGAATCACTACACTTCTTTTTCAGAAGACTCAGCTTGCAATTCATGGCACTGTCCATTGTGAGGTCAACAAAGGCATTTTATGGTTATGGCTAACTGATAAAAGTCCCTTTTATTATGGACTTCCTGACCTGGTTTAAGCATATACAAGAATTATGGTCTGAACTGGAAACTAGTACAAGCTGTTTCCATAAGGTGGATATTAACTTGAGGTTTCTGGCTAGGGAAAATACCACCAACTGAAGGGAAATCTGTGTAGCTTCTATGCATTCAATGTGCAGAAAAGTTGTTTCAATCAATAACAGAACACACATTATCGTACAGTGATAGGTAGACACATTGACAGATTTATTTAAAGAGCAATTTTCATCTTTTATTGCATCAATAATATGACACCAATGTTAAACCATCATTAATCCACATGCCACCTGTATTAATATTGAGAATGTCTCCCCACTAATATCATCCTCAGTTCTAAAAGTAAAGCCCAATTTAACCCAGGTTTAACCCTGGTTAAACTAGTAAAATGCAGGTTTAACCTGGGTTAAACCACCGGGCTGGACAAAACTCCCTTATAGTATATAGGCTGAAGTAACAGTATATAGCCTGATGTTAAAGTATATAACCTGATGATAAAGTATATAGCCTGATGTTATTGTATATAGCCTGATGTTATAGTATATAGCTTGATGCTATAGTGTATAGCCTGATGCCATAGTATAATAGCCTGATGTCATAGTATATAGCCTGATGTCATAGTATTTAGTTTGATGTTATAGTATATAGGGCCAGATAACTTTTTCCACCAATTTTTACCGTATCCAGTGAAAAATAATTTAATAGTTTGTCCGTTGATTTCACACACAAAACTATGTAACAAATCTCAACAAAAGTGCAGCTTGTTGTTTTGGATATTAGATAATCAAATTGAGGAGGGACCTTAATGCCTGCAAACTGTTAGTAATTGCAGAGTGGCTGAATGCTTCCCAGAGAAATCGTGCTCGAATGAACAGTGTAAAGTGTTTTTACCAGTCCCAAGGACTAGATACCAGGCTACATAAGAACATACCTTTACCTTTTTTAATTCCAAAAATTGCATGTCCGACATGTTGTTTACTCTCTTTCAAAGTTTATACTGTTTGCGGGCTATTGTCATTTACCAGGCTAAACAGAAACTGGAGTTGATCAAGCATTTGAATGAACAGCGGACGTCTTCAGAGGAACTCGTTAAATATGCTCTCAAAATCAGCACCAGCAACGCAGTGGCTGCCCCAGCAACCTTGGCACCAGGTAAGTAATATGGTTCTAATAGAGGCTACGCGATATAACATGTGGCGCTTCTGGAGTGTAATAAAAAGGCAAAATCATGAGATTGTGAACATAAGTACAACACATTCTGTGCACTGAAACAGTCACGTATCTAGGCCAACACATGCTCAATCATGTATCTAGGCCAACACATGCTCAATCATGTATCTAGGCCAACACATGCTCAATCACGTATCTAGACCAATACATGCTCAATCATGCTCAAACTTATTAAAACATCAGATCAGCCGATTTTTGCATTCTGGTGGTAGCATTATGATTTATTTTAATATAAGTAAGCATTATTGTTGATATGCTGTATTCTTTCCTGAAACAGTAATTCTTTAACAATTTACATACTCGTTGTTGCCATGGATGCATCATTGTTGTTGTTGTCATGGATACGTCATTGTTCAGACTCTCTAATTTAAAGTATAAAATTACGTGTTGTACTTCCATCGGCAACTGATCCCACGATCAATGTTTTTATACACGCCTGTCTTCTAGCAATCAAAATCATGCCTTTCCAAGTACACATGTACCAGCTATTGAAATTGCATAATTTTAATGTTTTTATTTTAAATTGATCATTGTAATTGAAACCATTCCTGGCAGCAAGAATGGATGAATTCAGCCAAAACACTGACTAAGATGAGCAAGTATTTTTATAAAGGAGTATAGTTATACTCAACCAAAGAACTATTGCAATTAACCCTTTTTGAAGCATTGTGGCCCTATGCTCTACCTCGAGCGAATATATTAAATAAGTAAGAAGCATTCTAGTGAATTTTTTTAAGTTTTGCAATTGTAATATAACTTGTGTGTAATGCTTTGTATTTGACAATTGTAATTGAGTCCAGCCCAAGTCTGTAAGTTAGTGGCAGTCCACCAACCTTAGTACAAGGTACATCATTTAGTGACCACCTCTCTGATTTAGTACATGGTCAATAAGGCAGTGACCACCCCCACCTAAGGCAGTGACCACCCCATCTAAAGCAGAGACCACCCCATCTAAGGCAGTGACCACCCCATCTAAGGCAGTGACCACCCCATCTAAGGCAGTAACCACCCCATCTAAGGCAGTCACCACCCCACCTAAGGCAATGACTACCTCATCTTAGGCAGTGACTACCCCATCTAAGACAGTAACTACCCCACTGAATTTGCATAACTATAATATTGCAACATGTGTTAATAGATTTATTTGATTCTCAGAAACTAGTCCATGGTTCAGTTTAAATACAGATGTGCAGCATGTGTTGTGTCAAGTTGTATGGGATTATACTATACCATATATAGCCATCAGTTGGCAACTTGCAGTGCCTACATAAATGTGCATTTTAATATGGGAAATGTGTTCCTTACATGTGATTTTATTCACAGTTGCATAGAGCTTTAAAGCCCTTGTTACCTGAGGATGATAGTATGAGACCCAATGTAAAGATGTGTTATGTTGTAACTAGTCTGAAGTAAACATTTGTATTATGTAATATTCAGGTTGATCTACGCTGCCAGCGTCAGTCAAGAGCAACATCTTCTACTGCGGACAACAAAAAAGGATAAAAGAATACCTCCTGTCCGAGCACAAAGTCCATTGTAGTGACAAGAGTACAGAAATCTTGTGGACATAATCGCTAATAATTATAGTATTATGACCTGTTGTCATATGAGTTGGTTGAATTGAAACCCAACATTTGCTCATTTTGGAAATGATAAAGTGTTTGTATGTATGTATGTATGTATGTATGTATGTATGTATGTATGTTAGCATGCATGCATGCATGTATCACTATTATACACACCCACTATGTTGATCAATGTGTTCGTATATGTATATATATAATCTGCTGTTATTCTTCAACAGTTTATGACATAACACGTCAAACACAACAAAGTAAATACTTAAGACAGGTATTTGCAAAAACGACTCTCATATCCCAATATACATCTGCACAAGGTATACAATTATGAAAGAAGCAAATTTGGATATGTGGAATTAAAATTGCGAGAACATGTACTGTCCATGTTAATTAATTTATTCAGATAGTGGTCCCATGATCGTGTGATAGCTATTATGTTATGTAATATAATATTCTACATTCTTATGGTTTGATTCAGCATATTAACATACAAAACTACTATCCCACTGGAAAAAGTGAGATATCAATGACAGCATATCAGGAAGCATGTAAATTGTTATGTTCATTACCTTATTGCACTAACCAACGTCGTTTAGGCTGTCAGAGTTACCTCTTGAAATACCAGAGACAGCAAAGGAGGTTGTTGTAGACCATCCCGAACACATGACGATGTTCCTGCTGCACAGTCGGTCACAGCAGCAAACATGGGTCGGACTGCAACTGTCAATAATGCAACCGAGCCAAATATGTGTTTCTTTCATAACAATCAGGCTCGATATTACCATCATTTTAGACGTCAAGCTGTGTGAATTATGTGGCTGTCGAATATTTAGTTGGTATCAACCACATTTCCCTTTGGACACAAAACCGTGCACCTACTGTCTCGAGTCAGCAACCGATATGACTTCACCAAGCACCAAGCCATTCAGTATAAAACAAACAAACACAATATCCACAGTTTACAAGATAGTACCAGTGTGCGCTGTTCTTAGTTCACACGACAGCAAAGTTTGCTGTCGTGATCCACAGTAGGAACCACGAGAAGGTGACACGCGCTTTTCCCACCACAGGTATTGTGTGTATGCAGTATAAGTGTGAAAAGTCGTGCTTGAAACTTAACGTTTTGTTTGATAAGAAAACATAACCATCAAAAATTCTTATTTTTTTACAGCAAATGCCATCATCTCATTGAAATGCTGACCAAGTTTTGTCAAAACCGCATACCTCCAGCTCTATTAAAATGCCCCGACGTGCGATGCCCATCAATTTTAACAAACATAGCCATGCATTCATGCGCCCACGTGGTGCACAGAAGAAAAATTCAAATGAATCCCTCCGCCTGTTACACTCTAAAAAATGCACCTTTTCAAAGCCAATAGCTTCTACAAACAAACTTGTGAACATGCCTGTTCAATTGCACTAATGTCACATCATACAGATTATTTAAATTCAAATATCACAATTTAATACACTATATTTTCGTGTGAAACAATAAACTGGAAGGTCTATAGTGGTCTTACCCCTTCAGAGTTGTCGGACATTGGCACGGACCACGGTCACTTTTCCCATAGACGACCATTATAACGTTCTTGCGTCTACATTGAAAATTTATCCTACAATTTTTTTTTTTATTCACAGAAAATTACAGACCCACTAAGACACCTGGTGTGTGAAATTCGTGAAAATGACACCTCCTTTTCGCATAAATTGCTTCAAAGCATGAGGCCCCTGCATTTCTGCCATGAAATTCTCCGGTTTCCCAAATATGAGTACATCCTGCCTAACAGCCACTGTGTCCTTACGCAACTGGCATACCTACTGACAAATGGCATCATTTCAAAGCTTATATGCTACTGTGCACAAGAACATCACTTCCACTCCCTCATCCACACAATTTCTGCTCTCACAAATAAACCCTATCTGCACAATGAATTTTTTCCTTGGGATTCTTTATGTATGTAATGGTGGATGGATTCTGACTGTGGTCCGTGCCCTAATTAATTTCCGACATCTCACAAACCGGCACGAAAGTTATACCAAATCGAAGAAAAACATTTAAACATTCAAAACATAGTAAAAGTGTTTGACTCTGATACAGATATCAGCATGGAGAAGAAAAGTGAAGTTCCGAATAGCCAAAAATGTGAGGAGATGTGGCTTTCAGAAAGGGCACACTGTGCACACGTCCAAGAAAGACGTAGCAGACAATTCCACACCAAGCATGTGGATGCCAAGACTCACGCAAGCCGAATTCACAAGAGTCGCCAAAGTTACACCAGGTGGACTCATCGAAATCCCAGATGCTGAGAGCAAATCGGATGGCGCCAAACTCATGAGACCGAAGAAACGTGTTGCTGATGACTTGACAACGACATACCTGAAGAAAGATGACTCACAATTAGAAATGCGTATTATGCATAGAGACAAAACAACACAGATGTATAACGAGTGCATTGCAGAGCATGCGTCCCTTATTGACAGTTAATTGTGTGCTGTTCCTAGATTTACAGTGCATGTGTGATAATTGCTAGCTTAGATGTACCACCACCATACCGAAGTAGCATGCAACGGACTGCAAACAAAGTTGACAATGCGACAGCAACTATGACTTTGGCAGACTTGGCGAAAAGGCGTGACCACATGAAGACAATTAATACGCTACGAGGATTACCTGAAGATGCTCCAGTAACCATATCCATGGACAGCAGATATAGCTCAGCGAGAATCACTGGGTCTTATCATACTGGGCAAAATGCATCACAAACAATAGGGGTCGTAGTAGAACAACAAAGTCGCTGCCAGGATATTGTGGCTCTACACATACAGAATAAATTGTGCAGCCACTGACAGGCTGAATTATGGAGCGGGGGACTCTCTACTGCGAAAATTGGAGACAAGCAACGCTCCGATTAGTAAAGACTAAAGGAGGAAGAGTGGCCAATTTAATACACTATATTTTCGTTTGGAACAATAAACTGTAAGGTCTTGTCTTGTATTGTTACTGGCCAACACTCCTATGGAGTCAAACGGTCAGGGTTGGGTGTGAATGCTATTTAGTCATGTTTGTTTGGGGCTAGGTGTGTGAGTGCTTGCTTAAATTGCTGTGATGTTGACTATTGCGTCTGGTAATGAATTCCAATCTTTTATTGTTCGGGGAAAAAAGAAAATTTGTAACAGTTTTTGCTCGCGTGTATAGTGTTGAAGGCTTTGCTATTTAGATGCCGTGAATGGCGTTTGGTGGGTTGGAGGAGGTTTGCAACAGGCAATGATAGATGACTGTGGATGGCTTTGTGGAATATGGTGAGCCGTCTGTTTATTCTTCTGGTTGTTAATAGTTCTATGTGTAATTTTTTTATCATTTCTGACACACACCCAGTTTCTCGGGATGTGTAGTTGTTGTGGCAAAAGCGAGCCGCCCGTCTTTGTACCATCTCTATTTTGTTAATGAGAACCTGGGTGTGGGGGTCCCATACGGATGATGAATATTCTAGGAGTGGGCGAACAAGGGTTGTGTAGGCGGTTGTTTTGATGTTTTGGGGGCATGAGTGGAGATTCCGTCTGATGAATGCAAGTGTGCGGTTAGCTGAGGCTGTGATCCGATGGATGTGTTTGTTCCAGGTGAGATCTTTGGTGATGCAGACTCCTAGATAGGGATGACTGTCAGTTTCTTGTAGTGTTGAATCTCCTAGTGTGTAACTGTAGTGTTTTACATGTCTTGCGTGTGTAATTCTCATGACGAAGCATTTTTGTGTATTGAAATGCATTTGCCAGTCATGTTCCCATTGTGCCAGCCGGTTTAGATCTTTCTGGAGTTCATGTGAGTCAGACTCATTTTTTATTTCTCTATAGAGGACACAGTCATCTGCAAACAGACGGACTGTGGAGTGAATATTGTCAGGTAGGTCATTGATGTATGTGAGGAAAAGTAACGGTCCCAGTACCGTGCCCTGGGGTACACCCGAAACAACGTTGGTCCAGGTCGAGTGTTCTCCGCCGACAACAACTCTTTGTTTGCGACGTTTAAGGAAGTTTGAGATCCAGGTGTGTGTATCATTGTGGATGCCATATCTGTTTAATTTATTTAGAAGCCGGTTGTGGGGGACGGTGTCAAATGCTTTTGAGAAGTCCATTATTATCATGTCAGTCTGGGATTTGTTATTTAAAGAATTAGCTAGATCGTGTGTGGTGAGTATTAATTGAGATTCTGTGGAGTGTTTTCTGCGGAAGCCATGTTGTCTATCTGTTAAGATTGCGTATTGGTCAAAGTGGTTCATGATGTTAGAGAATATAATGTGTTCGAGGATTTTGCAACATATCGATGTTAAGGAGATGGGACGATAATTTGATGCAAGGGACCGGTCTCCCTTCTTGAATATGGGGGTGATGTTGGCTCGTAACCAGGAGAGTGGGAGTTCCCCTGTGGTGAGTGATTTCTGGAAGATTAGACTGAGGGCTGGAGCCAATTCGTTGGCGGCAAGTTGGAGGATTTTGGCGGGCACCTCGTCGGGTCCTGTTGCCTTGTTTGGATTTAAGCCGTGAAGTAGTTTAGCAACCCCTTCTGTTGTGATGATGATGTCTGGCATGGCTGGTATGTTTGTGTTTGGTTCTTGTGGTAAGTTGGTGTTTTCGCTTGTGAAGACTGACTTGAACTGGTTATTCAGAATTTCGGCTTTCAGTTTGTTATCTGATTCTAGCCTGTTGTCTTTGGTTAGGGTTGGTATTCCGATTGTATCAATTTTCAGGCTTTTGATGTAGGACCAGAATCGTTTGGGTGAGTCAGAACAAATGGACGAGATATATCTTCTATGTGTAGTTCTTGTCTCTTCGTGTGTGGTCTTACGTGCTTTACGAAAAATTTCATAACTGGCTTGATTTTTCTGTTGTTTGTGTGTGTTGAAAGCTCTTTGTTTACGTTTGTGTAATCGTTTGATTCGCCTGTTGATCCAAGGTGTTTGGTTACGCTTAGATATTATTTTAGTTGGTATGTGAGAGTTCATTATTGATTCAAGAATAGTTTGGAATTCCGTGTACATTTCATTAACTGTGTTCATGGATGTATCCCTTGATGTGAATTCGTTATTCCATTTGAGTAGTTCTTCTTTCAGAGCCTGTACGTTAGCTTTGTGGTACATGTATATTTTGCGCGGTTTTTGTTTGATAACCCTGGGCTTACAGCTGTTTATGATTACTGGGATGCCGTCATGGTCACTTATTCCTGGTACAACTGTAGATCTTTCTACAAGGGTGGGGTTTGTTGTGAAGAATAGGTCCAAAGTGTTATTTATTCTGGTGGGTCCACGGACGACTTGTTCTAGTCCAAAGTCATTAGTAATTTCAATTAATTGTTTCGATAGGCCGGGAGCAGCTCCGCCTGGTTTTGTGCTGAGTATATCCCAATCTATGTCGGGTAGATTAAAATCTCCAGCTAGCCATATTTGTTCGTTGTCTGAACGTTTGATTTTGTTTATGGATTCCCGTAGTTCATTCATATAGCCATTAGTGTTGCCAAATTGTGGTGATCTGTAGAATGCCCCAATTGTGATATCTTTAGATCCTTGTATTTTGATGGTGACCCAGATGATTTCACAATTGGTATCGAGCTCTGGTCTGTGGGTTCCTGAGATCATTTTTTATGGTCTATAGTGGTCTTACCCCTTTAGAGTTGTCGGACATCGCTAGTCTTGATGGCAGTGCCAGTGATTCAGGGTAAGGTGTTCATGCGACTATTTGCGTTATTTCTGGTGCAAAATCACCTCCAGTATGAAAATGGGGGCGATAATATGGCGATATCGAATTTGAGCAGAATAATAAGCGCATACTGCACTTCCGTAGGAACTCCATATTCGTTTTCTAACAGTCCATATGTCGAAACAACTAAAAATACGAATTTCGCAGTAACAATAACAAAATTGAGCAATAACTTTCTTTACGCGTCTCCGCTAACCTCGCGCGTCCACCTACCGGATAAATTGCCGTTCTTCTGAATTGTCCGCCAGGAGGGCCATCTTTACCGCCAGTGCCCTGTTAGAAGCACGAAACACAACACATCAGCCTCACAACGCATAGTTAAACGACTAAGTACCTCAACTAAAACTATGTCACACATGATTTGGCGGCGGATTAATTAAAAACATGGCACATTCTCAAATTGTCGAGGCCAGCAGTTTTGTCCTATTATTAAATTGTAGTAACAGAACAACTGCAGATTTTCCCTTGGTGGTCACGTTAACGTTTTGCATGATTAGTAGAAAACTTGACCATCAAAAATCCTACAACTTCATGACATTCACTGCTACTGTGCTGCCAATGTGTGAACAAGTTAAGTTTCGTCAAAATCACATACCTCCAACAAATTGGGAGTTTTCGTAAAATATTAATATGCTGCTGGCACTGGTGTTTCGAGAACGTCACCACCAAAATAATAATAATAAAATATGATATCTACATAGCGCCATCATCACATAGTGCTCTATGGAGTGCCATAAAACACTAACATTATATAGCCTTTTTGTTTTGGAAGTGACGTAGAGTGATATAATGAAAGCATCGAGTTACTAAAATGCAAGGAAAGAAATCAACGTAATAATTTACATGTAATTGATTAAGGATTGGCAGACATTTGGTACGATGACAATAAAACTGATGCCGATTGATCAACTAATGCGAATCGAGAATAATAAACCGAATCTGAATATATAACGATCGATATTCTTTTGTTTAAAAAATAAGAGACCAATGACGTGAGTGACACTTAGCCATTATCAGCTATTTGGTTGCACCTCCTATCGGTCGGTGGAGAGACCAATCCACAGTCACCGAATCTCTTATAGTTGCGTATCGAGCAGCTCTCAGGGGAGAGGTTTGTCGGCCCCCAGACCATGATGTAGTCCTCCACCCAAACTACTGACAACCCCTATGTGTTGAGCTAGCAACCTCTTATGACAACACGTCTACCCGTTTATATAGTTGGTAAACCCATCCGGCCGAATTTGTGGTGTGAACTCTTGAAACATGTTCACTTTACGTTTTTCTGTTATAACAACATTTAAATAAACAATTTATTCATTAGAATGTTTCTCATATGACTTAGTTCGAGTTGTAATACAGCAAAATGTATAACATGCATCAGTAATATTACTAGTCTATGTTATTGATATTTAATTATGCAGATTCAGTGGTGGAAATTATGCGCATGCGCCGGAAGTGCTCACTCTAAGATGGCGCCTACAACAACGTCGGCCCGTTAACTGTCATCAATAACCTGTACCTTGGGAATGCAAAATAAGACAAGTGGAAAACGTTTATTATTTTGCCAACAGTATCATCGAACAGTTGTATTAAATGGCAGTATCTGTTTATTATCTATGAATCTATTCATTCACATCGCCGTTACTTTGTGAAACAAATGCGCGTAACAGTTACGTTAGCCAATAGTCAGTCAAAATTCTTAGAAAGTGTAAAAAACAACAGTCCCCGTCGTAGCCAGCACAGCACCTTGGGAATGCAACACACTACACGTGGAAAAAGTTTATTATTTTGTCTACAGTATCATCGAACAGTTGTATTAAATGGTATTATCTGTTTAATATCTATGAATATAATCATTCCCATCGCCGTTACTTTGTGCAACAAATGCGCACAACAGTTACGTTAGCCAACAATCAGTCAAATGCTTAGAAAGTGTGTCGTCTCCATCCAATTGAAGAACAAATAATATATCCATTCAACATAGGGCCTACATGAACCTGCTAAAGTACGCAAATCCGACATTCTACCTAATATAGACTCGTACTAGGGCTACATCACTAGAACTCTCCAGTGCGGCCACAATCTAGTCACATTTTGGAAGCGGTTAATACATAATCATGAGTTGCATCAGAAGAAGAGAAATATAGTTGTCATTAGTAATTAACGTGTCCCAATACATAAATCATAACTCCATATGAATGGCCAATTGTTTGTAGAATCCGAGCAGAAACGGCATATGTATCAACATTAATACTATATCAAATATGTGTATTCCACAGAATATATATTATTGATCTACAAAGCCAAATAACGTTTATTCACAAACCTAGAGAATCGAGGCCGAAATTGTGTTCAAATCAGTGACACTTCTTCGGTGGTATTCCGCATTCTGTTAGGTCATAAAGTCGCTGTTTATGATGCACCGTTTGTTTTCGTAGTAGCTGTTTCGTATCATCTCTTTTTCACCTATTTCGTCTGACTGGCTGTCAACGCAACGCACTTCAACCGATTTAGCTGAAATCAGCTGTTACAGAGAAGTCCACGTGAAGCACGTAGTGTGTGCTATGGACAAACCATGTGTGTTGAAACAGACCACTTCGCATCGATTGTTATGTAACACATGCTAAATGCAAGAACTGCCCGCATGCTGGCTCGTAAACAGCAATTAAGCAACGTGGTCTTTTGTCTGTGCTGGAAGAGTTGGCAACGAACGACGACAGGCATTGTTGTCCTGTTTGCATCAGATAATCTTCAGCAGCTCCACTCATTGACACTTGTCAACGCCATCAATGACGTAGAAATCCTCACTTAGAAGCGCAGTTTCTATGTCGCAATTATTCTGGTATCGTAATTGTAACGACACATGCATGTTGTTCTATCGAGGACACGTAATCATTCCGGTTACAACAATTTTCTCAGCACTTTTATACAAAAAAACAAAGGTACACATCAGTTGTGTGAATTCAGTGTTCTGCTGTAAATGTACGTGTGATTTCAATGTGGGCTAAAGTTTAGCCGATCATCAGTTTCAATGCAACTGTTACAACAGAAGTAATCAGAAACTGGCTTGATTGCATCCGATTCAATATTTACAATATATACGAAATAACAAATTATAGAATAGATTGCAAGGTAACCATATAGAGTGTAATACAAAGCCCTATTTCAACTGAGATGGTGGCCTAGTGCACCAACTAGGTAAGTAAATACACTACTAAGACCTACTCATATGTTTTTAACACGAGACCCTAAATAACCATTTATCCACCCACGAGATGACCCTATTAATGTGAACCACCCAGACCATGAATTTGGTGGTGGCTAATTTACGGGCACCAAAATCACACTAATGAATATTCTTGATATGCAATGAATATTCCTAACATGCAATGATTGAACAATAGAAGTGAGACTTTTAAGTGGTATTAAATATAAATTGTTAAAATTTCTATGCAATTTAATCATTTCAGTCATGAGAGTGTACATGGTTGCATCTTATGAATATTGAACAATCAGCTTCCTGTGTCCCTAAACAAATCACAATCCATATTTACATTTATTGCCCACTGTTGTAAGAAAGCCCAGAAAGCTTCAATAATCAAGTTCTGACCTACTTTTTGTTCCAAGAGTTTAAACAAAGATTGTAACCAGGGATTTCTCGGTTGTTGCACCAACTCTTTGGAATTCACTCTGTTAGTGTTAGGTCAGTAGGAAACATCTGAAGACTTACCCTTTCAACCACGTTTAGTTCCTTAGCTCCTAGCATATATTCATCCATAAGGGATGCATTACATCCCAACTCAAAATAGAGTTGTTGAATTTTGGGAGAAATGTCAAGAATTGTATGCAGCTATCAACCTTGAATACAGCAATGTAGGTGCTGTTGAATCAGCTAGTATATTCATGTTATATAAAACCCTTAAAGGAAGGAGAAAAGGGTATGAAACTAAAAGGGTCACTCTACATATGCATTGTATTGTTTACCATATTCCTAGGAACAGCTTGAAAATAAAAAGTTCAGTGCTCATGGGATGGAAAAATTTAAGTTAATTTAATTAATAAAAATTAAGTATATGCATAAACAACACTAAAATAAAATTGAAGCATGTTCAAGTACTCTAAAGTTATCTTTGAAGCAACTGCACTTCCATAGTTTTAGATACGGTACTCTATTACTATTCAGATGAAAATTTTCTCAGTGCCTCATAATCTTTTATTAATATTATAAATGATAATTTGACAGTATGGTAGAAGCAAATCGTGTATGTACTCTTTTCGTGAATATGTGGTGGTGTTAATTGATCTGGTCGGTTCTGATACAATGTTCTTTAAGCATTATTATGTTATTACGTTACTTAACTTGAGTTCCCTCAACATAAAACTTGAATTACATCTGTCATCATCATTCGTGCTGTAACCAACAATACTCATATTCCGAACTGTGATCAAAATCAGCACCCTTCTGAACTGTGATCAAAGTCAGCACCGTTCTGAACTTTGAACAAAGTCAGCACTCTTATGAAAAGTAATCAGTCAGCAGCCTTATGAACTGTGATCATGCTCCCAAAGTCAACACCTTTATGACTTGTGATCATGCCCTCAAAGTCAGCACCCTTATGACCCGTGATCATGCCCTCGAGGTCAGCACCCTTATGACCTGTGATAATGCCCTCAAGGTCAGCAACCTTATGACCCATGATCATGCCCTCGAGGTCAGCACCCTTATGACCTGTGATAATGCCCTCAAGGTCAGCAACCTTATGACTTGTGATGCCCTCAAAGTCAGCACCTTTATGACCTGTAATCATGCCCACGAAGTCAGCACCCTTATGACCTGTGATCATGCTCTCGAGATCAGCACCCTTATGACCTGTGATTAAACATGTTTCTTTTCGAAATAATTTGATGTGTGACACTAAAAGAAACAGCCGCTATCCCCTCTCCTCTAATTAAGACACCAATTTCATCTTGTACCATACATTGTTTTTTTTTGAGGAGCAGATCAGAAATGATACTCGTCTCCAACTGTTGACAGTAGAAACTCATGTGGCAGTTAAAAAAGTTTTTACAAGTGTCACTTAGGTCACTGGCCTTCACTTTTGACCTGATAGACCCAAAATGAGTAAACTCTGATTTTAATCAAATTTGACCATTAGTAAGGTCATTGCATCAACAAGTTCCATTAAATAATTAGAATGGGTCAATTGTAAGTTCTCGAGATACAACAACTTGAAGTTAGGATGGTGGCAATTTTACAATTTTGCTAACAGGTTACCATTCTTATCAGACTAGCTGGCATCATATTGCAGCCAGCCTGGGAGGGTTTCACATTACAGCCCACTTGGAGGCATTCTGTTTATCTTTGTGACAGTGGAAGTGTCAGGGGTAATACACAGCACAGGGCCCAAGGATCTGGTAACAGGTATCATATCAGCCCAATGGATCTGACAGGGGACTGATGCTCAGCTGTGTGCATTACAATAGGATTTACAATCCCACAGGGTTGATTGTATATAAAACCCTGGGCTTAGGTGTTAGTCTGGCTCTGGTGATGGCTCCAAAGAAAACATCTGTGCCTAATACTGAGTGCTGCAATCCATTTTAGAATCATGAAAGGAGGGTTAAGGGGGTTCGTTAAGGGTGTGCGACTGATATCTAGACAATTGTCGGAAAGACCCAAAATGAGTAAACTCTGATTTTAATCAAATTTGACCATTAGTAAGGTCATTGCATCAACAAGTTCCATTAAAGAATTAGAATGGGTCCATTGTAAGTTCTCGAGATACAACAACTTGAAGTTAGGATGGTGGCAATTTTACAATTTTGCTAACAGGTTACCATTCTTATCAGACTAGCTGGCATCATATTGCAGCCAGCCTGGGAGGGTTTCACATTACAGCCCACTTGGAGGCATTCTGTTTATCTTTGTGACAGTGGAAGTGTCAGGGGTAATACACAGCACAGGGCCCAAGGATCTGGTAACAGGTATCATATCAGCCCAATGGATCTGACAGGGGACTGATGCTCAGCTGTGTGCATTACAATAGGATTTACAATCCCACAGGGTTGATTGTATATAAAACCCTGGGCTTAGGTGTTAGTCTGGCTCTGGTGATGGTTCCAAAGAAAACATCTGTGCCTAATCCTGAGTGCTGCAATCCATTTTAGAATCATGAAAGGAGGGTTAAGGGGGTTCGTTAAGGGTGTGCGACTGATATCTAGACAATTGTCGGAAAGACCCAAAATGAGTAAACTCTGATTTTAATCAAATTTGACCATTAGTAAGGTCATTGCATCAACAAGTTCCATTAAAGAATTAGAATGGGTCCATTGTAAGTTCTCGAGATACAACAACTTGAAGTTAGGATGGTGGCAATTTTACAATTTTGCTAACAGGTTACCATTCTTATCAGACTAGCTGGCATCATATTGCAGCCAGCCTGGGAGGGTTTCACATTACAGCCCACTTGGAGGCATTCTGTTTATCTTTGTGACAGTGGAAGTGTCAGGGGTAATACACAGCACAGGGCCCTAGGATCTGGTAACAGGTATCATATCAGCCCAATGGATCTGACAGGGGACTGATGCTCAGCTGTGTGCATTACAATAGGATTTACAATCCCACAGGGTTGATTGTATATAAACCCTGGGCTTAGGTGTTAGTCTGGCTCTGGTGATGGCTCCAAAGAAAACATCTGTGCCTAATCCTGAGTGCTGCAATCCATTTTAGAATCATGAAAGGAGGGTTAAGGGGGTTCGTTAAGGGTGTGCGACTGATATCTAGACAATTGTTGGAAAGGGATCCTAGCCTTTGTACCCCTTCCAGAACAACTCTCTGTTGCATCGTGTGCAATGTAAAGATTGTGTGTAACCGTGATTACTCTGCATTCATGTTTGTGCTCACTGTCGTTTGAGACAGTGTAGCTGGATAGCCTGGGAGGGTTTCACATTACAGCCCACTTGGAGGCATTCTGTTTATCTTTGTGACAGTGGAAGTGTCAGGGGTAATACACAGCACAGGGCCCAAGGATCTGGTAACAGGTATCATATCAGCCCAATGGATCTGACAGGGGACTGATGCTCAGCTGTGTGCATTACAATAGGATTTACAATCCCACAGGGTTGATTGTATATAAAACCCTGGGCTTAGGTGTTAGTCTGGCTCTGGTGATGGCTCCAAAGAAAACATCTGTGCCTAATCCTGAGTGCTGCAATCCATTTTAGAATCATGAAAGGAGGGTTAAGGGGGTTCGTTAAGGGTGTGCATCTGATATCTAGACAATTGTTGGAAAGGGATCCTAGCCTTTGTACCCCTTCCAGAACAACTCTCTGTTGCATCGTGTGCAATGTAAAGATTGTGTGTAACCGTGATTACTCTGCATTCATGTTTGTGCTCACTGTCGTTTGAGACAGTGTAGCTGGATAGCCTGGGAGGGTTTCACATTACAGCCCACTTGGAGGCATTCTGTTTATCTTTGTGACAGTGGAAGTGTCAGGGGTAATACACAGCACAGGGCCCAAGGATCTGGTAACAGGTATCATATCAGCCCAATGGATCTGACAGGGGACTGATGCTCAGCTGTGTGCATTACAATAGGATTTACAATCCCACAGGGTTGATTGTATATAAAACCCTGGGCTTAGGTGTTAGTCTGGCTCTGGTGATGGCTCCAAAGAAAACATCTGTGCCTAATCCTGAGTGTTGCAATCCATTTTAGAATCATGAAAGGAGGGTTAAGGGGGTTCGTTAAGGGTGTGCGACTGATATCTAGACAATTGTCGGAAAGGGATCCTAGCCTTTGTACCCCTTCCAGAACAACTCTCTGTTGCATCATGTGCAATGTAAAGATTGTGTGTAACCGTGATTACTCTGCATTCATGTTCGTGCTTACTATCGTTTGAGACAGTGTAGCTGGATAGAAGTGATGCTTACATATGATAATAATAAAGTAGATATACAGGGTCTGATCAAACAAGGTGCTTTACATACATGTAGTTCATAACTGCTAAATTTAATTTTTTTGCTGATGACACCAATATTTTTTTTCCTCAGCAAATGACCCGGTTGAACTCAGCAAAGACAGGCAAACAACTTGGTTAATTGGTTATGTGGTTTGTAGTTAATCAATTATCACATAATGTGTAGGAAATTAATGTCATGCTATTTAGTAACTACGAAAAGCCAGCACTAATGTAAAAATCAATGATATTGAAATGACATATGTAAGTAAATTTCTAGTTGTTTTAATAGGATGATACCTTTGAAACTTTGAAAAGTATTGCAATTATGCAAACTAGTGCAAAATATTTACTACACAAAAATGCTCACTTAAAACAATATACTATTCACAGTACCTGATTTGTGTTTCATGTTGTTGTGAAGTGTGGGGAAACACCTACAAAACAAATATTGACTGCATTTATTTGTTACAAAAGCAATTAGCGAGGATTGTCAGCAATGTACACTGTTGGCATCATACAAATGGATTATCTTGTGAATTGCATATATTAAAGCTATCACATTTTCTAAAACTAAAAACTCCCATTATAATGAGTGAGGCAAACAAAAAGTTGTTACCAAATAATCTGCTGTTATTCTTCAATAGTTTATGACATAACACGTCAAACACAACAAAGTAAATTCTTAAGACAGGTATTTGCAAAAACGGCTCTAATATCCCAATATACATCTGCACAAGGTATACAATTATGAAAGAAGCAAATTTGGATATGTGGAATTAAAATTGCGAGAACATGTACTGTCCATGTTAATTAATTTATTCAGATAGTGGTCCCATGATCGTGTGATAGCTATTATGTTATGTAATATAATATTCTACATTCCTATGGTTTGATTCAGCATATTAACATACAAAACTACTATCCCACTGGAAAAAGTGAGATATCAATGACAGCATATCAGGAAGCATGTAAATTGTTATGTTCATTACCTTATTGCACTAACCAATGTCGTTTAGGCTGTCAGAGTTACCTCTTGAAATACCAGAGACAGCAAAGGAGGTTGTTGTAGACCATCCCGAACACATGACGATGTTCCTGCTGCACAGTCGGTCACAGCAGCAAACATGGGTCGGACTGCAACTGTCAATAATGCAACCGAGCCAAATATGTGTTTCTTTCATAACAATCAGGCTCGATATTACCATCATTTTAGACGTCAAGCTGTGTGAATTATGTGGCTGTCGAATATTTAGTTGGTATCAACCACATTTCCCTTTGGACACAAAACCGTGCACCTACTGTCTCGAGTCAGCAACCGATATGACTTCACCAAGCACCAAGCCATTCAGTATAAAACAAACAAACACAATATCCACAGTTTACAAGATAGTACCAGTGTGCGCTGTTCTTAGTTCACACGACAGCAAAGTTTGCTGTCGTGATCCACAGTAGGAACCACGAGAAGGTGACACGCGCTTTTCCCACCACAGGTATTGTGTGTATGCAGTATAAGTGTGAAAAGTCGTGCCTGAAACTTAACGTTTTGTTTGATAAGAAAACATAACCATCAAAAATTCTTATTTTTTACAGCAACTGCCATCATCTCATTGAAATGCTGACCAAGTTTTGTCAAAACCGCATACCTCCAGCTCTATTAAAACGCCCCGACGTGCGATGCCCATCAATTTTAACAAACATAGCCATGCATTCATGCGCCCACGTGGTGCACAGAAGAAAAATTCAAATGAATCCCTCCGCCTGTTACACTCTAAAAAATGCACCTTTTCAAAGCCAATAGCTTCTACAAACAAACTTGTGAACATGCCTGTTCAATTGCACTAATGTCACATCATACAGATTATTTAAATTCAAATATCACAATTTAATACACTATATTTTCGTGTGAATTTTTTTTTTTATTTACAGAAAATTACAGACCCACTAAGACACCTGGTGTGTGAAATTCGTGAAAATGACATACCTCCTTTTCGCATAAATTGCTTCAAAGCATGAGGCCCCTGCATTTCTGCCATGAAATTCTCCGGTTTCCCAAATATGAGTAAATCCTGCTTAACAGCCACTGTGTCCTTACGCAACTGGTATACCTACTGACAAATGGCATCATTTCAAAGCTTATATGCTACTGTGCACAAGAACATCACTTCCACTCCCTCATCCACACAATTTCTGCTCTCACAAATAAACCCTATCTGCACAATTAATTTTTTCCTTGGGATTCTTTATGTATGTAATGGTGGATGGATTTTGACTGTGGTCCGTGCCCTAATTAATTTCCGACATCTCACAAACCGGCACGAAAGTTATACCAAATCGAAAAAAAACATTTAAACATTCAAAACATAGTAAAAGTGTTTGACTCTGATACAGATATCAGCATGGAGAAGAAAAGTGAAGTTCCGAATAGCCAAAAATGTGAGGAGATGTGGCTTTCAGAAAGGGCACACTGTGCACACGTCCAAGAAAGACGTAGCAGACAATTCCACAACAAGCATGTGGATGCCAAGACTCACGCAAGCCGAATTCACAAGAGTCGCCAAAGTTACACCAGGTGGACTCATCGAAGTCCCAGATGCTGAGAGCAAATCGGATGGCGCCAAACTCATGAGACCGAAGAAAAGTGTTGCTGATGACTTGACAACGACATACCTCAAGAAAGATGACTCACAATTAGAAATGCGTATTATGCATAGAGACAAAACAACACAGATGTATAACGAGTGCATTGCAGAGCATGCGTCCCTTATTGACAGTTAATTGTGTGCTGTTCCTAGATTTACAGTGCATGTGTGATAATTGCTAGCTTAGATGTACCACCACCGTACCGAAGTAGCATGCAACGGACTGCAAACAAAGTTGACAATGCGACAGCAACTATGACTTTGGCAGACTTGGCGAAAAGGCGTGACCACATGAAGACAATTAATACGCTACGAGGATTACCTGAAGATGCTCCAGTAACCATATCCATGGACAGCAGATATAGCTCAGCGAGAATCACTGGGTCTTATCATACTGGGCAAAATGCATCACAAACAATAGGCGTCGTAGTAGAACAACAAAGTCGCTGCCAGGATATTGTGGCTCTACACATACAGAATAAATTGTGCAGCCACTGACAGGCTGAATTATGGAGCGGGGGACTCTCTACTGCGAAAATTGGTGACAAGCAAAGCTCCGATTAGTAAAGACTAAAGGAGGAAGAGTCGCCAATTTAATACACTATATTTTCGTTTGGAACAATAAACTGTAAGGTCTATAGTGGTCTTACCCCTTTAGAGTTGTCGGACATCGCTAGTCTTGATGGCAGTGCCAGTGATTCAGGGTAGGGTGTTCATGCGACTATTTGCGTTATTTCTGGTGCAAAATCACCTCCAGTATGAAAATGGGGGCGATAATATGGCGATATCGAATTTGAGCAGAATAATAAGCGCATACTGCACTTCCGTAGGAACTCCATATTCGTTTTCTAACAGTCCATATGTCGAAACAACTAAAAATACGATTTTCGCAGTAACAATAACAAAATTGAGCAATAACTTTCTTTACGCGTCTCCGCTAAACCTCGCGCGTCCACCTACCGGATAAATTGCGGTTCTTCTGAATTGTCCGCCAGGAGGGCCATTGTTGATATGTATAAAACCTATTTAGCTTTAAGTGCTATGTCATGAAAACAATAAATGTTACTTATGTGTACTAAGTGGATATATTTATCAAGTTAAATTGTTCTTCACCATGTAGGTGTGTTTTGTGGGAAGTCGACACATCTACACCAAAGGGTCATTGGAGGAGAAGTGTTGTCAGATCCAAACGTTCATTGACTCGTGGTGCCAGAAAAAGGAGTCAACAATGAACTGTACGAGTAGTGTATAAAAGTAGTTATATGTAATTAATATTAAGAAATATGTGTCACCTAGATGTGTCAATTAGTTGTGTCACCCAGATGTGAGCTCAATTAACATATATCCTAGGAAACAATAATAAACAAATCACTGTGGCAACAATGCTGAAATTGTTACAATTGTCGTAGTGTTGGTGAATAATTAATGCAATAATTATTATTAAGGAAATCATATCAACATGTTTCTAAATAAGTAAAAATAAGGTGTCTCCACCGACAACAACAAAATTTGATTTTTTAGCAGTCTCGCATCCCACAGACATATTTGACACTAACTTTTAATTTTGCACTGCTCTGGAAGCAGACGTTCCAGTTTCTTGGAATGTGATATTTGACATGATCACTCTCACGCACTTACTCACTCACTCACTCGGTCCTCTTCATTGCCACTGGAGTATAAGACACCAACAAATCTCCTTCAGCCAGCACGGTCTAAGAATAGCCAGGCCAAGTTTGATGCAGGTCAGTTGTATAATTCTTTTGTTGATCAAACATTCAATGTCAAGGTTTTCAATAAAGAATTTCTAAAAAGGGTCATTTTGTTTTATTAAAGCAGACAACAATATCTTCACAAGGAGTGTAGTTTGTATGGATTTAGGGCCAACTCAAAACATGTTTGATACTAAACAAAACCACTGTCATTTAACCTTAGATCCCCCTCCCACATACATGAAACATTTCATTACATTTACAGCGAAACTGTGTGTGCTCAACTTCAGCGTTGTTATGAAGAGTGGTCTAAAAATAAACTTTTTTTGAAAAATGCATCAATGTATGATGATGGATGAAACAGCTATTAACCCCCCTCCCCCCACAAAACCAATTTTGTCTAGCATCAAACAGCATGGGGCGCAGTAGCTCACTGGTTATGCCATGAATGTTGTGTTGTAGGAATATTACTACATGTACTGTATTGCTATGTCGAAATGTGGGCTCTGGGAGCATTGTGTCCAGGCAGCTTTGTATGAGGCTCAGCCACAGGCTTGGCATATGTTACAGGGTCCACATTTCATGCTCTTAATTGGAATAATATGCCATTTGGCATACCCTTAATAAACATCATTCATTTGGCCTTTTCATTTCTTTGCATAAAAATCTGCATAAAATATTTTAAAGTATTTTGAGTGTAAAAAATATGCATTTGATCAACTTTTCTGATGCTTGAACGAGTAATGTTTATTAAGTAAACAACATCATTACATGGCTATGCCTATGTCCCATACAATGGCTATAGGCTATGCCGCACAGGCATAGAGTTTGATAATTATTATACATTTGATAGCCATGTCCATGTTATGGCCAAATAAAATTATTTTGTAGATTAAAAATGAACAATCATAACAAATGAAAACTTCTTTTGGCTGTAATAATACTGTACTATTTTAATAAGTTTGAGTGCATAGTCACAATGTAAAATTTTATTTCAAGGAAAACGAGGACGAAGATAGCGCTTCAGAGAGTGAGGAGGAAAATCAGGAAATGTCGCATCCCAACAGCACATCTTCTGCAGAAGAAGATGCCAGGAAGATGCCATATGACTTGCTGCAATGCTTTATGAATGCAAAGATTCACAATCACAAGAAATGCTCTGCCACTGCAACTGTCGTCTCTGGGATGGCAAGCCTTGCACTCAGCAATTTGATGATTGTGAACATAATAAAAACTGTATTATTTATATAAATTACATTTGGCAGCCATCTTGGATCTCAATTTGCATAATTTATGCAAAATGTGTTTTTCTTAAATGTCCATGTTTCCTCTTTCGTTTGATACCATGGATGTTAATGTATCTAGTAAAAAGGTTTGGCTAGCATGAATCTCTTAATTGACGTAATTCTTTACTATAATTATATAATTACCTAGGTATATTTTAAAAATAATTATAAACAAGAGTTAGTATGAATCATCTTGTCATTAAATAAATGATGTTTTGTATGTGCACATTGTGTGCGTGTTTGCAAACTCTTCTCGGTATTATTTACACTACATTTGGTGGCCATCTAGGATCCTAATTTATTAAAAATGTTAGCAACAAATGGTAAAAGTGTTATTGAGCATGGTTTATTAATTTTCAATATTTTTAACTAATATAATTGTTTACTATAATGTTCAGACCCAAAGTTTATGTAAAGTGTGCAGTGACTTTAGTGCTTGTGAGCTAATAAAAATGCCATGCATGTCACTTCAACACAAATAAAACTATGTACTCAAGGACTTGTATCATGATTATTGCGAAAACAGAGTGAAAACTTTGAAGATAAGGTTGCTTGCATGTAACAACGTGTGTCATCTTCTACGGCCCAGGGCGAACTGCACAGGCTACTCTCTAAAACTCGCTCAGATTGTTAAACTGGGAGTGACACTGGGCATAGCGCCCCCTAGTGACTAGCCTAACAAATATATATACAGCTAAATCCACCAAGGTTACACATATATTTATATTTTTTGGGGCCATTTCAATATCACCTGGACTGATGCAAATGGAACTGGGCCAGCAAGAAACTATGGCCCAGTTAATAATTTTTTTTTCAGACACTGCCCTCTCACTCTCAAACTCATTTTCTGGCAGTAATTGAAAACTGTTCTAACATATCACTATTTAATTCTAAAAAAATAGCAAAATGTTTGAGAATTCACCTGGAATATGAATTAAATAGCAACAACCATGTTATAGTCTATCTAAGCTTCAGGTAGATATCTTAATTGTGTTAACTTTGTACACCAGGGAACTATATAGCAATTATAAAAGTATGTTACTCCTGGGGAAAAATTGAAATGGCCATAATTTACAATAATTATATAAAATATTAAGATAACTGATGTTCATCTGCAGATCTGTCCGACACTCGGCTCATCCCAATGGACAGCCAGCAGGTGGCACCAGTGGTCGAGGCGAACTACAACTTCATGACAGACATCTACTTGATGTGTCACTACGCTCTCGGTCTGAGCTTCCGTGTGATGCACGAGAAGTTGGTCAAGTTGGACCAGCACCTGAATCGCATGCAGGGTATCATGCAGACTTGAGTAGTATGCCCGCACCGCTGGCTGACCTCATCAAAGAACAGATGAAGGAAGGTAGTCTTATATAGCCCCTGTATCCATCTAGGCTCATGGTACTTACACCTCTATCACAGCATGTTGTTGGCAGCACCTAATGCAGCGTCCGTATGGGTTTTACTACAGATTAAAGGGGAACTGAAGCAATTTTGTGTTATGCCATATATTTAAATATATATTATCTAACTATGCATTAATGGTGACAGATACTTGCTTGTTGTCGAAACGAGTGGTTTGAGTTGCGTATATCTAATCAATGTAAATTTTTTGCGATTTATTTCGTAAATAGGCATTCTGGAGTGAAAAAAAAGATATGGGTCTGTTATATATACAAATGTTTACATACGTCAACAAAATAACGTTTCTGTTCATTCCAAATAAAAAAGTTAAAGAAATTTCAACAAAACACACAAAAAATCGTGGAAAACGCCTCACTTCTCGAACACACGCTAAACAACGAGAATATGCGATAACGGAATACCAGAACCATTTTTTACTTGTTGACAAGATGGATGCATCGCTTGTGACAGTTTTACCAGATCTGCTACTAAAAAATGACAACAGCGCTTTGACTGTCAACGATTCCTGACTAGGTAATGTGATGTGGTGAACCTGTAGAAATTGCATCCTGATGTCTGCGCACGTTTACGTTGAGTCATCATGCTACGCCGAGGAAGCTACCATGCCTAGGCTAGGGCTAGGCTATGGCTATGCAGCACCGTGTGCCCGACCGCGTTGGTGCTTGCATCACCGTACAAAGGCGAAGACGATGATTTTGTAGTGATATGCACAAACAGATGCTAGATGTTGGTCTGCTGTCATTGCATGATTTGCGTGCCGACTCATTGATTCGCCCTATAGCTAGCAGGTCAGTAATTCAATTGTTATCGAATCATTGCCATTTTAATAATCATATTTTTTCTGCATATATCTTTTACCTAGCCCGAGGGCGAGGTCCGAACTACAATGGCAATGCAAGCAGAGTTTTCTCTTTATTTTGTATCTAACCTAATGAAGTGTACTGTGACTGTATTTTAATATTGTGTTTGATTTTGTGTTGAATAACATTGATGACAATAATAATAACATGAGGGTTTATTTAATTCATTATGTGAATATATATATATATTCTTAAATGTTACCGTAATCGTGATTGTAATAATGATTGTAATCATGACTACATTAGTAATTGTGATTGCAATAATTACTGTAATCATGATTACATTAATATTCGTACTTGTAATCACCCCTCTCTGTAGCACACCACAACACCTTGTTGTTTGGTGCAATGTAATCATTTAAATAACAATAATTAACTACTGACAGTATGTAATGTTCACAGTTTTGCAAGTATTATGATAATTATGGAATTAGTGCTATCAACTAACCCTGACAAATTATATTTCAGGCTCAGGAAAGTCAAGACAAGTAATCCCATCCTGCGATGTGGGAAGGATCTGTGATGTCTAATCTGTACCAAATTGAATTGATGGAAAGTTTAACTATGGAGATTGACCTGACACAGGTGAGTGTACTGATAGTCTGATATAGACAAATTGTGAGGCACCCACAGTATACAGCAGGTCGAAAAAAACAACCTGGAAAACTACAAAAATTCCCACGAAAATATTAATAACTGAATTATGTGAATGCCTTCTTATACATATCCCACTTCTGTCAACAAAAATGTTACCTGCAGCATATTGCATGTCACTACACACAATTTCATTTATATTGAGACCAACATAAAATATACCAACAGTTTATTCACATAGAAAAACAATTACCAAAGAAATAAGGCTAACTAGAACGACTGAAACCAAGACTAAACATTGACTCAAAACAGTGACTTCTACCACCGGGAAATACAACCTGGAACATGGATATCACAGTTACACACATCATTATTATGCCACAACATATCAAATATACTGGTAGTTTAGCTTAGGAAATAATTAATCTTTATAAAGCCAAGGCATCATCATCTGTACCAATGGCAATAGACTACTTGTTTTGATTGGACAGTAAATGTACACCAATCATGTGTAACAATATTACTTGTTCTGACTGACAGTAAACGTACACCAATCATGCATACCAATACACTACTTGTTCCAACCAACAGTAAATGTACACCGATCATCTCATTCTCAAAACAATATTTATGCGGGACAAAGCTACCTACAAAAGAGTTAATGACATGGAAACCGTGGCTCGTTTGCTGAAGACAACAAAGTCAAATGTATGTTTGTATATGAGCTTTATAATAAGCCAAATAGAAAAATGCAATACAATAATATGTATACATCATAAATACATTATTTTTATACAATGAAAACAGTTGTGACCTAGTTTATATACTCTGACAAAATATCAGCAAAGGTGGGGGAACCAACCACACAAGGCCAATCTGTAATGCACGATTGCAGAATGGCTCAAAACAATATAATATCACAGGGGTTTTTAATGGCGGAAGACCTAAATGGTTACTTCAGTTCAGTGTTTACCAAAGAAGATATTAGTTCATTACCAGTTGCTGATGCTAAATTTCAGGGGGCTAAATCTGACTATTTAGGTCCGTTAGTTGTAACTCCAGAATTGGTAGCTAAGAAAATAAAGGCAATGAAATATGGGCAACCTTCCCATTTCCCCTTCATTGTACACAATGGCTGCATCATAGACAGCTACTTCCAACCTCATCCTGCCCATAAACATACTCTTTGGGCAGCGATTCCAGATCAAATGGTGGAAGCTCTCATTTGAGTTTTGCATTCCACCATGAGTGCACTTGGAGAGCAAACTGTCATCACTCGGTGCCTCAAATACAGTTTTGATGACCTTCAACACAAACTTCGGCAGAGAGTTGGCTCTGTCTGCATCACCACTGAGAGCCGGGCACCAGTCACCACAATCACTGTGATCCTTCCTTCAGTGCTTCCAGATGGCCATCACTGCTATTTTCATTTTGCCCATGTCACCCACATTACCTCTGATGGCTCCACCATAGTGACCCGGAATCTGTCTAATGGCTTTCCTCGTCAAACCTGCTGCACCACCTATCCCTTTGTAACTCCTCCCCTCCTCTCTGAATGGCTTTGACTTCATTTTGGCTACTTTATCTATTAACCGTTTCCCCATTCGTTTCTGGACATGCCCACAACACTCTAACTTCACCACACTTACACCTTCATAGACCGGTGGGTTAGCATTAGCAACACTCGAGTAACTCTTTGAGTCCCCATCCCCAAGATACCCACTGTACTTTAGCTTATACTGCTCTTCTAACATCAATAACACACGAAGCATGCCTTGAGGCTCCATCTGACCTGCACTACCTTCATGGTTATTTGAACAGACACCTTTATACTGGTCATACCAAACATCGAATTGCACATCATTTAACTTTTTGCGAGATTTTGCGCATGCATCGCAGTGGTTACTTGCCACATCAACATCAATCACCTGGGCAGGGCCATCAGGATTCACTGTACAGTGGCTACACCATTCTTACTGGCAAACCAACTTCATATGCATGGCAGCACTTTCAAACAACAATGTGACATGTCAACAAAGTGTATATTAAGGTGAGACAAAAGTCATGGTTTTGGGGCTATGCACCTAAAAGAAGTAATAAAAACTAACCATGTGCAATTAAAACCAAGACTATCATGCCAGTAGTTTACTCAAAATATGTTGTAAAAGTTGGAGATTCTGATCAATTTTCCAGTTGACTAAAGACTTACATGTCAACCATCACCACCGATAAATGCATGTGCAGTTCTATAAAATCGGGGTAAAGGCCAATGTATTTGATCCTATTGGCAAGTATAGGAATACGTGTATACAAATATATTTTCATTTGGCGAGTGAATGTTGTCAGACTATGACACTCATGATATAGGTTTTATCTAACAGTATGGCGCGGCGGCCCATGAAAATAATATACTGTGTGTTCAGCAAGGTTTCCCTAGTAAACCACCCATGATGTTCTTAATTATAGTTGCCAATGGTTATGTATTAGTAACTCTTATAGGTGGGTGTGCCCAAAACGATGACTTTGGTTTCCCTTTAAATGAGTGACTTGTGTGCTGCAGGTCTTGGGTTCAGCATCGCTGGGGGCATTGGCAACCAACACATTCCTGGAGACAACGGCATCTTTGTGACGAAGATCATTGAGAAGTGCACTGCAGAGCAGGATGGACGCCTCGCTGCCAGAGACAGATTGCTGGCTGTGAGTTACTGTGTCGTATTGTGTCACCATCTGTCAGTGTTTCGCTAATGTTCATTGTGCATGTCATAATATGAGCTATTCATTTCTAAGGTGTTTTTAAGGGTTCTTATCTTTTTACCTTTAAACATGATGGAGCTGAATGGTTATTTTATGATTCTTTGGAGAAACAATTGTAACTGTTTTATTCACTGTTTGTAAAATGAACAAAAAACAGCATGTTGCCTAGCATATTGACAAAATGGGTTGGTAGCGCCACCAGACAGGTAAAACAAAACTACAAATTTCAAGACTAGTTTGTTATGTCCAGGCGTTAAATTTGTCACTGTTTTTTTTTCAAAGGTGAAACATTTTGATGTGTTAGTGTTGATGACTGTGTTACCCTGATAACTTTTTTGTTATATTTCAGGTAAATGGAGTCAACTTGTCAAATGTGACGCACAAAGAAGCCGTGGAATGTCTGAAGGCCACACTGGAGAGGGTTGTATTGACAGTGGCCAAGCCGTTTAACACAAGCCCATCAAGTCATACACTGCCTCCTGGTAGGTGGTCACAGAATCATTGAATGTTAGTCCCTTGAGTCATACAGTGCTTGCTAGGTAAAGTACTTTATTTGTAGTTCCTACAAAAGACAGTACAGCTAGGTTAAATTAAAATTGGAGGTACTGGGGAAACACTAAGTTATCCATACATTTGAGTAAAGTTGTCTGTGTATTATTTTGACTCCTAAAATACTGCCCAATCACCATCTCACGTAGAAAATGCTCCAGAATTAAGTAAATTCATATACTAAAATTGACAAATTCCACACTTCCCCTGCTGTCGCGGAGCAAAGCACCGTGGTGCCAGATATTCACTATCATATCTCCTCATTACCCTTCTGACCAGCCACAACGGGTTTGCTACCAATTAAAGCGAAGTAAAAGCCATGGTTTTGGGGGCTGTGCCCCTAAAATAGGTAATAAATCTAATCACGTGCAACTAAAATCAGGAATATCATGCCAGCGGCTTACTCAAAATGTGCTCTGAAGGTGGGAGATTCCAGTCATTTCTCCAAACGACATATTAACCAGCGCAACTGGTAAGTGTAGTTCTCTGAAATCGGGGTAACCTAGACTACAAGTGATGTATTAACAGAGGCCAACATACACAGAACCAAAGCAAAGTCTCAAACAAGCATGTTACCAAAGGACAAAATATGTTACATAAGTTGAGTTTGGATCCAAATAGCATGGCCATGTCCTATTGGCAGGTATATGAATAGATGTATATGAATATATTTTCATTTGGGAAGCAAATATTGCCAGACTATGGTCCTTGTGACAGGGTTATGTAACAGTATGACGTGGCCAATGAAAATTAAGATGTGTATTGAACTAGGTTATCCTAGTAAACCACTGGCGTGATATTCTTAATTGTAGTTACAAATGGTTTTTTAGTAACTCACAGGTGCATAAAACGAAAACCATGACTTCCATCAGTCTGAGTGAGCAGTATTGTTGCTTAACACAGCAACTGAAAAATCAGTGATTTAATAAGTTGATCTTCACATCTCGAAAAGTGGTAGATCTACCGCATTATGTGCAACATACTTGGCACCCCTGCAGGTCTGTGCCACTTCTTGTGACACTTGCTTCCCTGTCCACAGACCAGACAGACTACATTCAGCCACCACCACAACCACAGCTGCCACCGCAGCAACAGTCACCACCACCACAGCTGCACCTACCACACCAGATGCCACAGCTACAGCAGCAGCCACAGCAGCAGCAGCAGAGAACCTCCACTGTCAACCACAGCCCAAGTTACCCGGCCGTTGCAGGATCTCCAAAGGAAGACACAATTCCACAGTTAGTTTAGTGTCCTTGTATGTAATGTTTGACTGCTGGTGTTATGTAACCGTGTGATCATGGGCAATCAGTTTTTGTGACAGTAATCATGGTTTTGATGATCTTGTAGTCTTTATTTCTTCTTTTCAAACCTGCGTCACATGTCAGGACGTCAATGTATGTAAGTGCAGAAATTGTACTTTTTTATTTTGTTGACTTAATATAGTATTAGGGAGTACTTTTATGTGTGGTTTTATACATATACTATGTATGTTAATTGATATCACATAATAAAAATACATGACGATCTCCTTTCACCCACTACCTTGTGTTATTTGTTGGTTTCAGTTAGTCTGCTTTGAGTTTATATTTAGTTTTTGGTGTTTGTACGCTGGACCCAGTTAGCTAATCTGTCTTAATTATAACTTGTTGCCAGCTTTTACTTTAGCGAGCATGATTAATTCGATTGTTGTTTGTTTTCAGGTAAATGACATAGACTTACAGAATGCAACCCATGAGTAGGCTGCGGCCACCGGGGGATGCTGTGGACAGTGTCTCCCAGTACCAGCTAGATCGTATGTACGCTACTGTCATACCAGAGTTCTTCATCCCCACCACCAGGGGCTTCTAACTACATCAGTACCCCTGGCAGATCAACTTATATTTACTTGGCTCGCATTCAGGAACTTAACTTTAATTGGTAGTGGACTCATCGTTCCTGGTCAGGTGGGTAATGATAGGCATTTCCTGGAAATGCTCTTTGGAGTTTTGGGCACGGACACATCTGAAACACGTTGACCAAGACAGGAAGTGGAACGAAGTTCAAATGATTCAGCCACATATCCACACTTGGAGTGGGATAAACTGACAAATCCACGTTTCGATCTCCTGGGGGTAGTCCAGTAATACTACCACCCCTTGCCATCGAGGATGGAGTTCTTCAGTTGTATCGTGGAGGTTCTGATTTACCGGTAATATCCCAGATGAAATAAACATAGAAACTGGGATTTCTCGGTTGCCATGCCAACTCTTTGGAATTCACTCCATCTTAGTGTTGGGTCAGCAGGAAACAGGATACAATGTCAGTGTCATCTGAAGACTTGACATTACAACTGCCCTTTCCTTCCGTAGCTCCCTAGCATATTCCTCCACCTGTAGACAACTTGACTTTACAACTGCCCTTTCCCTCCATAACTCCCCAGCATTGACAACTGTAACCATTTGTCTTCCGTTTTTGAGATTGCCTAACCTTTCCATTTTGATATGCATCTGAGCTCAGGTTCCTGAGGATGTTGGCGCAATAGAATTTTTTTCATTAATATTATTGCTTTTCTTTGTGACCTTTGACCATGTGTGACCCATATGACCCTGTGTGACCTTTAACCTGCTGTGTTACAGAGTACAACAGCTTGAGTCAAAGATTCAGGACCTGCCGGAACAAATGATGAACACAAGTACCAGGAGCCTGAAGATGACACAGAAGAGGACACTCTATGTCAGGTACACTGTCATGACATCTGTCACAGGTGTCATGTTTGTGCTACACCACATCTGTCTGTAATTTTAAGATTTGCACAATTACTGAATGCAAATAAAACAGTTTCTTATTATTCACACAAGCAGCATGGTAAACTTTTTTTCACTACATCTATGTTGAGCCAAAATTTTACACTGGCCATCTTCAGCACGGAATTTAGGAGTCAACTTTGATAGTAATTCAGATTTTAGACAGCATATTTCACAAACTTGTTGTTGCTGCTTTTATCACATTCGTGACCTTCATTGTATTTGACGATATATGTCATTTGATGTCACCAAAACTATTGCAACTACTATTATTAGCAGTAGAATAGACTATTGCAATTCCCTTTATCATAATATTGCTCTCAAGGACATCTTAAAACTTCAGTGTGTGCAAAGTTGTTTGGCACTAGTTTCACTGGTCGCCTTGTTTCTCTCACTCATTACCACTTCTTAAAACATTGCATTGGCTTCCTGTCTGATGTCGCATCATTTTTAAGATCTGTACGATTACGTATCGAGCACTATGATTCAAGCAACAAGCATATTTACATTCACTGCTCACTCCTGCAAGACAGCTCAGACAGCTTCGATCATCTAATTCTAATCTACTTTTTGTTCCCAGTGTTAAGACAAATGTTGGGATTAGTGCTTTTTCAGTTGCTGCACCGACTCTGTGGAACTCACTCCCTGTTAGTGTTAAGTCTGTTGGAAATATTTCGAAACATTTCGCTGTATACTAAAAACTCATTTCACATGCGATAAACTCGTCATGACATAAATAACCAGTTCCATCTGTATGGGACACAATATGATAATCAGTATTGCACCCATGTATTAGATAGAGCATATTGAATGTAATTGTAACTGTGTTGTTGAAATAGATCTACGTTCCTCACACATTACTACTGTTGTTCAGGGCGTTGTTTGACTACGACCCGAGTAAAGACACTGGTCTGTCCAGTCACTGCCTGGCATTTAAGTATGGTGACATTCTCCATGTCACCAATGCCAGTGATGATGAGTGGTGGCAGGCACGCAAACTAGTGCCACCTGACGACGATGACGGCCTTGGTATTATCCCCAGCAAGAGGAGGTAAGTCAGTGTCAATGTCGGTGTCGATGTCGGTGTCTCTGACATAGATGACTCTATGACAGTATTCGTAATTTGTTTAACAAACATGAATGTTGTAATCCAACATTGTTTCAGCCATCAGTCACTGTCACCAACGTGTGCCTTGTTTCAGCCATCAGTCACTGTCACCAACGTGTGCCTTGTTTCAGCCATCAGTCACTGTCACCAACGTGTGCCTTATTTCAGTCATTGTCATCCATGACACAATTTATGAAAACACTCAAACTGACTTTTCACTTCTAAATATAGTACCAACATGATATCTTTTAAAATAACTAATTTTAAAAATAACATTCAGATTCAATTTTGTATCCATTCTAGTGTTATGCTAACTTTTATTGTATTGTGCCTTCTAACACAATTTCTTTAAAGCATATTGAATGAACTGTAGACTAATGCAACAAGGTTACCTTTACTATGTTGGTGGCGTATTGGCTGTGTCAGCAGTCAGAATATTAACTTTGACATGCTGCAGTGTCAGTGTCGGAAGTTGTGTCATGTCATCATGTTTTATTTCCATAGTGGCCATTCATATCTTGTGTGAAATGTCCATAGTGCCATGTCATGATGTCTTGTGTCGGATGTCCGTAGTGACATGTCATCATGTCTTGTGTTGGATGTCAGTAGTGCCATGTCATGATGTATTGTGTCAGATGTCCATGGTGCCACGTCATCATGTATTGTGTAATATGTCCATAGTGCCATGTCATGTGTCAGATGTCCATAGTGCCATGTCATCACGTCTTGTGTTGGATGTCAATAGTGCCATGTCATCATGTCTTGTGTCGGATGTCAGTAGTGCCATGTCAACATGTCTGTGTTGACAGGGTGGAGAGGAAGGAGAGGGCGAGACTAATAAATGTCAAGTTTTCTGGCAAAGGATCCGACCCAAAGGTAGGGCGATGCACTCGTACACCATACAGTGCACTCATGCACCACACAGTGCACTCATGCACCACACAGTTCACTCATGCATCACACAGTGCACTCATGCACCACACAGTGCACTCATGCACCACACAGTGCACTCATGCACCACACACTGCACTCATGCACCACACAGTACCCTCATGCAACACACAGTGCACTCATGCACCACACAATGCACTCATACACCACATTGCACTCATACACCACATTACTTGTGATAGTGCACCCGTAAACCAGTATTAAAGCTTTAATAAAAAACATTAAATGACTAGTTTGTAGACAGTTCATATTTTGTACACTTCATTAAGACTGTCCTGTGTCGACAGTTTCTTTCACACTTTACACACAATTGATATACTAGTTGTGAAAACGAAGTGTAGTTCATTTGGATATTGTCATTTTCATTACTTCCAAATCCACCAACATAAAAGGTATATTTATTTAGTTGGGAATGACCCGAATGGGGCAAAGCTGGGACACAAACCCGATATCCTTATTAGCCCGATATCCTTATGAGCCCGTTGTCCTTACGAACACGATATCCTTATGAGCCTGATGTCCTCACAAGCCCGACATCCTCGCATGCCTGATGTCCTCACGAGCCTGATGTCCTCAAGAGCCTGATGTCCTTATACTGGGTTGTCTTATTTATGTCTCACTACGTAGTGTCACGTTCTGTGATTGCAGCTCTTCCATATATATTGCTAATATTATAGTTGTTTCTTTTCATGTTCATTAAATTCCAGTCTTTCATGATAAATCAATTATCACAACTGCACAGTTTTATGTATCTTGTAGTGTATTTTTTAACAATTGCATTTCCAGCCTAAATCCTCGGCGGTCTCTTGCTCTGATCAGAGTCTGGTGATGACTTCTGCTCATCCCTGTTCATGATATTATGTTTAACGTTTCTGGTTTGTTGTGTTTCTGAGCTCAGGTTATGGGGATTGAGGTGTTATTGAAGTTTTATTATTGTCATTGTTATACATGGAACAGTTTGGCCAAATATCAACATATTCTACATAGCAAGATCATCTCTGTTTATGATATCATGCTTAATGATTCTGGTTTTTTTTTTTATTGTTATCATTATTATACATGGAACCGTTTGGGCAAATCCCTTATTCCATATACTGAGAGTCCACTGTATCATAAATGTTTGGGCTTATTGTAATATTCTTAGCAATCGAATGTCATGAAAAATGACGTCATGTAAGAAGACAAAGTACTGTAGTTTTAATGTAATTGTGATGTGAGGTGACCATTGTTTCAGCGGGAGAGGAGACTGTGTTGTCTTACGAGGCGGTCGTACAACAGGACTAAGTAACGTAACCGACTTCTTGTTTCCATTTTAATTAGTGGTGCATTAGCATACACCCTCTTTTTAATCTGCAGGATCCATAATTATTGTAATGTGACTAGTGTGGAACAAGTGTCGCCATCTGGTGTTAAACAGTTGGCACTACTTTTCAGTTGTTCTACACTAGACACCAAAATTTAATGATACTAATAGTGCTAAACAGTCATCTTATTGTCTAGAGAAAACATGTTTGTGTATGCTTATAAGAACAGATTCCTTGACATTTTTACATAGCCCAATTTTTTTCAAGCATACTGTCCGCTTATTAGGTCAAATACGGTATGTCTGTTCTGACGTCACAGATGTTTTACTGAACCACGGTATTTGTTAATATAGGTTTACCGTTATCTGTTTATCTGTCAAAAAAGTCAGAACAAATTTAAGTCAAATGTTTTGGTTAAATAAAAAAAATTTGAGACTTGATTACATATTTTTAACATTAATATTTCGGTATGTTTATTTTGCCAGCCTTGCTACCAAAAATACCATTAACATTGGAAGCTGCGTACCACATAAGTCTCTCGTTACAAACTCTTGTCTTGGACATGTCTTATTCTCTGGGCCACATCGCAAATTGTTTTCCTCACAACTACTTGTCTTTATCTCTCGATCTTCTGTCATTATTTGCTGTTCACACCTGCCTTGTTCTTGACTCTTCACCCTCTCCCTCTCCCTCTCCACCTTAACTTTGGTCTTCCTCTTCTACCACCAACTTTGGTTTCCCTGCTCTCTTTGTCAATCTCTCCTCACTCAGTCTCTGAATGTGCCCTGCTCCTCGCAGTCTGTTTCCCGCTACCTTCATCCTCAGATGTTTCTTTATTCCAATCTTTTTATGTAATTTCACCATCCTCTTTCTGTCTTCTGGTTTCTCTCAACGTTTCCCTGGGTCTATCTTATGTTACTGTCCATGTTAAGTAATGGTCTGTCTTATGTTACGGCCCATGTAAAGTAATATTCAATCTTATGTTACCGCCCATGTTAAGTAAAGGTGTTTCTTCATTTCAATCTTTTTTTGCAATTTCACCATCCTCCTTCTGTCTTCTGGTTTCAACGTTTTTCCCTGGACCGCATGAATGTTATGTTTGGGGGCACTGCAGATGATAGTACAAAAGGGCTACATTTGTTATGTAATGGTCTATCTTATGTTACCGCTCATGTTAAGTAATGGTCTATCTTATGTTACCGCTCATGTTAAGTAATGGTCTATCTTATGTTACCACCCATGTTAAGTGATGTTCTATCTTATGTTACCGCTCATGTTAAGTAATGGTCTATTTTATATTGCCGCACATGTTAAGTGATGGTCCATCTTATGTTGCCACCCATGTTAAGCGATGGTCTATCTTATGTTACTGCTCATGCTAAGTGATGGTCTATCTTATGTTACCACCCATGTTAAGTAATGGCCTATCTTATGTCACCGCCCATGTTAAGTGGTGGTCTGTGTCAAACAGGCTGTGCACCGGTTTTTATTGGCTAACTAAACTACTGTTTTACAGAGCATTGCACCACTGAATTTATTTGTATTTGTAACATCTCTATTGGTAAGAAATAATATTCATGCAAAACGTGTAACTGCCTTGATATTTTATCTCTTAACCTTTTCAAATTGTCCTTATTCAGTGACGGTCCTTGTTAAGTCTTAACATCTGTTAAATGATGGTCAGTTGTTAAGCAACTGTCTTTAAAAAGTGATGGTCTTTATTCAGTGATGGTCCCTTCTCAATTTGATTTTTTAAATATTCTCATAGCAAATTTATTATGCAAAGATCAAACCTAACTAGTAACCACTGCCACATGGTAGCTCATTTGTACAACTTTTGTATGTATTTTTTTTAAAAATCATCAGACAAACTATTAAATTACTTAATGTTTGGTCAAAGATTAAGTGAAGTGATAATGGAAACGCTGAAAACTCACAAATTTCACCCTTGGTGAAATTGTGTCACTTTGTTATGTGATCGGCGAGAGAATGGAATTCACGTCCATGATCGGCATTAACCCACACAGTATTTACCATTTTGGATACCTGCTATTTTAAACCTTACCAAAGCTAATGACTAAAGTGAATTATTTTGATGATTTTAACAAAAATAGGCATTTTTTTATTAAATCGACTGCAGATACTACTTAAACTATTCACACACTACATATTTCGACATCAACGAACAGGATTTGTGATCAGCTAAATCAGTTGAGGATGGAGTTTTATGCAACAATATTTGTTAAATGACAGTCCTTGTCAAATAATGTCTGTCACAAACATTTGTGTGATACTGTCACCATGTCACTTGTAGTGTCATGTCATTGCTGTCATAGATACAACACTGCTGCAACGAGAACACGAGGTTGACCATTGCGACTACCACTTTGTCGAGTCGTGGGAACAGATGGAGGCGGATATACAAAACAACCTGTTTATAGAGGCCGGCCAGTACAATAGCAACCTCTATGGAACGAGCGTCGCATCAGTGAGGGAGGTGGCAGAAAGTGTAAATGTCCTCAGTATGCAAATCACAAGTGTCCTAGTGAGACATATTACAAGTGTCATTAGTATGCAAATTGGAAGTATCCTCAGTTAAGGCAAATTACAAGTGTCCTCGGTCAATACAAAACCATTGTTTTGAAGTGTCATCAATAAGACAAAACAAGTGTCCTCAAGGTGTTTTGTTGAGAGAGAGAGAGTTGCTGAAATGACTTGTACCATCAATATGAGGGGCATGTTTGAAATTAAAGTGTCATATTTAGACAAGTTTTCGTAAATTGCAAGTGTCCCTGGTAAAAAAAAAAATAAGCGCCTTCAGTAAGAGGAGTTTACTAAAATGTGGAAATAGCCTAAATGTCCTATGGTATTTCTTGATACCAAGAGTATATAACATTAAGTGTCCCCAGTAATAGGAGTGTATGAAACAACAGATTTGATTGGTTGTACAACGAGTACACTTGTGTCTGTCTCTGACAGGGCAAGCACTCTATCTTTGATGTACACTTGTGTCTGTCTCTGACAGGGCAAGCACTGTATCTTTGATGTATACTTGTGTCTGTCTCTGACAGGGCAAGCACTGTATCCTGGATGTCAGCGGCAACGCCATCAAGAGACTGTAGATGGCTGGACTCTTCCCTATCGCCATCTTCATCAAGCCAAAGTCTGTCGATGCCATCATGTGAGTCTGGTAGAACAACTGTTCATGAATTCTTTAAAAATCTTAAAAGGTCTTTAATTGTTAAATTGGATCTCGCATTTGTAAGGCCTTGACAGTTTCTTTTAAAAGTCTTAAATTTGAATTCGCCTAACTAGGCCTAAGCCTTAACCTGTTAATAGACAAAGGTGGAATACATTGTGTATCGTTGAGTGATATACATCTTTAATTAAATTTAATTAAAGATGTATTTAGTGATCAGTGTGTATTACACATTGACCATTAAATAAATGTTCCCAAGAGGATGTCAAATTGCTTTGTTTTCAATTGAATCTGTCTATGAAGGAGGTCTTAGATTTTCAAAGTATTGGTCTTAAAAAGCTCTTACATCAACCTGAAGCCATCTTGTAACGTGTTACTGACCACATGTTGTAACATGTTATTGACCACATGTTATAACATGTTACTGACCACATGTTGTAATGTGTTACTGACCATCTGTAACATTCTTTCGGAAGAGACAGTAAAGCCGTTGGTCCCTTCTATCTGGTGTCTATGTCAGGGGAAGTAAAAGATCCCACACGGGGTAAATGTGTAGCCTGCTGTGGACTCCATCTCTCATGAACCACTGCAGAAGTGTCCAAGACACGGCTCAATCAATTCTGCAAACTCCCTCGCAAGAGGATACGATTGAATGAAGTACACTGTTGATTTTCCCCATTGAAACAACGCTAGAAGTCAGTCCACAGTGTGCTAAAGTTACAATTTAGTTTTAATAAAAACTTCACGTGTATTGTTGTCTTGTCATCGACCTGCAGTAGTGTTTTTGTCAAATCCTACACTTATTTTCGAGACAATCAACTTGGAGTATGCTCCCTGTCATTTGTCGCACAAACAAACCGGATTCTGTCTTCGTACACCAGGGATCCTTCCATCATTGACACGAGCATTTGTTGCCAACCGTCCACTAGAAATATTTATTTGGGCAAAGCATAAGTGTCGCAGCCCTCAAATATGGACACATCCATGTTAAGAAATAAATTTCCATAGAGCAAAAATTGTCATATGGGATACTGTAAAAATCACCGGCACTTTATTCGTATGATTAGAACCTCAAGGTTAATTAATGATCTGTCCCATTTATTTCTTATACAACCAGTGTAGATTTGTCTAATCTATAATTTCTTTCTTATCAGTTTTCAATCATTTCAGTTGTGCGTGTGTGCATGCAGGTGTGCTTGTGTGCGTGCATGCGGGATACTAAAACAATTGATAATGACACTTGTCATATTGCATAATTGTAATAATTGACTACTACTGTGTGCAATATCAAGTCAGTTTCTGGTAATCGATATATTCTAACAGTTTCTGGGTAAGAAGCTGTTGTATGAAGTGTGCTGCCTCTTTGTAGCTGTTGTATGAAGTGTCCTGTCTCTTTGTAGCTGTTGTAGGAAGTGTCCTGTCTCTTTGTAGCTGTTGTATGAAGTGTCCTGTCTCTTTGTAGCTTTTGTAGGAAATGTCCTGTCTCTTTGTAGCTGTTGTGTGAAGTGTCCTGTATCTTTGTAGCTGTTGTATGAAGTATCCTGTCTTTTTGTAGCTGTTGCATGAAGTGTCCTGTCTCTTTGTAGCTGTTGTATGAAGTGTCCTGTCTCTTTTTAGCTATTGTATGAAGTATCCTGTCTTTTTGTAGCTGTTGTATGAAGTGTCCTGTTTCTTTGTAGCTGTTGTCACCAGAGACATGCCAGAGGAGATCACCACGAAAGTGAACTTTCTCTTGACGAAAAAAGGAGCACTGTTTCATCATGAGCACTGCTGTGAGTATAAGAGTATGTTCGCTCATGAGGAGCACTGCTCTTGATGAGAATAGGAGCACTGTTTGCTCACAAAGAGCACTGCTCTCGACAATTATAAGAGCACTGTTTGGTCATGAGGAGATCCTATGAAAGTGACACATTGTGACGGGACTTGGAGCACAGTTTGCGCTCGATGAGCAGTGCTCCTGATGCATATAGGAGCACATTTACTGCTTTTAACGAGTATAGGAGCACTGACTGCTCCTGATGAGCATTGTCTGCTCCTGATGAGTACAAGAGCTTGTGTGCTCCAGACTTTGGGATTGTCTTGTTCTATCAACAGATTCAATGTCATTTAGACAGAATACAGCAAGTAAATGTGCGGGCGTCTATGATCACGTAACAGTCAACTTTCTATGTACATCAGGCTAATATATAGAGCAATATAAATTAATGTTGGCAGCAGTTTTAGCATACATAGGGCATACAGCTTGGCATACACTGGGTGTGTACATGTGTATTCCTTATCAACCATAACAGTACTGGTGTACAACTGTTGTGCATCGTGCTATGTACACATTGTGTATTCCTAATCAACAGTATATGTTCTGGTGTTCAACATGTGTATACATTGGGATGTGTACAACAGTATTCATAATCAACAGTACCCGTGCTGGTGTACAACATGCTGTGTACACATTTCATGCGCATACACATGTGTGTACATGTGTATTCCTAATCAACAGTAGTATCTGTGCTGGTGTACACCATGTTGTATTCTTAAACAACAGGTTTGTGTGTGGTGTACACATTGGGTGTGTACACATGTATTTATAAACAACAGGTGTGTGTGTTGTGTACACATTGGGTGTGTACACATGTATTTATAAACAACAGTATCAATGCTGGTGTTCAACATGATGTGTATACATTAACTGTGTGTACATGTGTATTCCTAATCAACAGTGTGTGCTCGCATACAAAATGGTGTGTACACATTGGAGGTGTGTACAGCTATATTAATAACAACAGTATCAGTGCTGGTGTACAACATGCTGTGTACATGTTGGGTGTGTGTACACATGTATTCCTAATCAACAGTATCAGTTCTGGTGTACAACCTGCCATGTACACAGAAAATAGCAGCGTGTTGTGCTTTAAGCAAGACGGGCTACTGACTTGTACCTTCAGAATATGTAGAGGTCACTTATCTGACCAGAGTATAATAGTGGACGCTAGAAGCCAGAGTGGGCATAATTGTCTCACAATGACATATCATGACAGTTAACAAAGGATTGTCAGTGTCATTCTGCTGGAAACAGTTCTGGTGACCATTGTAGCTGCTTTGCTACAATTGGCTTGCCAATTTTTATGCCTTGACGTTATTTCTTTTTCCTAATTTGTTTGTCTTTTTGGATTCTACTCCAACGTTTGATTGTTTGATCATGAATGCATGTATTGGGTGTAATCTATTTGGCTCACGTTAGATTAAAATCAAGAAAATATTTAATCAAATTGTATTCGTAATAAATGTGAAATATGTATGTTTTGTTGTGGCTAGATGCGTTGGTTTCTGGGGCTCTTCATTTGCTAATTTGCTAGAAGGTTGAGGTTGAAAACTGTTAACAGGTTGCCATGGTAACCAGTTACTGTGGTAACAGTTTGCCATGGTAACTGTTGCCAGTAACAGAACAACTACTAATGCACATGTACTATGTGTATACAGTGACATGTTAGTGTCAGCAGTGATGACACTACAGTGACATATTATAATGTCAACAGTGATGACAGTGCACCAATGATTATATAGTCACCCTTGTTGACACAATAACAACACGTTATGATGTCACCAGTGATGACACTACACTAACATATTAGTGTCATTAATAATGATACACCACAGACACATTATAGAGTGTCACCAGTGATTACACAATAACATATTGTAATGTCAACAGTGATGACACTACACGAACATATTAGCGTCATTAATAATGATACAACACAGACACATAGAGTGTCATCAGTGATGACACAATAACATATTGTAGTGTCAACAGTGATGACACTAGTGTAACAGAATATAGTGTCACCACTGATGACACAACACATACATTAGTGTAACGTACACAGACAAATCATAGTGTCACCAGTAATGACACAACACAGACCCATCATTGTGTCACTAATGATGACACAACAACAAATTATAGTGTCTGTCACCAGTGATGCCACGACACCAACACTAAAATATTATAGTGTCACCAGTGATGACACTATACCGTCAGATGTAGTAGTTTGATAGTAATCTTCAAGTATGCGCCAATCAAAGTGTCATTTTTGTAAAGAGGACGGACAAAGTATTAGTCCATATGATTTGATCTAATAACAACAGGTAAAACTAATAAAATAAAAGTATGTCTACATTTATCGTGTTCTAGTATGTTTATTTCACAAATGTGAAATTCTGTGAATAAAATAAATATTATTTAGAATATTGTTAGAATCAAAATCCTACAAGTGCAACATAATCTAACATTAAGTTTGACTTCGCTTTAAATACAAATTTCTGTTGTTAACCGTGTAATGCTGGGGAATATTTTTAAATATTCAACTTGCAATGATGTGCACTTATGGAATATGAATCTACTGGGGCAGTTTTTTCTCAAACAAAACAAAATGTTCTGACAAATTCAGAAAGATGTACACTATGAAAGGTCAACACATACCATTTAGTCCCACTAAGACAGACCATGCCCTTTGGTCCCCCAAGACACATACCATGCCCTTTGGTTCCTCTGAGACACAGACCAATCCTTTGGTCCCCCCAAGACACAGTCTATGCCCTTTGGTTCCTCTGAGACACAGACTGTGCCCTTTGTTCCCCCAAGACACAAACCAATAATTTGCCCCCCCCCCGGACACAGTCCATGCCCTTTGGTCACCCAAGACACAGACCATGCGCTTTGGTTCCTCTGAAACACAGACCAATCCTTTGGTCCCCCAAGACAGTCCATGCCCTTTGTTCCCCCAAGACATAATCCATGCCCTTTGGTTCCTCTGAGACACACACCATGCCCTTTGGTCCCCCTGAGACACAAACAAATCATTTGGCCCCCCAGGACACAGTCCATGCCCTTTGGTTCCTCTGAGACACATACCATGCCCTTTGGTCCCCCTGAGACACAAACCAATCATTTGGCCCCCCAGGACAAAGTCCATGCCCTTTGGTCACCCAAGACACAGTCCATGCCCTTTGGTTCCTCTGAGACACATACCATACCCTTTGGTCCCCCTGGGACACAGACCAATCATTTGGCCCCCCAGGACACAATCCATGCCCTTTGGTCACCCAAGACACAGTCCATGCCCTTTGGTTCCTCTGAGACACATACCATGCCCTTTGGTCCCCCTGGGACACAGACCAATCATTTGGCCCTGCAGGATACAGTCCATTCCCTTTGGTCACCCAAGACACAGACCATGCGCTTTGGTTCCTCTGAGACACAGGTTCCCCTGAGACACAGACCAAGTCCATGCCCTCTGTTCCCCCAAGGCACAGTCCATACCCTTTGGTTCCTCTGAGACACATACCATGCCCTTTGGTCCCCCTGGGACACAGACCAATCATTTGGTCCCCCAAGACACATACCATGCCCTTTGGTTCCTCTGAGACACAGACCATGCCCTTTGGTTCCTCTGAGACACAGACTGTGCTCTTTGTTCCCCCAAGACACAATCCATGCCCTTTAGTTCCTCTGAGACACATGCCATGCCCTTTGGTCCCCCTGAGACACAAACCAATCATTTGGCCCCCCAGGACACAGTCCATGCCCTTTGGTCACCCAAGACACAGTCCATGCCCTTTGTTCCCACAAGACACAGTCCGTGGCCTTTGGTCCCCCAAGACACAGTCCATGCCCTTTGGTTGCTCTGAGACACTTGTAATTTGAGTGTTTTTTGGTATGTGAAGATTGTTGGTCGGTTATGTACTGTGGCGTTTCTAGAACTGAAGCGTTGTATAGAGCCTAACCCTGAAGTCTTAGGAACGTGATTTCGCAATCCTAGGGATGGTTTAGGTTGCACTAAGCTCTGCTATTGGTAGTTAGATTTCCGGCACAATATGGCAGCATGATAATCACGTATATTAAACTGTATTAAAACGTTGGTTAGTAAAACGGTAACGGTCAGTAATAGCGCTGCATCTGACCCTTGGAACCATTCAAAGAGATTTACACTTCACCGATAGTAACCTGTTCATTCCAACACGAAAACAACCTCTCCAGGAAGAATTCAGCCATGCTGTAATTACTGCGCATACATTATTCACTCAATAAATCATCAAATGTGTGTAGCCATGTACTCATTTGTACAGCTGAGTGAACGGAGGCAACGTGGTCTGTTCGAAATTGTTCAACCATCAAAACGGCAGGAACAGATGATAGGAGCACGTGACCTCTCAATTGCGAGTCCAACGTTTCAAACATTATGTTAGTGCGCTCCATATCAATGGGTGACCTACTCTCATTTACATTATGTTTACAAATGCTTAATGCATATTAATGTTCAATGAAACTAAACAATTCACTAGATGTGTTGAATAGTCACTACAGCTGTCAAACGTGTCTTGCTGCACTTTTAGAAAATTGCGTGGAATATAGTGTTTCCTGCTTTTCATGAGCACGTTCCCGTTTTTACTTTAATGTTTTCTCACGTTTTCTGGATCCAGAGGGGGCGTGTGGGGGGGGGGCATTTTGCTATAAATTTTTTTTTTTTACTCTAACTTGATAATTAATCTTAATGTGTGCTTGTACAGCCTGGATTTGGCACTATCTAATGCATTCAAGGGCCCTTAAGTACAAAACATGACATCTACCCTGCATGCCCTTGCTATAGTCTTCAAACACTCACTCAAGAGGCAACAACGAGATCAGAGCAGTCTACAGAAGAAATCAATACCCAGAGGAAGCTTGATGGTTTGAAGGAATTTTTTTTATATTGCACTAATCCTGAGGTTATACGAAGCCAACGTTACATACCACACAACAAGATATCAGCCATAAAAATTATGCTACGCAAAAGCTGTTACAGCTTTTAACTTTTTCACAACATGAGAGTAAAAAAACTGAAACATGATAAATGTCTTCTACACCATGGGTACCTAAAAACAGCTGATCCAGGGTGTACTGGGGGTCTCAAAACCCCACGGCCATGGTGCAGGTTTTAGACCCCCCCAGTGTCTGTGGCAAATATTATGGTAAAGAACAACGCATATAGGCCTACATCGGAACTAGTGTCAATGATGTAAAGACTGAAGTATTATAAGCTGGCTAATATTAACCCTTAAAATAAGTAGAACCCCTGCCAGCAAGCCTAGATCCGTCCTTGCTTACTGGTCATGTACTGTGGGGGGCAACATGATTAAGGTATCACATTTTGGGCACACATCGAAAGGAAGTAAATCATCTTTCCCTGCATATTGTATTTATTGTGTCACGCAAATAGCGGCCGACCAAATTGGGGCGGGTTGGCGCATGCGTTATCATGGGGATTTGGCCTGTTACCGACAGACCAAACCCCAAAGTCACGCAGTGTGTCGTGCAAGTCAGTAATGAAGTCTGATCCATCGGTGAAGCCTAGTCCATCGTTGACACCCATGCAGTCCCCCCGTAATATTTGACAAAAATAGGTCTGCGAAGATATTGGTCCAACAAACTGTGTGCAGCTAATGGTTACATGAAAAATGTACTGGGAGTTATCTGTATTCTATATGTCACAACTGTGATTGTGTTGTTTGAAAGCCTATTCGTGGCCTGTCCAGTGCCTTGGATTGAATTAAAGGACTGTTTGCTAACCCCTTTGGTGTATTTGATGGGATGCGCCAACGTACCCTGGGGGTGCGCCAACTTACCCAGTACAGGGGAAGGTTGGTGCTGGTGAAGAGGGGTCAGATAATGGGCAATATCATAAATGCCACAATAGATAGGAAATCCCTGAATATGTATACTAATACATGAAGGAAGAGCGAACATACGTATATCAAGTGTATGCATCCTATCTATATTAAATTAAGAAAACAATTATTTAATTGAAAATTGCACCAACCCTCCCCGGCCTCCCCTATGGCAAGTTAGTAAAACTAATAAAAGACCCCACTCCTAATTTTCAAGATATACTTCACTCTCATTATATTTCCAAGTATGTAAACACTTTAACTCCACATCTCCTTCTTTTTTGTTTCTTCATTCCAATTTATTAACCCCCCCTCCCCCCACCACCCCATCACCCCCCACCTCCACCCCCCCGTCTTCCTTCTGTCGTCTCATTTCACTTTACGTATTTTCCTAACATGACATCGTCCGGCCTTGAAGTGTTGAACAACACAAACGTGTACAACAGTATGTTCTTTGAACGATACACGTTAAGACTCGTTATGAATTGAAAAAAAAAAAAATGGCAGACAAAGTAAATCGCTCGCCAAATGAAAATATATTTGTTCGCCACTTGGTGGGCACTGATCAGGGTAAAACGGACACCATCCGAAAGTGGTTTGAACAGCACTTCAAAGTACCTACTGATGATATTGTTGACGCCTTCAGTTAGTGGCATTATTAATAGTAAACATTATTATTAACCAGAGCAATTCTTTCAGGACGATGCCTTCAAAACCTACTGAATAAGTTTTAGTCGAAGACTTAATTCGATGGTATATGTCTAAAGTAGCCGCTATCCTAATCAATACATAATTTGACGAACTGGGATAGTGGATGGCTGTGTATTGTTTGTTTGGTTCCCTTTGTGTACGATCTCCATGGAGATATAAAGTAGGTATTCATGTAGAGCCTAAGTTCTTCCTTATACCTTAGCTTCACAAGTCAAATACGACACGTGAACTGAGGGGAAGGTGGGGGCTTCACAAGTCAAATAAGACACGTGGACTAAGGGGAAGGTGGGGGCTTCACAAGTCAAATACGACACGTGGACTGAGGGGAAGGTGGGGGCTTCACAAGTCACATGTCATCATCAACTATACATAAAATGTCTTTGTAACCGAATAATGTAGAATGTAACCGTGGAATCGCATGAAGACAGGAAATGGTGATTTCCTTTATTTCGCATAACATAGAAAAAATAAAAAACTGTAAAAAAACATACAAAAATATTATTACTACATGCACTACAACAATGGTTACACAGGATCATTAGGTGGGGGCTTCACAAGTCACATGTCATCATCAACTATACATAAAATGTCTTTGTAACCGAATAATGTAGAATGTAACCGTGGAATCGCATGAAGACAGGAAATGGTGATTTCCTTTATTTCGCATAACAGAAAAAATAAAAATCTGTAAAACATACAAAAATATTATTACTACATGCACTACTACAATGGTTACACAGGATCATTAATCAACAGAGTCAAAAACATCTATTCCCTGCATTGATACGTAATTATTACCTATAGATTATCTCAGACACCAAATAGCAGGCTGGCACCTGTGGTATTTGTATCTAAATTTCTATCTAACAATAATCCATGACAGTCTCCGTACCAATAACAAGCATAGGTTTATAGTCTTTAAACACTGTGTTCCCAGGTTGGAAATACAGTCAAATGAACCCTACGTACCAATAACACTGTATCAACTCCTAAGTGAAGTGTACAACAAATATACTCAGTTAAAATTCCGCTAAAATTAATACAAATTTGATGTATTCCATGAATAACACAGCATCAATTATGCTTAACATCCATTATAACGTATTAAGTACACAATCCTTGGAGACTATGAGTACACGAATCAGTACTAATACCCACACACATATGATATATGCAATGTCTATAATTAGTTCCTTAATATAGTTACGGCTGACCGTCAAAATAAATATTTCCTAACCTAAATTAAAATAGTAATACTTCATGACAATCCATGAAACCAAAATAAAAATAACTCACCCCAACTGGGCACTGCAGGCCTAACCAAAAGTGTTATAATGTGTCTGAGCACTGACTCAGTGCAACGGCATCCTGCATTTTATAGGGGGTCATCTGCACCTGTAAATGATATACAACTAGTTATAAATGAATAAACAAAAGAGTGACTAACTACATTATTATATGTTTGCTAACACAATGGTGTCACCAGAAATTTACTAAGATATCAATACTACATTAAATGATCAAACCAAACATTTGATCCCTGTTTACAAGTTACTATCTAGTGTGACCCTAGCTTGCTGTCAAGCACTTGTCCCTTGGGAATACATCACACACCCTACCCAGCCAGTGCCACATGGTGATTAATCAAGATAATGTCAAAGAGAGGGAGAGTGCTCCAGTCTGATTCTGGCTTAATTAACTGCACATAATGTTATACAATTATAAGGCACATGCACAGTCCCTGCATAATATATTTGTCTATCATAATGTATTTGTCTATCATAATGTATTTTGTCTATCATAATGTATTTGTCTATCATAATGTATTTGTCTATCATAATGTATTTTGTCTATCATAATATATTTGTCTATCATAATGTATTTTGTCTATCATAATGTATTTGTCTATCATAATGTATTTTGTCTATCATAATGTATTTGTCTATCATAATGTATTTTGTCTATCATAATGTATTTTGTCTATCATAATGTATTTGTCTATCATAATGTATTTTGTCTATCATAATGTATTTGTCTATCATAATGTATTTTGTCTATCATAATACATTAACTATGTAACAGTACTAATTCATGAATAAACTTAACTTTCTAACCTGTTCTACCAGCTACTGGCTGCAAGCTTTCGAAATGTCATTAAGCCTATAGCTGTTAACAGAAAGCTGGTGGGGACATTCCTCCCTAAGGTCCAGACAGTTCATTTGCTCCCCATCTTCTTAGCACATGGGTAACCGAAGTCACTGTTAAGCAATTATAAGTACTGAACATATAAATATGTTTACATAGAAAGATGGACAATTCTCTAGTAGACATTTTGGTACCATTGTAAATTTAAAGTATTCATTTTCTAAGGTATAACATAGTATTTAGGAACTTACCAAAACAGGGTTGTTGTTGTTGTCTTGTTGACAGTGGGATCAAGCCTGGCCCACTGGGACACAGCCCCTCCCCCTGACCACATGTGACCCCTGTCTCTTGTTGACAGTGGGATCAAGCCTGGCCCACTGGGACACAGCCCCTCCCCCTGACCACACATGACCCCTGTCTCTTGTTGACAGTGGGATCAAGCCTGGCCCACTGGGACACAGCCCCTCCCCCTAACCACAAGTGACCCCTGTCTCTTGTTAAAAGTGGGATCAAGCCTGGCCCACTGGGACACAGCCCCTCCCCCTAACCACATGTGACCCCTGTCTCTTGTTAAAAGTGGGATCAAGCCTGGCCCACTGGGACACAGCCCCTCCCCCTAAACACACGTGACCCCTGTCTCTTGTTGACAGTGGGATCAAGCCTGGCCCACTGGGACACAGCCCCTCCCCCTGACCACACGTGACCCCTGTCTCTTGTTGACAGTGGGATCAAGCCTGGCCCACTGGGACACAGCCCCTCCCCCTGACCACACATGACCCCTGTCTCTTGTTAAAAGTGGGATCAAGCCTGGCCCACTGGGACACAGCCCCTCCCCCTAACCACACGTGACCCCTGTCTCTTGTTGACAGTGGGATCAAGCCTGGCCCACTGGGACACAGCCCATCCCCCTGACCATACGTGACCCCTGTCTCTTGTTAAAAGTGGGATCAAGCCTGGCCCACTGGGACACAGCCCCTCCACCTGACCACACATGACCCCTGTCTCTTGTTAAAAGTGGGATCAAGCCTGGCCCACTGGGACACAGCCCCTCCCCCTGACCATACGTGACCCCTGTCTCTTGTTGACAGTGGGATCAAGCCTGGCCCACTGGGACACAGCCCCTCCCCCTGACCACACATGACCCCTGTCTCTTGTTAAAAGTGGGATCAAGCCTGGCCCACTGGGACACAGCCCCTCCCCCTGACCATACGTGACCCCTGTCTCTTGTTAAAAGTGGGATCAAGCCTGGCCCACTGGGACACAGCCCCTCCCCCTGACCACACGTGACCCCTGTCTCTTGTGTAAATTTTATTTTTAAACAACTTAATTATTAGTAGCATGACCAGCAACCCCTATACAGTAAATGTGATTAACCATAAGATAAATAGTCATAATAATAATAATAACTAAGTAACTAGATTATCTATAGATTACCCAGGGTGCTGCCAAATGGTGGCAAGTAATGGCACCATCAACCCTGTGCTCCTCTGGTATCCTTGCATGACCTTTGCTGGGTGACCGGTGGGGTTATTGGTGGGGCAATTATAAATGACTAATTGTTCAGTAACCACGCCTGTTACAATAAAAAAATATTGTAGAACCCCTCCATGTGGCCACCCATTGGAAACAGCCTCCCCTCAGAAATGACCACCTCTGACAGTGTGTTTTTGTCATATCTACACCTCTGTAATCTGACCACTTTATCTTGGTCACATGGGTGGCCTATTTAGAGGGACTCTACTGTGAATGTATTGCAAAAGTAACTTGAATAAGGACAAGTCATTTTTATGTATTTGTCTGGTAGTTGCTGCCAACATTTCTATTAAAACTAAATTATATTATCGATGTGAAGCTACAGAAGGGTCCACTGTGTTGACCACAAAAGAAATGCCATGTTTACTGGACAACCATGTCAGTTTAACTGAGGTGGCACTTGAAATAACATATTAGTGAGTTGACAGTATTACAAAGTTGATGACATTACCAAGTCACACAGGCCTACCTGATGAATGTCATTATGCTGGTCCTGACGGTGCAGTTGGAAGACACAACTAAAATGATTCCAGAATTGAGAGACCTTAGTTACGAAAGTCGCTTATTACAATGTGGATTGACACCACTAGAGACCAGGAGACTAAGAGGAGACCAAATAGAAGTGTTTAAAATAGTGAACGGTTATGAGGATATTGATAGGAATATGTTCTTCAAACTTAAAGAAGGCAGTAGAACAAGAGGACACAAAAAAGCGTTAGTTAAGGAGCAGTGTAGGTTGGACATGAGAAAGAACTCTTTCTCACAGAGGGTGATAAATGAATGGAACAAACTGCCAAATGATTGTGTTAATGCTAGTAGTGTGAATATGTTTAAATATAGAATTGACAGATATTTGATAAGGGCGGGCTACACATATATGAGAAAATTGTTGGACTTTCGATAAGCCAATGACTTCCTTGTCCACTTGCCATCTGGAACTTGTTGTTTGGGATGGCAATCTTGTTAAATCTTGTTAAAGTCACACAGTCCTACCTGAAGAATTCCATTATCCTGGTCCTGACTGTGCTGTCAAACACTCCTTGTCAGCGCTCTGCTGCGACATGAACAGCCTGGTGGTGCACTTTATGAACAAAATCAGACATCCTGTCACCTTAGGATCAAGCATGATACAATGTCCTGTTAACTCAACATGGGATGATTCTCATTATCCAGATGATTTCATCATGTGGCGATGGATTGACAGGTTTATCCTGACAGGTTTATCCAGGTTAATGTAGCCACTCCTATGGATTACAATGAACAGAGCTGAGACATTGTCACAGAGGAACAAAACTTCCAAGTTCCTAGCATAGCGCTGCAGTTATATGATATTGTTACTGCCCTCAGTAGTCATTACACACAAGTCTAATGCACACTAACATTTCTAATTGAAACCAATAAACACTTTGGAACTTTATGCTCCACAATGACAAGGCATTTTGTCAGGACACATGACTATAATTTCACCATGTACAGTGCTGCCTCAAAGTGAATGTCTTACAAATTATGTTTAAACTCCAAAAAGCAGGTTCTTCAGTAGAAGTTGTTAAGAAACCACAGAAGTCTCCCAACAGGACAACACAAAAATTAAAACCGCTATAAAGGAAGTTAGTAAAGGGGAATGTATCATAATGGTAGATTTTAACCATGGAAACATACAATAGAATTCTCTAGAGAGCACAGGGAGTGAGGACCAACCATTTCTATTTTTAATCCAGGATAGCTTTCTTACTCAGCACGTGCTAGAACCAACCAGGGGAGAAAATGTATTAGATATAGCTTTGTCATCACAAAAAGAATTAGTGGACAATGTAAAAATACTTGAACCATTGGGTAACAGTGACCATAATCAAATACATTTTGACATCAATGTAAAATCAGAAAGTAAAAATAAGAAAACGTACAAGAGAAACTTCCACAAAGGTAACTACAAAGATATGAGAAAATACTTAGCAAAGCTAGATTGGAATAACATGCTGATGAATAAGGCTGCAATTGAATGTTGGAATATTCTAAAATATGAAATTGAGAGTATCATCGATAAATTTGTTCCAAAAACAAGGAAAACGGTGTAGAAAGAAACACTTGTCAAAAGAGGCTATTAGAAAAATAGTGTAAACAGGTTTCAAATGAGAGAGGTTCTGAATGAGTATTTCAGCTTAGTCTTTACCACTGAAGATATCAGCTCGCTTCCAGTTCCAGCAATAAATTATATCATTTACGGCAGTTATTTATCATTCATGAAATTATAGCAAAGAAAATTAAGAAGATGAAAGATTATAAATAATCTGTAGTTGATCGAATACTACCAAAACTACTTAAGGAAATTGTAGAGAAAATCAGTACACCACTTGCAAAAGTGTTTAACTTGTTGCTAGAAGATGGAATTGTTCACTGAGAATGGAAATAAGCGAGCATTATGTCGCTATTTAAGAAGGGATCAAAGAACAAGACAATTAGAGACCAGTGAGTTTAACATCAGTTGTAAATTATTAGAAACGTTAATTAGAGTAACATATAGTGCTGTCGTGAAAGTTTCAGAGCAATGTGGGAATGCTGCTTCAAAGAGTAATACAATTCTAGGGCCAATTAGAAGAACTATGACATATAAGGAGATACAGCTAATTGTACACCTGTACAAAGTGATAGTTGGGCTGCATGTGAATATTGTACACAAACATGGAGGCCGTATCGTAAGAAGAACATAGACAAGCTAGAAAGAATACGACAAAGAGCAACTAAAATGAATCCAGAATTGAGAGACCTTAGTTATGAAAGCCACTTATTAGAATGTGGTTTGACAATACTAGAGACCAGGAGACTAAGAGGAGACCAAATATAACATAGATAGTGAGGATATTGTGGATATTGATAGGAAAATGTTTTTCAAACTTATAGGAGGCAGTAGAACTAGAATACACAAAGCAGCATTAGTTAAGAAACAGTGTAGGTTGGACATGAGACAGGACTCATTCTCACAGATGCTGATAAATTAATGGAACAAACTATCAAATGATTGTGTTGATGCTAAGGGCACTAGCTTATCATAGATGATAAAATTGTTGGACTCTCGACAAGTCAATGGCTTCCTTGTCCACTTGCCATCTGGAACTTGTAGTCTTACACTTACATTTACACATAATGAGCATTTGTAAGGCTAGAGATAAGCCTTTTATAGTTTGCCCATATTTTGATCCAGTTTTATCTATTCTGTTTTTTAAAATGTTAGTAGATTGTGCAGATATAATATCGTTGGACAAGGACATTCCATACATTCAGCACCCTTTGACTGAAAAATCGGCATCTGCATAGCTTCATACATTGTTGTTTGTTTAATTGTTTACTGTGGCCTCTGAGATTATTTACATTAATGTTAAAAAACTGATCTGGGTCTATGTTCTCTTTCATAGTTAACAACTTAAAAGTTTCAAATAAATCTCCTCATAATCTCCGTTCTTCAAGTCTATGATGTATTAGTTCTGTTAATCTTTCCTCACATGTAAATTCCTTTAATTCTATTACCAGTTTTGTTGCCCTGTGTTACACTTTCTCGAGCATTAAAATATATTTTGCATAATAAGGTGACCTCACCTGTATGCAATACTCTAGATGTGGTCTAATATATGTATTATAAACAATGTTGAACATTTCTCTGTCAAAGTGAATAAACACTCTCTTAACAGAACGTAAAACCACCATAGCCTGTTGGGTTGCTGCAACAACTTGTTTCTCCCATTTCAAATTATTTGAAATCCAGACACCTAGATCCTTCTCTTGAATTGCTTCTGCTAAAACAATATTACTATTTTCGGTTGTCATGATGTACTCGAATTTAGGATTGTCTTTGCCTATGTGCATCCTTTTACATTTACTAGTGTTGAACGTTTGGCACCCTCTATTACTCCACTCACTTATAAGTTATTTAAATCAGCTTGTAAGATTTCACAGTCAGATTTGTTTTTTAATGTTCTGAATATTTTGGTGTCGTCAGCAAACATTTTTACATTACTATATACTCTCTCTGGTATATAATTAAAAAGAGAATAGGTCCCAATACTGATCCTTGTGGAACACCACTAATGACATAAAACCATTCAGAATATTCACTTCTTACCATAATTCGCACTTTTCTATCTGATAGAAAATCAGCTATCCATTCAAAAATTTTACCTCATATTCCATAGGCAGATAGTTTCTGCAACAACCTCTTTTTCGGGACTTTGTCAAATGCTTTTTGAAAATCCAGCAAAATAGCATCAACGCTATCTCCCTGATCCACATCTTCTGTCCAACTTTCAAAAGTTTCTAATAAATTTGTTAGGCAAGAACAACTCTTTGTAAAACCATGTTGGTCTCGGGTATTGTAATTGTTTTCTAATAAATGTTTTAACATTGCATCCTTCACACAAGATTCCATCTGTTTACTGGCTAGACAAATTAAACTCACTGGTCTATAATTACCAGCCATAGACCGGGATCCCTTCTTATAAATTGGAGAAATGTTAGCCAATTTCCAATCTAATGGTACTACACCACTAGACAATGATTCCGTGAATATTAAAAACAACGGTATAGCTAAAGTTTCAGCACAGTTTTGGAATGGCAAATCTTGTTAAATAAATAGTAGGTTTTGAATTTACAACTAGGTAGTTTCGATAAAATTATTGCAGTGGCACATTTTATATATGGGGGGCCAATTGGAAATGCCGCCTGGCTGTTTTTACATAGTTTACAAAGTCCTAGATACGCCACCGGCACACCCACTCATGAATTTTATATAAATGCATCGTGTGCAAATAACATCATCCAAGAAAGGTTCACCATCTTTCCGCCAGGCGAACGTTCGACAAGTAAACAAGTGGATAAAACTTGTCAGGTATGAAAATGGCAGGCTTGAATATGTACGTATTCATGTTTGTAGTCACGTGGAAGTTTAACTGATGACACAACTATGACTTCAGCCTTGCGAACAGTACAACAATAAGTAAAACTATTATATTTTGAGGATGTGTATTTGAAATCCCTTTATATCGCCCGCTTCTACTTCGATAATTGGCAGTCCGGTAAAGGTGCATTAACCTGGCCGAAATTATTAACGCTATTAAATGACAGTTGTACCTCATTTTTTCGATGCTAATGTGTTCTTTGCATCACTCCCCATCGGATCAGGTACAAAACGGACGTATATTTGCAACAAATATTGTGTTTTAGCTCACTTTTAGTGCCCAAAACAACGCTAGAACCGGCAATAGCCGGTGTTCTTAATATGGCGATCATCCGAAATGTGCTGTAACAATATCACGGTGGCATCAGAACCGGAAAGGCGATTTCGCTGTCAAATATTTCGTAGCACAGTATAAGAAAATACGAAAAATAGAAGAAAAAGTGCAATTTAATGTTACGAAAAACTCTAAAAATCGACAATTTAATGTTTAAAAGCCCCCAAAAATCGAACCGGACAGGTTATTTCACCGACAAATATTTTTACGCAGTCTAAGGGGAAAAAAGTAGAGTTCAATTTAATTTTGAAAATCCCAAAAAAATCCACCGACAAATATCTCGACAAAAAATATAAGATAATGTAAAAAAAAGCAAAGACATCGCATATATATATAAAAAAATTATTAAAAGTTCACATATCGTGCAAATATCTTTAAATCGTACTCATAAACAAGTGTCTTGCTTGAGGTAAAACTGTCATTTAATAGCGTTAATAATTTCGGCCAGGTTAATGCACCTTTATCCTATTTTCTCTATTTTTTATCTTCGTTTTTTTACGTTGCATAATTGCATGCACTATACGCACAAACATCGCGGTTCTGGTGGCACCGTCGTCACCGAGGCGTGACTAGTGCGCAAATCGCACGCGCGCCATTTTTATTATGCAATCGGTTCTCCTGTTTTTATTTATAAAACTGATTAAAAGCGGCCTAAACACAATCTTTTTGTTTATATATAAACTATTTTACAGTATTATGTATGCGGTATTATATAAGGAACGCATTCAGGTACAAAAATGTAGGAAAACCGTCAGCATAAAGCCCTGATAATGTTAAGTAAAAGATTACGGCTGGTGACTGCAGTGTTTCGAGAGCGCCTCTTTCGTCCAGTGCCAGTGGCAGTGGCAGTGCCCGTAACCATCGCGAGTTGATCATGTATTTATACAAAGCTGCCAAGTCTACCGCTTTGGCGTTAGAACTACCACTTTGTCTTCAATTTTACATTATCTACCGCTTTACTGTGTTCAATCCGAAATCTACCGCCAAATCGCAATTCCAAGGGTACAGTTAAAATTAATCATTTCGAATCCAAATATACGACCAAACCACATCACTTCACATAGGAAATGCATCAGAATTAAATAAAAATACTCTAAAATTGATTTTTTTTACACCAGGACGGGAAGCCCCCTTCTACACCCTCCCTTCGGCGCCATATATTGATCTAATCTATCACCGTCACATCATTCAAAGCGGTAGATATGCCGTCACACGTCTACGAAACACCTGGGAATGTCTGTCAGATGTTTGTCTTTATACGGGACATTTGGGAATGTCTGTCACACGTCTGTCCTTATATGAAACACTTGGGGAATGTCTGTCACGTGTCTGTCTTCAGGGGTGGATCCAGGGTTTAAAAAGGGGGGGTTTCCAAGGTAATGTATGAAGCGCAATGAGTCTCGTGGGGGTGGAGGGAGGGGGTATCCCCCTTCCCAACCATTTGACGTTTTTTTTAGACAAAACAGTTGAAATAGTGTAATTTTGGACACCCATAATCTGGTTTTAAGCGAGATAAGGCCTAATGTAATCGACCAAAAATTCAGACTTGCGACGTCGTACGTATTGTCCGTATACAATACGGATTTTGGGTAGGAATACGGCTTTGGCCGTGTCCTGTTTTAATACGGATTTGCTGAATATATAAAAATCGTGATAAAATAATCCTATGTATTTTCTTGTATTCGTCACATAAGTGTAACTTCGAATGTCAAATCTACAGTAGACGAGGTGTAATTACTTTTGAGTCTAGAGTTTCGGCAAAACGCAGCGGATTTTGTTTCGTTTAACCTGTAGGTAGCCCTGTTCCTACGAAGAAAATGCGGTGTGTCTGAAAATGTCTAAACGAAAAGACACCATTAAACATCTGTTATGTGCCATTTATTGCAATATTGACTAAAACAACTATAGTAATACAAATGTTTAATAAAAAACGAGTATGCCACAAGTGACTAAAACAACACGTAATCGTTTTAATTTCTATATCGGCATTATTGTAAACTAGAGGTACGGTAGTGTAGTACTAGTAAAATTATGTATTTATTCGTACGACAATGTGTACAATTCAATTACAGTTGAAGTATCTTTGCACACAAAGAGACTAACACGTATTTGACTAAAACGTGCTACACGCATTCTCTATATTATTCAGCACATACTTTGCCAAGGAAACTGTGTTTAATAGTTTCTCATTCAGCCCCTTCTGATAGTGGTTCTGAATGATATAATAAAAGTAGCTAGGTTTCATATTACAGAAAGTAGTGGCATCGTGTCTGAAATGGGAAAAGGTGTAACTGAGAATTTTAGACATATATGAACCAATACCTCGGAGGGCTAGATTACCAACTCAAGAGCGCTATCCAAACTGTTGTTGCATTTTAAACTACTCTGTATAAAGTGCACCATTCCATTCGTGATTTGAATTTGAATCGGGAGACATTCTGCTAAAAGTAGTCGTAGTGCCATATAACAACAGTGAGTGCAAACTGGTAGATTAAAATGTTTCCTGTTACCTTTGCGCCATGTAAATTAAAACGCATCATAAAAATACATACACCATAGAACGAGGAACAGTGTGACATAACTAACTGAAGTTGTGTACTTATATTACAAACCCCAAAATATAAATGTAGTGATTAGCACATCCGCCTTTCATGCCAAAGTTGTGAATTCAAGACGCAAACCGGACACGGTACATGTGATGAAAAAAACTGGCTCTCAACATTGTTGACTGTGTGTCCCTGGTAACTCGGAGATCACGTTAATGTCAGTCCCGTCTCAATTTGGGACGTTAAAGAATCACTGAGGTGAGCTTGGCGATAAAGTTCTGAAAAGGCTAACACATTGAATGAGACCTCAAAAGAACATAACTTTCTAACCACAATGTAATTATAAAGACTATAGTCAGTTAATAGAACTTTGCGGGTGCTGGGAACAACTAGATACTAGAAAATATGTTTATATTAGCTGTGTTTTAATAACTGTTGTTCATCGGCAGATCTATTAACCATTACACAACAAGCTGCATAAATAGGTGATCACAAAACAGGATTGCCAGATCGCGCAGGTCGTGCTTGGTCGATCATACTGTAAGCTTGATATATGTCTGAGACCCTCTTTTAAAGCTTGGGGGCCATGGGTCTGACAGTCTCAAAAACATTATTGGTGATGAGGAATGCGATGATGGTATATGACGAAGTGAGTCTGGTTAGCAGCCCTTGACCCTTCGTCCTGGTCCCAACTGCCAGTCAATGCAACCTCCTCGTAGATGTCATGCTATCCAAATGGATTCAGTAGTACGGCTTCCAGACATTCACGCAAGAACTCATACATGTCATAATAGCCATCCTATTAAATACTACAATTTGAGGTTTTAGGTAATATAGATAATGATAGTAAAAGTAGAAAATTATAATAAATCAAATCGGACCAAACGTAAAGTTTACCCGTTATATAATGCTAAAGTTAATTAATAACAGTTGTAGCAGCAACGCCGATTACCGCGACGCCAAACGGACTTTCTGTGAAGCTGATATTTTTGAGTTTTTAAATGTTGATCGTCTGGAAGTGTCCTTTATTAATTATACCACAGGATGTACATAGATATCACAGAATATATAACTAAAATATATGAGGAGAAATTTCGCGCCTCTTGGTGGTCGTTTTAATAGTAACAGAAACGGAAGGATCGGAAGGAAGGGAAATTACATTTTTACGTTAGTTCCCCCAATAAACCGTGTTTTCGCAATTCCTACTTTTTTCGTTTTTTGTACATCAAATAACATTAACACAGGGTGAGCAGCTGTCCGCTTTTCCATTTCCTTGGTGAGCAACTGTCCGGTGAGCAACTCTCCATGATTCTAAATATTGGGGTGATGTTTCCCCTTTTCCAGTGCTGTGGTAAAGTCCCCTCAGCAAGTGATTTGATAAATATTTTTTGGAAAGATTCCAAAGGTTTCATGCAGCATTTGTTCACATGTTAAAAGTTGTTGATGCTTGTTTCGACAATTAACTATGCAAGTATTGCATCGTTATTGCTGAGGATAAAAGGGGTGTTGAATTCTCTGGGTATGTAGTACACTATGTGTTTGTACACCTGCATAATGCATTGCATAGCAACGCATACACAGCACACACATTTACACAGTACATGTTACTACTACATAGTACATAGATAATACAGATGTTACAGGTGCATATTTTTTGCATGAATGCAGCCTCTTGCATAGATCTAATGGCCTCATGAGTTCACTTGGCTGGAAGTAGCCAGCCCCAAATGTTTACTTTAGACATTTTTGCAGAGGCAATCAAGCCATGATTAACCATCAACTGATAATCAGTGGACATTCTATTGTATAGTCCTTCCTTCCAAATCTTGCCTGCCTGACCGACCTGCCCACTGCCCACTGCCCACCCCAGTTGGTAGTTGATATTTTCCAATTGCGTTGTGTCTACTGTTTCGTGTCTACAATTCCCCCAGTACTGATTCATTCACACTTGTACTAATTCACACACGTCTGAACGTGGTGTCTCTTAGGCTAGTGACTGCAGGTTTGCTGGAAATGCCACTTGTGGTAGGGGCCTTGTAAAGGGGGGGGGGCAAAAACAGTGTATTTGAGGATTGATATTCGGTTTGTTTGAATGTCACCGACACCGCAAATGTCTAAAACCCTTTATCGCGTACGAGTTGTTCAGCTATAAACGTTTTGTCTGGGAGCTAACAATTTAGCTGTGCATATTTAGACATCAACCACCACCAATAACCCAATGTTAACATAGATGAAAGAACGCACTGATATACTGGCGGCGTCTACTATTATTTGCGTGTTGGGACTTGTACAAAGAAATGTTGTATCGGTGGTAATTGATACTGCCGGGAATCATGCTTTACTTGTGTAATGCATATAAAGTATTATGATTAAGAGAACAATGACGTCTGGCCTACATCTCGCGGTCCCCACACCTGCGTTCACTCAGCAGTAGCCCTGTACGCAGCGTGGTGAAACGTTCTACAGACGACGGAAGGACGCAGTTATTTTTCCATTTGGTTGTAAATATTAACGTTTTGCATGATTGAAAGAACATGTGACCATAAAACATTATAAGCCTTCGTGACATCCAATGGCAATGTGTTGCCAATGTTCTGAACAGTTTGGTGAAAAACACTTGCCTCCAGCTCTTTTATTCATGTCTCAAAATGACCAGATTTCGAAAAATATTAATACGCCTACGGTGTATCAAGAATGTCACCACTAAAATATGCCTACGCGTTTTCAACTCCAATTCATACTGCAACATCTCATTGCCAAAAGTCCGACATTTTAAATGTTTCAGCTTTCCTGGCTGAATAGTCTTGTGGCAAGTAAAATCATTGGCATCGGCTAATTTACGTATGACAGTTATGTGTTCCAATGTCCTACTTTTCCATTTTAGAAATGTTCTCTTTTGAGGAGCAAGTGCAGGAGTGCGCCACCTCGCGGCGTCTTGACAACAAATTCTGACTTGATACAAAAATCCGACCACAATAAAAGGGTGTGTCCTGGCACTTGATGGACACCACATGCATCAGCCAATGATTAGTATGTGTTAGTATGTTTCTATGGAATTTACAACAATTGTAGGGAAATTACGGCCTTTTAGTGGCTCATCCTAAAGTCAAGCATTCCAGTCTTTCTATACCCATATGTCGGCAAGTTGTGTCCACTGTTTACGCTGACAGTCGACCTGCTGTTCCAACCGTGACCTAGTCCCGAGGTAAGCTCCCCATCAATGGGAGGCGCCGTGCCGATATATCCCAAATGAACGCCAGTGTATTACATGTACTGAACAAATTTAATAAATCGATCCGATCGATCGATCAGTCAATCAACCAATTAATCAAGCAACCAATCAATGGGAAACATAACTAATTAATTAATGAGTTTGCGCACCCTCCTGCCGGCTTAAGCACTCCACACATGTACGTTCATTTGAGGCACATCGTATTGTTACCAGGTGGATCTATGACGTAGTTTTCTCGTGAACCTTCCGATGACAAGATAGCTCCTTACTCATGAGCGCCGGCAGCATTTCTGATTAGGCTTTCATTGTTGATAGAGATACGTTCATATAGTGGGCGGCATCCAGTCCTCAGGAGTGTTCAAAGCGCTTTACAATTCACCCCCTGGAAAACCTGCTCATTCCTACGCCATCTCGGCTTCTGTGTCGGTCGAGCGGGCGTGTGCGCGTGCGTGCGTGCGTGCGTGCGTGCGTGCGTGCGTGCGTGCGTGCGTGCGTGCGTGCGTGCGTGTGTACGTCTGTCTCTCTGCGTGCGGCTTTAATCGGTGCGGTCGGCTTAACTGTTGTGACGGGAATGCAGGTCAATAGATAAACGCGGGCCTACATGACATCGTCTGCTGGAATAATGTGGTCCCTTATGAAAATATACCATCGTATTCCAGGGTAACATATCATGATATACCATGGAAACCGTGGTATACCTTCGTGTTGTGAAACAGGTAAATATTGTAAAATAACAAGGTGTTTTGAAACAAATAAACCACGGTATACCAGACATGTACCATACCGTAAACCGGGGCTACTTTGAACAGTGGGGAAACTATGAAAACAATTCAGAAAAGATTCAGTCAGCAATATCTCTAAATAATTTTTCTGTATAATGTATTTAAGATTGTATTGGTGCAATCCTGCTTTAATAGACATTTTAGCAATCCCGAGGGAATTACTGAATGGTAGTCATTACAAAACGTTAAATTTTTACAAGACAACGTGGGTTATACATCTGTGAAGTAATGGGCTTGTTTCATTTTATAAAATGATCGCATGTGGCAGTAACAAGTTATGTTGTGGGGAAACTTTGAACGTAATTTTTGACAATTCTGAACAGTGTTCAAAGTTGCCACATGTAGCTAAAATAAGCCAACACACGGCAACAGCTGATGCATACTGCGTGGATTAGCACTGAATTCCCAGCTAATCCCGAGTATCCAGTTGGTCCACAGTCTCCAATTGGCTCCGAGTTTCAAGTTAGCACTGAATCCCCAATTGATCCCGAGTCTCCAGTTGGCCCTCCGTCTTCAGGTGGCCCCCAGTCAACGGTTGGCCCTCAGTCTCCAATTGGTCCTCAGTCTCCAATTGGACCCCAGTCTTCAATTGGCTCCCAGTCTCCAACTGGCCCCCAGTCTTCAATTGGCCGTCAGTCTCCAATTGGACCTCAATCTTCAATTGGCATTCATTCTCCAATTGGCCCCCAGTCTTCAAATGGCCGTCAGTCTCCAATTGGACCTCAATCTTCAATTGGCTCCCAGTCTCCAATTGGCCCCCAGTCTTCAGTTGGCCCTCAGTCTCCAATTGGCCCTTATTTTCCAATTGGCCCTCAGTTTCCAATCGGACCTTAATGTGTGGTGGGGCCTTCAACAATTGGTAGGCACTCAACATGTGGTAAGCCTTCAACTTTTGGTAGGCCCTCAACCTGTGGGAGGTCCTCTACCTATGGGAGGCCCTCTACCTGTTGGAAGCCCTCTACCTGTGGGAGGCCCTCAGTGTTCAGCACCTCGATTTGTAATCCCTACCATACCAGATGGACGCAATCTATCGTTGCGAAATCCCCTAGTCATACTGAAGGGGGAAAATTGGAAAGTGTGCCTGCCCCACCCCCTCACAGCAAAGCGCCATCTCATGCACATGACTCTGTACCCCTGAGTCACAACCATGACTTCGTTGGTTACAGTCATCTGCTCAGATGGAGTAAACAGGTGCACTACCAGTAAGACATACGACAGTTGTGAATGTCATCAAACGCTAAATTACCATCATCACTACCATCACCGCCGCCAGCATTATCACCCCCACTACCGTCAATACCATCACCACCGCCATCATCATCACCCCCACTACCGTCATCACCATCACCACCACCGTTATCATCACCATCATCGGCAGCATCACTACCATCACCGCCGCCATCATCATCACCACCACCATCATTATCACCACCGCCGTCATCATCACCATCATCATCATCACTATCATCACCGCCGCCAGCATCATCACCCCACCACCACCATCACCATCATCATCATCATCCTACACAGATTATATAAGATCGGTGTACATATATATTATCATCGCCATCATCGGCAGCATCACTACCATCACCGCCGCCATCATCATCACCACCACCATCATTATCACCACCGCCGGCATCATCACTATCATCACCGCCGCCAGCATCATCACCCCACCACCATCATCATCATCATCATCATCATCATCATCATCATCATCATCATCATCCTACACAGATTATATAAGATCGGTGTACATATGTATTACAACCGGTAATGTAATAATCGACCGGTAATGTAATAAACCGACCAGTAATGTAATAACAATGATGATGATAATCATTATGATGGTGATGATGATAATGATGTTAATAAAGGTGATGATGTAGAAGGTGATGATGAGGGATTATGATAATGATGACAATTAAGGGGTCATCTTAGTGACGATAATAATGATGATGATGATTATGACGACGACGATGATGATGATGATGATGATGATAATGATTATGATGATGATACTAATAACGATGATAACGACGGTGATACGATAATGAGGACGAAGACAGTGACATCATCAGCCTCATCATCCTGCTCCTCATCCTCATCGTCATCATCATCCTCATGTTCACCCCTATAACGGCTAGCCATGCTGACACCCATTCGACATTCACAAACGCACGATTAACATAGGAATCTGAGAACGAGTGAGCCGCATGTTTTCTGGGAGGACATATGGAATTCTGTTTATATAACCTTCCAGGTAACGCACGGCAGTAACTACATGTTAGCAAACAATAGGACCGAGTCAGACAGAGTGGTAAGGAAGAAGGGGGGGGGTCATTAAAAAGGGTCGCCTCAACAAATGAAAGAGATAATCTACACTCTGTTAAGGGATCATCTCAAACAATTATTTAAGAGATCACTAAAAATGCTTTAAAAGAAATACCTCATCATCATTTGATCAAATTAAGGGGTCATATCAAATAACTTAGGAGAAATCTGAAAATGCAATGTGATATTATATTAGAAACTTAAGCTTAACCGCAAAATAATAAAATAAGGGATCAGCTGAAAAAATTAGGGGTTCATCTCAAACAATTAAAGTTAAGGGCAATGCCAGTCAACTAAAATGTTAATCTAAACGATTAAAGGGCACCTAAAATATTTTAAAATATGACTAAAACTAAGTGATTTTATCAAAAACAAGTTAAAGGATAATTTAAAAAGGAGTCATTAAGGGGTCATTTAATAATGAACTAGCTGATCATCACAAAGCATTATTATTATTATTGCCGTATGCTATCTAAGAGGATATATAAACAGCAGTCCATATGTCCTCCCAGAAAACAAGCTGCTGAATCGTTCTGAGAATCTTATTTTAAGTATAATTTAGTAAACGTAAGTGGATGTCTGTTTTAGCCTTGGCGTCGTTCTCCTAAATAAATGTACTTTTTTGCCCACTTCAAAGGGTGATTTCGGGGGCAATCCACCGCCCCAGACCCGACATCAACTATTTTTTTAACAAAATACATGTTACCAGGCAAACTAAAGAGCTACAAGCGCCACTATGCGGACAAACATTGTGATGGATCCGTTAATTAGCGTGACACGTTGCGCCATCTTACTCAAGTGAGATTGAAAATCACATATCCTACAGCAATTGAAAAAAGTATTGTGGCAAGACGTGTTTATATACGACGCTTTTGACGGATGAAATAAAAGTTTGCCTATATATCGCTTAATAACGTGCAAATGAAAATATAATTTATCTTAACAATGTGAACAAAATAATGACAAATTAACATGAAACGTTGCTCCACCTTACTTCCGAATGAAAATTATTTCTTTTCTCTCTCTCCTTCTCTCTTCTCTCTCTCTCTCTTCTCTCTCCTCTCTCTCTCTTCTCTCTCTCTCTCATCTCTCTCTCTTTCCTCTTCTCTCTCTCTTCTCTTCTCTCTCTCATCTCACTCTCTCTCCTCTCTCTTCTCTCTCTCTTCTCTCTTCTCACTTCTCATCTCTCTCTTCTCTCTCTCTTCTCTCTCTCTTTCCGTCTCACATTTCTCTCTTTCCTACATCGATGTCGTGAATATATGATCCGCACTTGTACGATTCGCAAGGGGTTGATTTTTGCCCGGCCCCCCATCGTTAATACTCAGGCGTTCCCGCGGTCCGTTTCGGTATTTTCACGTGTTCCTGCGTTCCCACGTCTAAGCTCGGACGTCCTGAGTAACAAAGGCATTAAGCTCGGATGTCTGAGTACAACTGCATTAAGCGCGGACGTCTGAGTACAATGGCAGGTAAGCGCGGACGTCTTACTAGAACATAACCGCAAAAATGGCGTGGCGATTCTTCTCTTATCCACCTGCACGCTGCCAGTGCTCGTTTCGCGTAACTCCGCAACAGATACATACCGTAATTATATTTTATTATCATGTAATCAAAGAACAAAAATCTAAGGAGGCCGTCTGATGTATTTGACCCGAATTAT
>OY759266.1:50170601-50545601 GCA_963662155.1 Lamellibrachia columna
CACTCTGTCTGACTCGGTCCTATTGTTTGCCAACATGTAGATACTGCCGTGCGTTACCTGGGAGGTTATACAAACGGCATTCCATATCCCAGAAAACTTGCGGCTCACTCGTTCTGAGATTCCTATGTTAATCATAGGTTTGTGAACGTCGAGTGGGTGTCAGCATGGTTAACAGTTATAAGGTTGAACATGAGGATGATGATGACGATGAGGAGGAGGAGCAAGATGGTGAGACTGAGGGTGTCATTGTGTTCGTCCTCATAATCGTAATAATGATCACCCTCATTGTTATCATCTTCGTCATCATCATCACTAAGACCGCTTAATTGTCTTCATCTTCTTCCTCATCATCATCATGACCATTTATCACCCTCATCATCACCGCCGTTATCATCATTATTATTATCATCATTATCATTATCATCAGCATCATCATAATCATCATCATCATCATCATCGCTAAGATGACCCCTTAATTGTCGTCATCATCATAATCGTTTATTTCCCTCATCATCACCTTCTTACTTACGGCTTACGGATCCCTTGGGCGCCATGCGTCACATAGGGCATGTACAAGAGTCCGCCATTCCGCCCTGTCAGCCGCCCTCTGTGCCGCCTCTGCCCATGATGTCCACACAAACGCATCTCGTTCTTTTTACACCATTCGCCGCCACGTCTCTTTTGGTCTTCCGATCGATCTAACAGTAATAATTCACTGAATGTCATTCGAGAAGTGTGTTCCTGTTCTTCTTAGATATTATCATCCCAACACCAAACTCGTGCCTGATCTCTACAACAGAATACAACACTGTCTCCCCTCCTTCAAGTCTGACTTTTCCTGTTCCAGTCCACCTACTCTCGCTGATTCCCAGTATGTCTATGCTATAGTTGTTCATTTCATCTACAATTTGCTCAGTTTTACCAGCTGCGTTCATCGTCCTCACATTCCAACACGCAACCTTGATCTGTTTTCGTGGATGTACTGACGGCTCTATCTTGGTGTTAGCTTCCTTACGGCTTTGGCGATCACCATTCGTGCTATCCTCTGTCGAAGAACGAGCGCCAATATCACCCATCAGAAAGGCTGGATTTCTTGTACATGTTTCTGTAACATCTGTTGTTTTTACGGGAGCAGGTTGTTAGCCTGCCGCCCAACCCCCAGCCTGGAGGACAAGGGATCACTCTTAGTCTGGAATCTCACCTCGACCAATCCGGCATGGTTAAACCTACTAGGGATACACGTATCCCAGCCGGCACAGCTCTCAGGATCACTGAAGCACACAAACTACTCCACCACGACAAGGTTGTAATCCTCGGAGTAGTCCTCGCCTTCTACATCTTCATTATTAACATCATCATCATCATAATGATTGTCATCAAATCTTTTTTACATTACTGGTCGATTTATTACATTACCGGTCGATTATTAAATTACTGGTCGATTTATTACATTACCGGTCGATATATTGCATAACCCTCGATGTGGTGATGTTGTTGGACGCGATAATGGATGTGGATGTGACACTGACTCCGGCAAAATAAGGGGCCATCCTTAAAATACGTCACACTATTTTTTTTACATCTTTGATACCCCACCCCTTGTCACGATTCGTAGCGCCCCCCAAAAAAAACGCTTGTTTTGAAAAAAGATTCCCATATGTTGTGCAAACATGAAATACTTAAGTTTGGCCTGTACACTCCTAAAACTACATTCGTTTTGAGAGACTTCCCACCTAATATGCATACATCTATACTTCGCGCCTTTACAAACTTCATTGATACACGGTGCAGTTGGCTTTCCCTTTCCTTTCGACTTTTGTTGAAATAGACCCCAAAACTGACATGGCAATCAATGCTATCAGTCTGAAATCACCGGCTGGACGAACAAAAAAGTGTCTTAATAACGAACGTAGCGATCGCCAAGACACCCCCCCCCCCCCAGCCATGTAATGCTCCGTAACACTTATTCGGTCACCCCACCTAGCGAGCGTGACGTACTTTATGGATGACCCCTAAGATCTGCAAGCTGAAACCGTCTTCTAAAAAACACCCACGGCCTACGACGGACGTTGGCGCCCTCTGACGGCCACTGCGTAGTGGTCGAGGCGACATACGCAGGCAACGGAGGATCGAAGTATTCGAAACGAGTTGCAACTACAATGCGACATATATGTTTGTAAACTAGACTCAATAAATCCAAAAAAAAACACACATCGCTGTATTGACATGTAATCTTAACGAAGAACGTTTTTCTGTGTTGCTTAATTTTGGTCACGGATTTATTCGAACCAGCAAATACCAGCCATGCCAGCCACACAATGACACCTTTGACACGTTCAATGGTTCCTCCTCCCAACACCTTTTCTCCCTATTCCCCACATTCACTGGTTCCTCCTCCCAACACCTTTTCTCTCTATTCTCCACATTCACTGGTTCCTCCACCCAACACCTTTTCTCCCTATTCTCCACATTCACTGGTTCCTCCACCCAACACCTTTTCTCCCTATTCCCCACATTCGCTGGTTCCTTCTTACAACACCTTTTCTCCCTATTCCCCACTTCACTGGTTCCTTTTCTAACAACTTTTCTCCATATTCCCCACATTCATTGGTTCCTTCTCCTAACACCTTTTCTCCCTATTCCCTACATTCACTGGTTCCTTCTCCTAACACCTTTTCTCCATATTCCCCACATTCACTGGTTCCTCCTCCCAACACATTTTCTCCCTATTCCCCACATTCACTGGTTCCTTCTCCCAACAACCTTTCTCCCTATTCCCCACTTTCACTGGTTCCTCCTCCCAACACTTGATCTCCCATGTCCCAGCATTCTCTTGCCACTCTTACCCGCAGTTGGCCTCCCATCTTTCCCGTATTCGCTCGTCTTTCCACTCATTGTAACATTTCATCTTCTCCATATTCCCCATATCTCAATGCTTGCTCTCCCCTCGTCCCTACATGGGATTAGTCTCCCTCCCATACCTCACTCCCTCGTCCTCGTTTTCGCTCGTCCAATCAGCTGAAAGATCGTACTCAGCGCGGCCAAACATCACCAGACGATGCGTCCCCCAATGTGAGGAGTGGAAAAACAATATAGCTTTCACAAGTTTCACGTAATTACTTGAACTTTGTGAGCTTAGTGAGGATGTGTGGGTGCTAGAGAGACAACTGTTAGAGGTCCACAAGTATGTTTACAAGTATGTGTGTCACAAAAATCCTTTCCTCGCTAAAGCATTGGGTTGGGGGAACAGTACAACTTTTACCGTGTCGACGTAATATTAGTGTCATGAAAATGTATCCACATTGAATATGTCAGTGGGAGAACACATATTTTAAAATGGTAGATTAAATATCGGTAGTCTTGTGACGTCACTCCTCTACGTAAGTTGTATGAATAGTACTCAAACAGCGTGACATTCGTAGACATTGGCTGGTGTCTGCGTAGACAATTGTGTGATTTTGTAGTGGTTCGGCTAACCAAACGATAACGCTGACATCTGGAGAGTAGTGAGATAACAACGAATAATTGACCCCCAACAGAATAGCTGCAGTTCATCTACGGTAGTTGTACATCAATAACGAAGATAAGAAGAAAAAAGTGGGAGATAATGAGACAGCGAATTGTGCGTGGGTGCGTGCGTGCCAGCCAGCATGGGTGCGTGGATACGTGCGTGTTTCCGTGCGTGCGAGGGCGTGTGCGTGCGTGTGTGCGTGCGCATAAATGCGGGGGAGCCAGTGTGAGCTTAGGTGCGCGGATGCGTGCGAGAGAACGAGCGAACATGTGTGCGTGTATTATTGCGTGCCTGCGTGCGTGCGTGCGTGCGTGCGTTCGTGCGTGCATGCGTGCCTGCGAATGAGCGAGTGTGAATGCATGCGTGCGATCGTGCGTTGGTGCGGGCGTGCGTGACTGCGTGCGAGCATGGGTGCGTGGATATGTACGTGTTAGCGAGCGTGCTTTCGTGCGTGTGTGCGCGCGCGCATAAATGCTCAACATGGGGAAACAGAGGGGCACAACAACTTAGAGTTTGAGTGGACACTTTCAACAATTGCGTAGTTTCCATCATTTTGAAACAAGCAAAAGATATTAGTCCGGGAGATTGAAATCTACGCCATTTCATGTTCAACTGACAACCACTTTGCGAAGAAACTTATTTGTTATATTTCGTTTTATCATCTGCGAATCGTGCCTATCCGTAAAACCCACAAATGACACAACGATCCAGATACCAGGAACAGGCAATTAGCATGGTGACATTTCGATGATTAGTTACGTAATCGATTGCCTGATACAGGAATTTCAGTAAAGAAAAACGATTGTACAAGTGGCGTTTTTTATAGGTGGACAAAAATTATACTTGGACGAAAGGAAGAAGTCATACAGTCGATACACGTGTGTTTAACGACCATGTGGGGGTGGTGGTGGTGGGGTGGGGGGGGGGGTGTGGCAAGCTTAGTCACCCATTAGTTTACCATGCTATAAAGTAGTGGCGCAACAGGTTGTAATGAAAAACACCTTGGAGCCAAAGGCAGTCATATCTCCCCCCCCCAAATACGCCACTCCGTGCAAGGTTGAAAGTCATATCCTTAAAAAAAAAAATTACATCGAATATTACTTCTCTGTTTTGATGTGTGCCCCCAGTTAGTCGGGCGCGTGTGTGTGTGTGTGTGTGTGTGTGTGTGTGTGCGTGCGTGCGTGCGTGCGTGCGTGCGTGCGTGCGTGCGTGTATGTGTGTGTGTGGTGTGGTGCGTGTGGTGTGGTGTAGTGTGTAGGATGTGTGTGCGTGTGTCCGTGTGTGCGTGTGTGTGTGTGTGTGTATTCCCAAATAAAAGCGTTACAATGTAACATTAATTGTAACACTAGTTTATCATAAATTTCAAATGTCAGTCAAAAGATTAAAATAATGCACAGAAAAAAGAAGAGACCACAGTGAAGCGAGTGACGCTTTGCCATTCTGCCTTGGGCTCGGGCAATTAGTGGAGCACTTTACAGATTTGGTGTGTGGGACCTCCTCCACAACACAGGATCTCGTTTGGTTGCTTTATTGAACTATTCAAGGGAGAGTCTATGTCGACCCCTAAGCCTGTAGTCTCCCACCCGACTACTGTGACATAACCCTGTGTGTTATAGTTCTCAACCTATTAACTATAGGAATTACTTTTGCTTATATACTATGTCATGAACAAACAGACGAATTTGTGGTGTGTGTCTTTCAAACCTGTTCAATCTAAATTAACTGAAGTGACGACATCTAATGAAAATATTTATTCATTAGAATGTTTATTATATACAATACATCATATGGTGATCCAGCATACACGATACAAAATGCGTATATAATATTACTAATCCATTTTATTGATATTGAATTATGCATATTCAATCATAGCTATGTACATCCGCCGGAAGTGGTCAACCTAAGATGGCATCTACAACAGACAAGAAGACACATGCTCTTTATTTGGCCCTTATATGTACAAGTATTAGTATTACAAATATAAATATAGCACACATATCAAATAAGGGGCAAATATACAACGACGGCGCTTTAGCATGCTACTGTCCCCAGAAGGGGCTGTATGGAGATAGTAATCTGAAATTTACGAATCTGTCACCATTAAATATCACTAGTAATAAACATATGCCCAAATACATTAATTGCCGGTCCAATTAAATGTGCAACAATGGAATAGATCATATCTATATACAATACCGAACTGACCTTTATTCACAAACCTAGATTTTCATCATATAATGAGAATTAAAGCCGAAATTGTTTGTAGATGATCACTTAGCAAAACTCGAAGAGGCACACATGACAGGTAGTCCGTTGATGAACATCTTTCATGTATCGCGTGAACAGCGACAATAAAAATATTTCCTAGAAAATAGTACACAATATCTAAAACAGGATATGCAATACAGAGTTATTTCTAATGAAAATATTTATTCATTATAATGTTTATTATATACAATACATCATATGGTGATCCAGCATACACGACACAAAATGCGTATATAATATTACTAATCCATTTTATTGATATTGAATTATGCATATTCTATCATAGCTATGTACATCCGCCGGAAGTGGTCAACCTAAGATGGCGCCTACAACAGACAAGCTCTTTATTTGGCCCTTATATGTACAAGTATTAGTGTTACAAATATAAATATAGCACACATATCAAATAAGGGGCAAATATACAACGACGGCGCTTTAGCATGCTATTGTCCCCAGAAGGGGCTGTATGGAGTTAGTAATCTGAAATTTACGAATCTGTCACCATTAAATATCACTAGTAATAAATATATGCCCAAATACATTAATTGCCGGTCCAATTAAATGTGCAACAATGGAATAGATCATATCTATATACAATACCGAACTGACCTTTATTCACAAACCTAGCTTTTCATCATATAATGAGAATTAAAGCCGAAATTGTTTGTAGATGATCACTTAGCAAAACTCGAAGAGGCACACATGACAGGTAGTCCGTTGATGAACATCTTTCATGTATCGCGTGAACAGCGACAATAAAAATATTTCCTAGAAAATAGTACACAATATCTAAAACAGGATATGCAATACAGAGTTATTTCACCAATTGATATGTAGAAAATAAATAATATGACACAATATTGTAACGTAGGTGGATTCGCTATAACGTAGTTTAAAAATAAATAAACAAACACAGTCATTTCAACAATCAATACATAAACTTGAAAGCTTCAAGCTATGAAGATAAAGGAAGTGCATGATGGAATAAATTTCCATCGCCTAGCTGCTGTTATACACATCACTCGATCAGTACCAACCTCTCAGAGTGTCGCCGTGCCTGCCATGAGGGAAATGCCACCCGTGCACGGCGCTGTTTCCTGCTAGTCACCACGTTCCTGTGCACATATAAAGAACACTTTGTTTTTGTTCGTCTTTGTATTGGAACACCTTTTTCAATCTTCACAAATTTTCCCCGACTGGCTGTCGACGTCACGCACAACACCGCATCAAGCATACAGTGTGTGTCATAGGCCAAGAATGTGTATTGAATCCGAAGCCATGCAAACCAGCAAGTGGGGTCTTTCACAAATGGGTCTTGTCAGGTGCGTCAACAGAAGCACCAACTTCGCCTGGACTGTTATGTAAGAAACTAATTTGAAGAACGTGCTGGTCGGTCAACAGTAATTAAGCCTTGTTGGACTAGCCGCAGTTCATTTGGTGATCTCTTGAATGTTCACGGGCAGCTGAACTACTGTATTGTCTGTGCTGGATATAGGCAACGAACCATGACAGGCATATCGTTCGACCCAACAGAAGATGTTGCCCGTGTTTTCATAATAGCGTGTAAGCTGCATGTTTATGTCGGTCGATGTCAAAAGCTTCGCTCCGATTCAGTTGAAGCCGTACCACCCCTTTGTGGCTGTCACTGACCTTCAACAGTTCATTCGGAAGCGCTGTTTCAGTTGATAGGGTATTACAATCAGAATTGGAGTTAATTACATTGTAATTAGAACATATGGTGCCCGAAATAACCCGTGGCGCCTCTGTTGCAAGGTAAATGTGAAACCGCTTGAGATTGTCGACGGAAGTACGACACGCACTTAGCGCGAATCGTTTGCCGTGCGTTGAAACAATCGCGTATCAATGCTAATGCGCTAATTCAAAAGAGCAGGTTTATGGATTTTATTGTGGGACATTGTGGGAACTCATAAAACATGAAATAGGTGCACTTAAATGATATTATTTTCTCATCTACTTTGGCACGTCAAACCACCGTTAGAGAGCAAAAAAGTCGCAGGTTTCTTTAGTCTACCTCGTTTTCGTTGTCCTTCGGGGTTTACCTCACAGCTGTTATCGCCGTATTGTCATCTTCGTTTAGTAAAAACTTGGCTGATTCTTGTGATGAACAAGTCATCCATATTAATATGAGCAGTTACTTTCAGAAGTTCTGTGTTAGAAATCTTTTGTGGCCAGAAAAATGGCATGATGTTTCAAAGATATGTTGTGTGGAAGGTTGAAAATTATCTCTCATCTGCTTCAGTCAAACGCCAGCATTCTGAAACACATTGCAGAGTGGACGAGTTGTAATGGCAAATAATTTACGTACATGATACATGCGTACCACACCTTGGTTGTCTCAGGGACAAAATAACCCTTTTTCGACCTTTTCTAAAGCAAAATATCTAATAACGTTATAAACTTTAATGATGGCGAGCGTAATTCACAGCAACATGACAGCAACACACATGAAGACATACAGTTAACCACAGTTTGACACATAATTTTTTTATTGTATGTTATTTCCATAAAGCTTATCATGTCTATGACCAGAGCTGCCATGTTGTGTAGAGGAACATGCGAGAAATATTGGCAGGATCCAAACACTGAAAAATGGTGTTTTGTTTCCCAACAACTAGGGCACCAGATGAAGGCAATTCTATTCATTCAAATTTCTATCGGGGACAGCTTTTGATAATACACTGGAAATAATTGACAGATTGATAACATTTTTATTATTTATGCAGTTGCGGTTTATTTAAATACGGGACGAAATATTTTCAATTGTTCTGAAACAGTTAAGGTAACATCATGATATATGATAATTCCCTATGTGTCATTCGTATCAGTCTTCTGGGACCACATACATATTAAACATAAACAATATTAGACGATTTCAAAAGAACGCAGCAAGTTTTATAGAAAGAACACTCGGAACCGTAGTTATTCTCATGTAAGAACTGGTCATCACGTTGAATTATCACACTGTCTTTATTAACTTCGAAAGTAAAAATGACATGGTAAACGTCTAGCATTTTCACCCAACCTGCACACGTCTGGCTTAAATGCTTCAAGGTTGGTAATACTAGGATGTGTCTGGTTGTGTGCCAATGTATACTTTTAATAAGCAAATCGTTTGTTGGCTCAAATGTCAGTGGGCGGTCCATTGCCAGTTTGACAGTCAATGTGCCAACGAGGCGAGGGTCCAGCGCTCGTAACAAGCCCCGACCATACCCGTGATCATGATCACTCTGGCAGGGAGACATGGGTTGTCACGCGGGCTGTCTGTCGATAATCGTGTGTGAAAGTTGCGATTACGCGCGACGCACCGATGATGATAAAAATATACCTAGGGGATTATATTAATTATTAATTGAAACGGCCAATGTGCGTGAGATCTACAAATAGCTGCGCGAGTGCGTGAGATGGAAGCCAAATGCGTGAGTCTCACGCCAAATGTGTGAGACTTGGTAGCTCTGCATGACTCTTACTGTGGGTGTTATGCCACACCTTATTTTAGGTATCCAAGTTCTCGTGATAAAGCGGTAAAATGCTCATAAAAAGCAGGAAACTTCCTCCTCCGCTCAACTTTATTGGCTCCAAAGACATAAAATGTGCTTAGGATGGACTCGTGTGCAACACATAGATCGATTTTTGCGTAAATTTTTTTTGTTTTTTTAAATAACGAAAAACTGGACATTTCATCCAAAAAGTGGAGGGGAAAAAAGCGGTATTTCCCGACCGAATGTTGACACCTCAGAAACAGTGTCCCGTGCCTCTCATGCTTATCATTTATACCCGAATCACGGTCGGATCCAGGGTGTCCATGATGTGCCCGGGAACCCCTCAATTCCTCGAATCACAATGGCCCACGAACTGTTTATTACCTTGCATTGCATTCTTAATTTCAGGGTGTCAATGATTCCCTGGTTTCCTCACTCCATGCTTTGATAAAAGGTACTGGATATGGTAAGGTCGAAGTAAAACACAACAGGTGACAGAGGATACGACATTAATGTCTGATTTCGGTTTTGTGAATTAGTGATAAACGCAAATTCCAATCTACAGATATGTGTATAATATTATACTTATTTCAAAACGACTGCATTTTCTAACCATATTCTTATAAATATGTCAGTAAAATCATAGTGGTTTATGTCACCTCTAATTTGGACGAAGGAAAATGGCTGTGGCTGAAGAACTTACCGAGTCCCAGATGTCATCACGGCTTTACAGTTTCCGGCGCCACACATATCTGTGTTACAGGTACAGGCTTACACGTATGTTAAATCTATTTTCCACCGTCTTATTTTCATGACAGATTAAATTTAAAGAGTGACAAAATGTCGGCTGAAAACAGTGAAATGTGCCAATAATATTATATTTATTCATTTATATTTGTGCGTGTTTGTGGTGCGCGTGCGTGCGTGCGTGCGTGCGTGCGTGCGTGCGTGCGCGTTCTCTAAATGTACTAATGTCCTGTTCGTCCATAGGACGTCTCAACCGATATAGTGTAGTATTGAACAACGTGTTGAGGCATGAACCAACTGTGGACAAGTGGATCAAGGTGGCAAACATGAACAAGTCCCGTGCTAGACACGGTGAGTCTGCGAGCGATACACGGTGAGTCTGCGAGCGAGACAAGATGTGTTGTTTTTAAAGTTTTATGGTCTCTTTAAATCCATGGCTCGCAATTTGAAGAAAACGAAGCAACGTGGCGAGCGTGAAGCGGTGAATCTGCGAGCCAGACACGGTGATTCTTGGAGCGTGACACGATGAGTCTACGAGCGAGACACGTTGTGTATGTGAGTGAGACAGGGTGAGTATGCGAGCGACACGATGTGAATTGTGTTATAAGCTATGTGATCCCTTTATAAACATGGTTCGTAATTTGCGGAACATTATAGCAACATCACATTTTCATACGACACGTTTGTATCAATACACACGGACCCGCCTTGTGGATTCCAACTCAACATCACGCGACTACATTCCAATATTCCCCGACAATCACAGTGGTAGGTGAAAGTAAGCAAACGTTTGCAGGAATCGTGTAGAATATCATGTAATATGATGAAGATTGATGCTTGTTTATAAAGAAAACGAACACACACCTGTTCACCATACTACAGTTAGGAATTCAAATGACACTAGAACTCCTGTCAGTGTGGTAAGAAATAAATTTCCTCCATCCTGTACAGTTCTTGTATTTTTCCGCTTTTAAGGCAGTGGTAGCGATGGCGTCGTTGGCCGCGTGTCTGTACGTAGGGCTACTCGTTGGTTCGGACGGAGAGAACCTCATCAGCAATGTCGCGCCCTACACGCCTACCTTCAACTGTTGGCACTCTATCAACATTGAGATATGGCCATATTTGAGGACTACACAACACTTATGCTGTGCCCAGATTAAAATTTCTAGTGGCCGACTGTCAACATATGCGTGTGCCAGTGACTGTAGGATCCCTTGCGCATGAAGACGCCATGCAATTGTTTTGGCCGCCATTTGATGGGGAGCATGTTGTGTTTTGATTTTCTGGAGAGAAAAAATTACACAATTTAACAAATTGTGCTCAGCGAGTTGATGACATAATAAATATTAACATACTTGATTTTCGGAAGTGTGTTCGCATGCTTCTAGAGTTGTGTGTGTCTGTGTTTCCGTTCAGTGGTGTGTGTGTGTGTGTGTGTGTGTGTGTGTGTGTGTGTGTGTGTGTGTGTGTGTGTGTGTGTGTGTGTGTGTGTGTGTGTGTGTGTGTGTGTGTGTGTGTGTGTGTGTGTGTGTGTGTGTGTGTTTGTGTGGTGTGTTTATGTGGTGTGTGCGTGTGCGTGTGCGTGTGCGTGTGCCTGTGCGTGTGTGTATATAATGCTTACCTGGGAAGTGCCAGTGCTGCTAGGTGGCTGTGTGACAGGGACTCCTGTCTGTTGACTCGGTGTCATCGACATGCCGCTGGGTGGCTGTGAGACAGAGGCTCCTGTCTGTTGACTCGGTGTCATCGTCAAGAAAATACATAGGATTATTTTATCACAATTTTTATATATTCAGCAAATCCGTATTAAAACAGGACACGGCCAAAGCCGTATTAAAACAGGACACGGCCAAAGCCGTATTAAAACAGGACACGGCCAAAGCCGTATTAAAACAGGACACGGCCAAATCCGTATTAAAACAGGACACGGCCAAAGCCGTATTAAAACAGGACACGGCCAAATCCGTATTAAAACAGGACACGGCCAAATCCGTATTAAAACAGGACACGGCCAAAGCCGTATTAAAACAGGACACGGCCAAAGCCGTATTAAAACAGGACACGGCCAAATCCGTATTAAAACAGGACACGGCCAAAGCCGTATTAAAACAGGACACGGCCAAAGCCGTATTAAAACAGGACACGGCCAAATCCGTATTAAAACATTTCACGGCCAAAGCCGTATTAAAACAGGACACGGCCAAAGCCGTATTCCTCCCAAAAATCCGTATTGTATACGGACAATACGTACGACGTCGCAAGTCTGAATTTTGGGTCGATTACATTAGGCCTTATCTCGCTTAAAACCAGATTATGGGTGTCCAAAATTACACCATTTCAACTGTTTTGTCTAAAAAAAACGTCAAATGGTTGGGAAGGGGGATACCCCCTCTCTCGACCCCCACGAGACTCGTTGCGCTTCATACATTACCTTGGAAACCCCCCTTTTCTAAATCCTGGATCCACCCTGAAGACAGACACGTGACAGACATTCCCCAAGTGTTTCATATAAGGACATAAAATACGTCACACTATTTTTTTTACATCTTTGATACCCCACCCCTTGTCACGATTCGTAGCGCCCCCCAAAAAAAAAACGCTTGTTTTGAAAAAAGATTCCCATATGTTGTGCAAACATGAAATACTTAAGTTTGGCCTGTACACTCCTAAAACTACATTCGTTTTGAGAGACTTCCCACCTAATATGCATACATCTATACTTCGCGCCTTTACAAACTTCATTGATACACGGTGCAGTTGGCTTTCCCTTTCCTTTCGACTTTTGTTGAAATAGACCCCAAAACTGACATGGCAATCAATGCTGTCAGTCTGAAATCACCGGCTGGACGAACAAAAAAGTGTCTTAATAACGAACGTAGCGATCGCCAAGACACCCCCCCCCAGCCATGTAATGCTCCGTAACACTTATTCGGTCACCCCACCTAGCGAGCGTGACGTACTTTATGGATGACCCCTAAGATCTGCAAGCTGAGACCGTCTTCTAAAAAACACCCACGGCCTACGACGGACGTTGGCGCCCTCTGACGGCCACTGCGTAGTGGTCGAGGCGACATACGCAGGCAACGGAGGATCGAAGTATTCGAAACGAGTTGCAACTACAATGCGACATATATGTTTGTAAACTAGACTCAATAAATCAAAAAAAAAACACACATCGCTGTATTGACATGTAATCTTAACGAAGAACGTTTTTCTGTGTTGCTTAATTTTGGTCACGGATTTATTCGAACCAGCAAATACCAGCCATGCCAGCCAAACAATGACACCTTTCACACGTTCAATGGTTCCTCCTCCCAACACCTTTTCTCCCTATTCCCCACATTCACTGGTTCCTCCTCCCAACACCTTTTCTTCCTATTCCCAACATTCAATGGTTCCTCCTCCCAACAACTTTTCTCCCTATTCTCCACATTCACTGGTTCCTCCACCCAACACCTTTTCTCCCTATTCCCCACATTCGCTGGTTCCTTCTTACAACACCTTTTCTCCTTATTCCCCACATTCACTGGTTCCTTTTCTAACAACTTTTCTCCATATTCCCCACATTCATTGGTTCCTTCTCCTAACACCTTTTCTCCCTATTCCCTACATTCACTGGTTCCTTCTCCTAACACCTTTTCTCCATATTCCCCACATTCACTGGTTCCTCCTCCCAACACATTTTCTCCCTATTCCCCACATTCACTGGTTCCTTCTCCCAACAACCTTTCTCCCTATTCCCCACTTTCACTGGTTCCTCCTCCCAACACTTGATCTCCCATGTCCCAGCATTCACTTGCCACTCTTACCCGCAGTTGGCCTCCCATCTTTCCCGTATTCGCTCGTCTTTCCACTCATTGTAACATTTCATCTTCTCCATATTCCCCATATCTCAATGCTTGCTCTCCCCTCGTCCCTACATGGGATTAGTCTCCCTCCCATACCTCACTCCCTCGTCCTCGTTTTCGCTCGTCCAATCAGCTGAAAGATCGTACTCAGCGCGGCCAAACATCACCAGACGATGCGTCCCCCAATGTGAGGAGTGGAAAAACAATATAGCTTTCACAAGTTTCACGTAATTACTTGAACTTTGTGAGCTTAGTGAGGATGTGTGGGTGCTAGAGAGACAACTGTTAGAGGTCCACAAGTATGTTTACAAGTATGTGTGTCACAAAAATCCTTTCCTCGCTAAAGCATTGGGTTGGGGGAACAGTACAACTTTTACCGTGTCGACGTAATATTAGTGTCATGAAAATGTATCCACATTGAATATGTCAGTGGGAGAACACATATTTTAAAATGGTAGATTAAATATCGGTAGTCTTGTGACGTCACTCCTCTACGTAAGTTGTATGAATAGTACTCAAACAGCGTGACATTCGTAGACATTGGCTGGTGTCTGCGTAGACAATTGTGTGATTTTGTAGTGGTTCGGCTAACCAAACGATAACGCTGACATCTGGAGAGTAGTGAGATAACAACGAATAATTGACCCCCAACAGAATAGCTGCAGTTCATCTACGGTAGTTGTACATCAATAACGAAGATAAGAAGACAAAAGTGGGAGATAATGAGACAGCGAATTGTGCGTGGGTGCGTGCGTGCCAGCCAGCATGGGTGCGTGGATACGTGCGTGTTTCCGTGCGTGCGAGGGCGTGTGCGTGCGTGTGTGCGTGCGCATAAATGCGGGGGAGCCAGTGTGAGCTTAGGTGCGCGGATGCGTGCGAGAGAACGAGCGAACATGTGTGCGTGTATTATTGCGTGCCTGCGTGCGTGCGTGCGTGCGTGCGTGCGTTCGTGCGTGCATGCGTGCCTGCGAATGAGCGAGTGTGAATGCATGCGTGCGATCGTGCGTTGGTGCGGGCGTGCGTGACTGCGTGCGAGCGTGCGTGGACGGATGCGTGCGTGCGAGCATGGGTGCGTGGCTATGTACGTGTTAGCGAGCGTGCTTTCGTGCGTGTGTGCGCGCGCGCATAAATGCTCAACATGGGGAAACAGAGGGGCACAACAACTTAGAGTTTGAGTGGACACTTTCAACAATTGCGTAGTTTCCATCATTTTGAAACAAGCAAAAGATATTAGTCCGGGAGATTGAAATCTACGCCATTTCATGTTCAACTGACAACCACTTTGCGAAGAAACTTATTTGTTATATTTCGTTTTATCATCTGCGAATCGTGCCTATCCGTAAAACCCACAAATGAAACAACGATCCAGATACCAGGAACAGGCAATTAGCATTGTGACATTTCGATGATTAGTTACGTAATCGATTGCCTGATACAGGAATTTCAGTAAAGAAAAATTATTGTACAAGTCGCTTTTTTATAGGTGGACGAAAATTATACTTGGACGAAAGGAAGAAGTCATACAGTCGATACACGTGTGTTTAACGACCATGTGGGGGTGGTGGTGGTGGGGTGGGGGGGGAGTGGCAAGCTTAGTCACCCATTAGTTTACCATGCTATAAAGTAGTGGCGCAACAGGTTGTAATGAAAAACACCTTGGAGCCAAAGGCAGTCATATCTCCCCCCCCAAATACACCACTCCGTGCAAGGTTGAAAGTCATATCCTTAAATAAAAAAATTACATCGAATATTACTTCTCTGTTTTGATGTGTGCCCCCAGTTAGTCGGGCGTGTGTGTGTGTGTGTGTGTGTGTGTGTGTGTGTGTGTGTGTGTGTGTATGTGTGCGTGTATGTGTGTGTGTGGTGTGTGTGTGCGTGTTGTGTAGTGTGTAGGATGTGTAGGATGTGTGTGCGTGTGTCCGTGTGTGCGTGTGCGTGTGTGTGTATTCCCAAATAAAAGCGTTACAATGTAACATTAATTGTAACACTAGTTTGTCATAAATTTCAAATGTCAGTCAAAAGATTAAAATAATGCACAGAAAAAAGAAGAGACCACAGTGAAGCGAGTGACGCTTTGCCATTCTGCCTTGGGCTCGGGCAATTAGTGGAGCACTTTACAGATTTGGTGTGTGGGACCTCCTCCACAACACAGGATCTCTTTTGGTTGCTTTATTGAACTATTCAAGGGAGAGTCTATGTCGACCCCTAAGCCTGTAGTCTCCCACCCGACTACTGTGACATAACCCTGTGTGTTATAGTTCTCAACCTATTAACTATAGGAATTACTTTTGCTTATATACTATGTCATGAACAAACAGACGAATTTGTGGTGTGTGTCTTTCAAACCTGTTCAATCTAAATTAACTGAAGTGACGACATCTAATGAAAATATGTATTAATTAGAATGTTTATTATATACAATACATCATATGGTGATCCAGCATACACGATACAAAATGCGTATATAATATTACTAATCCATTTTATTGATATTGAATTATGCATATTCAATCATAGCTATGTACATCCGCCGGAAGTGGTCAACCTAAGATGGCATCCACAACAGACAAGCAGACACATGCTCTTTATTTGGCCCTTATATGTACAAGTATTAGTATTACAAATATAAATATAGCACACATATCAAATAAGGGGCAAATATACAACGACGGCGCTTTAGCATGCTACTGTCCCCAGAAGGGGCTGTATGGAGATAGTAATCTGAAATTTACGAATCTGTCACCATTAAATATCACTAGTAATAAACATATGCCCAAATACATTAATTGCCGGTCCAATTAAATGTGCAACAATGGAATAGATCATATCTATATACAATACCGAACTGACCTTTATTCACAAACCTAGCTTTTCATCATATAATGAGAATTAAAGCCGAAATTGTTTGTAGATGATCACTTAGCAAAACTCGAAGAGGCACACATGACAGGTAGTCCGTTGATGAACATCTTTCATGTATCGCGTGAACAGCGACAATAAAAATATTTCCTAGAAAATAGTACACAATATCTAAAACAGGATATGCAATACAGAGTTATTTCTAATGAAAATATTTATTCATTATAATGTTTATTATATACAATACATCATATGGTGATCCAGCATACACGATACAAAATGCGTATATAATATTACTAATCCATTTTATTGATATTGAATTATGCATATTCTATCATAGCTATGTACATCCGCCGGAAGTGGTCAACCTAAGATGGCGCCTACAACAGACAAGCAGACACATGCTCTTTATTTGGCCCTTATATGTACAAGTATTAGTGTTACAAATATAAATATAGCACACATATCAAATCAGGGGCAAATATACAACGACGGCGCTTTAGCATGCTACTGTCCCCATAAGGGGCTGTATGGAGTTAGTAATCTGAAATTTACGAATCTGTCACCATTAAATATCACTAGTAATAAATATATGCCCAAATACATTAATTGCCGGTCCAATTAAATGTGCAACAATGGAATAGATCATATCTATATACAATACCGAACTGACCTTTATTCACAAACCTAGCTTTTCATCATATAATGAGAATTAAAGCAGAAATTGTTTGTAGATGATCACTTAGCAAAAGTCGAAGAGGCACACATGACAGGTAGTCCGTTGATGAACATCTTTCATGTATCGCGTGAACAGCGACAATAAAAATATTTCCTAGAAAATAGTACACAATATCTAAAACAGGATATGCAATACAGAGTTATTTCACCAATTGATATGTAGAAAATAAATAATATGACACAATATTGTAACGTAGGTGGATTCGCTATAACGTAGTTTAAAAATAAATAAACAAACACAGTCATTTCAACAATCAATACATAAACTTGAAAGCTTCAAGCTATGAAGATAAAGGAAGTGCATGATGGAATAAACGTCCATCGCCTAGCTGCTGTTATACACATCACTCGATCAGTACCAACCTCTCAGAGTGTCGCCGTGCCAGCCATGAGGGAAATGCCACCCGTGCACGGCGCTGTTTCCTGCTAGTCACCACGTTCCTGTGCACATATAAAGAACACTTTGTTTTTGTTCGTCTTTGTATTGGAACACCTTTTTCAATCTTCACAAATTTTCCCCGACTGGCTGTCAACGTCACGCACAACACCGCATCAAGCATACAGTGTGTGTCATAGGCCAAGAATGTGTATTGAATCCGAAGCCATGCAAACCAGCAAGTGGGGTCTTTCACAAATGGGTCTTGTCAGGTGCGTCAACAGAAGCACCAACTTCGCCTGGACTGTTAGGTAAGAAACTAATTTGAAGAACGTGCTGGTCGGTCAACAGTAATTAAGCCTTGTTGGACTAGCCGCAGTTCATTTGGTGATCTCTTGAATGTTCACGGGCAGCTGAACTACTGTAATGTCTGTGCTGGATATAGGCAACGAACCATGACAGGCATATCGTTCGACCCAACAGAAGATGTTGCCCGTGTTTTCATAATAGCGTGTAAGCTGCATGTTTATGTCGGTCGATGTCAAAAGCTTCGCTCCGATTCAGTTGAAGCCGTACCACCCCTTTGTGGCTGTCACTGACCTTCAACAGTTCATTCGGAAGCGCTGTTTCAGTAGATAGGGTATTACAATCAGAATTGGAGTTAATTACATTGTAATTAGAACATATGGTGCCCGAAATAACCCGTGGCGCCTCTGTTGCAAGGTAAATGTGAAATCGCTTGAGATTGTCCACGGAAGTACGACACGCACTTAGCGCGAATCGTTTGCCGTGCGTTGAAATAATCGCGTATCAATGCTAACGCGCTAATTCAAAAGAGCAGGTTTATGGATTTTATTGTGGGACATTGTGGGAACTCATAAAACATGAAATAGGTGCACTTAAATGATATTATTTTCTCATCTACGTCAAACCACCGTTAGAGAGCACAAAAGTCGCAGGTTTCTTTAGTCTACCTCGTTTTCGTTGTCCTTCGGCGTTTACCTCACAGCTGTTATCGCCGTATTGTCATCTTCGTTTAGTAAAAACTTAGCTGATTCTTGTGGTGAACAAGTCATCCATATTAATCTGAGCAGTTACTTTCAGAAGTTCTGTGTTAGAAATCTTTTGTGGCCAGAAAAATGGCATGATGTTTCAAAGATATGTTGTGTGGAAGGTTGGAAATTATCTCTCATCTGCTTCAGTCAAACGCCAGCATTCTGAAACATATTGCAGAGTGGATGAGTTGTGATGGCAAATAATTTACGTACATGATACATGCGTACCACACCTTGGTTGTCTCAGGGACAAAATAACCCTTTTTCGACCTTTTCTAAAGCAAAATATCTAATAACGTTATAAACTTTAATGATGGCGAGCGTAATTCACAGCAACATGACAGCAACACACGTGAAGACATACAGTTAACCACAGTTTGACACATAATTTTTTTTATTGTATGTTATTTCCATAAAGCTTATCATGTCTATGACCAGAGCTGCCATGTTGTGTAGAGGAACATGCGAGAAATATTGGCAGGATCCAAACACTGAAAAATGGTGTTATGTTTCCCAACAACTAGGGCACCAGATGAAAGCAATTCTATTCATTCAAATTTCTACCGGGGACAGCTTTTGATAATACACTGGAAATAATTGACAGATTTATAACATTTTCTTTATTTATGCAGTTGCGGTTTATTTAAATACGGGACGAAATATTTTCAATTGTTCTGAAACAGTTAAGGTAACATCATGATATATGATAATTCCCTATGTGTCATTCGTATCAGTCTTCTGGGACCACATACATATTAAACATAAACAATATTAGACGATTTCAAAAGAACGCAGCAAGTTTTATAGAAAGAACACTCGGAACCGTAGTTATTCTCATGTAAGAACTGGTCATCACGTTGAATTATCACACTGTCTTTATTAACTTCGAAAGTAAAAATGACATGGTAAACGTCTAGCATTTTCACCCAACCTGCACACGTCTGGCTTAAATGCTTCAAGGTTGGTACTACTAGGATGTGTCTGGTTGTGTGCCAATGTATACTTTTAATAAGCAAATCGTTTGTTGGCTCAAATGTCAGTGGGCGGTCCATTGCCAGTTTGACAGTCAATGTGCCAACGAGGCGAGGGTCCAGCGCTCGTAACAAGCCCCGACCATACCCGTGATCATGATCACTCTGGCAGGGAGACATGGGTTGTCACGCGGGCTGTCTGTCGATAATCGTGTGTGAAAGTGGCGATTACGCGCGACGTCACCGATGATGATAAAAATATACCTAGGGGATTATATTAATTATTAATTGAAACGGCCAATGTGCGTGAGATCTACAAATAGATGCGCGAGTGCGTGAGATGGAAGCCAAATGCGTGAGTCTCATGCCAAATGTGTGAGACTTGGTAGCTCTGCATGACTCTTACTGTGGGTGTTATGCCCCACCTTATTTTAGGTATCCAAGTTCTCGTGATAAAGCGGTAAAATGCTCATAAAAAGCAGGAAACATCCTCCTCCGCTCAACTTTATTGGCTCCAAAGACATAAAATGTGCTTAGGATGGACTCGTGTGCAACACATAGATCGATTTTAGCGTAAATGTTGTTTGTTTTTTTAAATAACGAAAAACTGGACATTTCATCCAAAAAGTGGAGGGGAAAAAAGCGGTATTTCCCGACCGAATGTTGACACCTCAGAAACAGTGTCCCGTGCCTCTCATGCTTATCATTTATACCCGAATCACGGTCGGATCCAGGGTGTCCATGATGTGCCCGGGAACCCCTCAATTTCTCGAATCACAATGGCCCACGAACTGTTTATTACCTTGCATTGCATTCTTAATTTCAGGGTGTCAATGATTCCCTGGTTTCCTCACTCCATGCTTTGATAAAAGGTACTGGATATTGTAAGGTCGAAGTAAAACACAACAGGTGACAGAGGATACGATATTAATGTCTGATTTCGGTTTTGTGAATTAGTGATAAACGCAAATTCAAATCTACACATATGTGTATTATATTATACTTATTTCAAAACGACTGCATTTTCTAACCATATTCTTATAAATATGTCAGTAAAATCATAGTGGTTTATGTCGCCTCTAATTTGGACGAAGGAAAATGGCTGTGGCTGAAGAACTTACCGAGTCCCAGATGTCATCACGGCTTTACAGTTTCCGGCGCCACACATATCTGTGTTACAGGTACAGGCTTACACGTATGTTAAATCTATTTTCCACCGTCTTATTTTCATGACAGATTAAATTTAAAGAGTGACAAAATGTCGGCTGAAAACAGTGAAATGTGCCAATAATATTATATTTATTCATTTATATTTGTGCATGGTTGTGGTGCGCGCCTCTGCGTATGTGCGTGTTTGTGGTGCGCGTGCGTGCGTGCGTGCGTGCGCGTTCTCTAAATGTACTAATGTCCTGTTCGTCCATAGGACGTCTCAACCGATATAGTGTAGTATTGAACAACGTGTTGAGGCATGAACCAACTGTGGACAAGTGGATCAAGGTGGCAAACATGAACAAGTCCCGTGCTAGACACGGTGAGTCTGCGAGCGATACACGGTGAGTCTGCGAGCGAGACAAGATGTGTTGTTTTTAAAGTTTTATGGTCTCTTTAAATCCATGGCTCGCAATTTGAAGAAAACGAAGCAACGTGGCGAGCGTGAAGCGGTGAATCTGCGAGCCAGACACGGTGATTCTTGGAGCGTGCCACGATGAGTCTACGAGCGAGACACGTGGTGTATGGGAGTGAGACACGGTGAGTATGCGAGCGACACGATGTGAATTGTGTTATAAGCTATGTGATCCCTTTATAAACATGGTTCGTAATTTGCGGAACATTATAGAAACATCACATTTTCATACGACACGTTTGTATCAATACACACGGACCCGCCTTGTGGATTCCAACTCAACATCACGCGACTACATTCCAATATTCCCCGACAATCACAGTGGTAGGTGAAAGTAAGCAAACGTTTGCAGGAATCGTGTAGAATATCATGTAATATGATGAAGATTGATGCTTGTTTATAAAGAAAACGAACACACACCTGTTCACCATACTACAGTTAGGAATTCAAATGACACTAGCATGTTGTGTTTTGATTTTCTGGAGAGAAAAAATTACACAATTTAACAAATTGTGCTCAGCGAGTTGATGACATAATAAATATTAACATACTTGATTTTCGGAAGTGTGTTCGCATGCTTCTAGAGTTGTGTGTGTCTGTGTTTCCGTTCAGTGGTGTGTGTGTGTGTGTTTGTGTGGTGTGTTTGTGTGGTGTGTTCGTGTGCGTGTGCGTGTGCGTGTGCGTGTGCGTGTGCGTGTGTGTATATAATGCTTACCTGGGAAGTGCCAGTGCTGCTAGGTGGCTGTGTGACAGGGACTCCTGTCTGTTGACTCGGTGTCATCGACATGCCGCTGGGTGGCTGTGAGACAGAGGCTCCTGTCTGTTGACTCGGTGTCATCGTCAAGAAAATACATAGGATTATTTTATCACAATTTTTATATATTCAGCAAATCCGTATTAAAACAGGACACGGCCAAAGCCGTATTCCTCCCAAAAATCCGTATTGTATACGGACAATACGTACGACGTCGCAAGTCTGAATTTTGGGTCGATTACATTAGGCCTTATCTCGCTTAAAACCAGATTATGGGTGTCCAAAATTACACCATTTCAACTGTTTTGTCTAAAAAAAAAACTCAAATGGTTGGGAAGGGGGATACCCCCCTCACTCGACCCCCACGAGACTCGTTGCGCTTCATACATTACCTTGGACACCCACCCTTTTCTAAATCCTGGATCCACCCTGAAGACAGACACGTGACAGACATTCCCCAAGTGTTTCATATAAGGACAGACGTGTGACAGACATTCCCAAATGTCCCGTATAAAGACAGACATGTGACAGACATTCCCAAGTGTTTCGTTTAAGGACAGACGTGTGGCAGACATTCCCAAATGTCCCGTATAAAGACAGACATCTGACAGACATTCCCAAGTGTTTCGTATAAGGACAGACGTGTGACGGCATATCTACAGCTTTTAATGATGTGACGGTGATATATTAGATCAATATCTGGCGCCGAATTCCTCGCGCCGCGGCCGCGAGGGGAGGGTGTAGAAGTCCCGTCCTGGCGCAAAAAAAAATCAATTTTAGAGTATTTTTACTTAATTCTGATGCATTTCCTATGTGAAGTGATGTGGTTTGGTCGTATATTTGGATTCGAAATGAGTAATTTTAACTGTACCCTTGGAATTGCGGTTTGGCGGTAGATTTTGGCTTGAACGCAGTAAAGCGGTAGATAATGTAAAACTGAAGACAAAGTGGTAGTTCTACCGCCAAAGCGGTAGACTTGGAAGCTTTGTATAAATACACGATCAACTCGCGATGGTGACGTACTGTCGGGTTTGTTGCTCCGCAGGTTCGAAGCGCCTCGCTGAGCCCTTGGAAACTTGGTCAGATCGCAAATTCACCCGGAAACCATGTTTCATTTATATACATCGCGCTCTGTCAGTTTTTGTCTTATCCATTCTGAATAAAGTTTATATTCAAAAGAAGTAATTAATCCACTAATCAGCAACAAACACTAATCTGAACGAAGGAAAATATACCCTGTCACCTTTTGAATGTTTCCACGAATCGATTCAGGGAAATAATATTATGTTGCAAACATTCAAATAAAAATAAAATGATATAGCTGAATGAAACCTGTTTTAATGTGCACTTATAAAATTATTTAAAAAAATTAAATGTTTTTATTTGCCTCAGTGGTATTTTTCAATTTCTTGTTTGTCTCCCAAGTGCCAAAATAAAAAAAATCCACATTTTCAAAATATAATATCTCTGGAAGAATATCTTTCCACACCCCTCTTATATTTTGTGGACTTATTGAATATTGTATGTATTGTTTTCCTTGGACATATGTGACGTTGTTAGATTCTAGCAACAAATTAAAAAGTTGTGCGTGGTATAAAAGTAGCACTGTGTTAATAGCCAAATCCCCGGATGATTATTATTACTAATTATGTACGCACCCAGAATCTGGGTGCATATAATATTATGTATGCAAAGCGGTGCGTGTATGTACCGTCTTTTCCTTTTTCATTATGAAATTTTCAGTGTAAAAACGAAAAAGACACACAATGTTCTTCTTTCCTTTTTTCATTTAATGTAAGAAAAACGAAAAACCAATACAAACTGCTATGTGAAGTTTTACTGATATTACTTAGAAAAACAACACAAAGGTACAGCAAACCTTTTTTCGTTTTCACTGCATCAGAACGAAAAACGAAAAGCGACTGCAGCGCCACTCGTTTTTCGTTTTTCGTTTTCGGCATCTTTTTTGTTTTATGTGCTAAGCGGCCACGCACGTTTGGCGCAATTTGAGGGCGTACTAGGTTTGTATCGATCATCACATAATGGAAAATTTAGACATACATAATGACGAAATTTCGCACATCATAGAAAGCCAACATTACACGCTTACTCAAGCAGTCGACTACCTCAGGGAGAAATATGGCGCGACGAAAGGATTCTCGGAGAGATCCCTGCGGAAGTATTGTAAGATAAACAGTATCCATGGAAATTTGCTCTGCACAGTCAAGATAGAAACATGTACTTCACATAATTACAGACTCATTAGTTATGCAGTTGAAAAAAATACTTAAAATCCATGAACAATTTAAACACTAAAAATTGTTCATTCAAAAAGATGAATTTGTTGAATTTCTATGCACACAACTTATTACGTGTTTTGTGCATGGGGAAGAACCGAATGGCAACTATTCTTCATGGAAGGTATCTGGTGATAAATTTTAGTTAATTTATTACCGTGGGAACGTTTTGACCATAGGTCGTCTAAAGGCCGGTGTTACTGCGGGTGATGTTCTGGCCGCAAACAGAAACCGTCCTTGTTGACTTGACCCTGGTGTGGCAGCAGCTGGCGGTGTGGCTTGCGACATCCCTGGTTGTGGAGGGGTGTCATATGTGGGAGTGTTCATTGTCACAGACGACTCTCCTTTCACTTCAAAATGCGCTCTGTGCGCCATGTCTTCCACTGGAAAATGTCCATTCTCCAGTGGAAACACAGCAGTGTTACTGTCGTCAGACAGGAACATCGTCTCCTCGCTGACCTGCAATTTGATCAACTGACATTTAAAATTGTGTTGTTAGACTACTTTGTGTATGACTATGTTGCATTAATTTTTTAATGATGAACACAGCTAAACAAACCTTTGGCCAGTTGATGTGTATGATGTATGCCAAATATTTGGGTAAAGTTAGTGTAATTATATAAATAATATTGTTCTACCTGCTCATAGTCATTAGTCTATTATTCTGTCAATTATAATGATGAGAGTTCATAATAATAATTATGGCCAAATTTCAGGGGCCAGCCAGACCTCCAGATTCGGAACTATTGGGGGTCCAGCAGTGAATGTAGGGCCCATGGACACCCACTAAATTTGAACCCTGGAGATATGTTTCAACTTTGACACGTCATTTTATCCAGGCCAGGGCAGGGGAAACATAATTAATGATGATGTCGTTTTATATAAGTGGGTTGGTCGTGTCTTGTGATAAACATTTCCGTGCGTACTGACTACCCTAGCCCTAGGCTAGGGCCTAGGAAGGCTGCTACTACTGCTAGCCGAACGAACAACCTGATCGAGGCTAACTGGGGTTTCTTTACCCTACAATGTCAATGACATTGTCACCGTCATTGACATTGTGATATTCGGATTATCGCTAGGATTATCGCTAGCGGCTAGGTACTGTCTACTGAAACATTCTTGTTTCAAGATAAAACTGAACTTAAAATTAAGAACACGGAACGTTGCAGACGTTTTCAACTCTTACCTGAAAAATTCTGGTTATTTTGGCGGCATTCACATCCGCTTCCCTCATCGTAATTCTTTTGCTGCCGCGGAATAAAACAAATGTTGCCATCTTGAATTCTTGTTAAATGACGCGCGGGAAGAATGATGAATTTCATCTGTCATCTGCAGCGGGCGTTCGAAGAAACGGCGCCAAACGTGCGTGGCCGCTTAGCACATAAAACAAAAAAAGATGCCGAAAACGAAAAACGAGTGGCGCTGCAGTCGCTTTTCGTTTTTCGTTTTGATGCAGTGAAAACGAAAAAAGGTTTGCTGTACCTTTGTGTTGTTTTTCTAAGTAATATCAGTAAAACCTCACATAGCAGTTTGTATTGGTTTTTCGTTTTTCTTACATTAAATGGAAAAAGGAAAGAAGAACATTGTGTGTCTTTTTCGTTTTTACACTGAAAATTTCATAACGAAAAAGGAAAAGACGGCACGTCATAATGAAAAGAACATTGCTTCCAAGCGATGATGTGTGCGACAAACGGTGGCGCCACATCACGGAGCCTGGATAATCAAGGCTATACCCTGGGCAGTCGACGCCAGGGTTCTGAACTGTTCGAAGAAGCCCATGCCGTATCAGCATATATCGGAATAACTACGATAGATGTAAGCGATTGGTCAGTACGTACGTAGTGGTGAAGATGAAGTGGGGAGCCAGAGAAAAACGTCAGCACATGGAATTTAGAGGTAAGCTGAAGACGCTCTCGTCGTTTTGAATTACCGTATTTTGTACAGTGGGCCTGGGCCGGGCACTGCCACTGCTACTGGCACTGGACGAAAGAGGCGCTCTCGAAACATAGGCAAAGTTAATCGCCCTACAATGTTTTTCTATCTGGCTTTTGCTAGTCTATAGGGCGAAGAGCTCGCGCGGCCGAAACATAAGTATTTTCATGAAACGTGAAACCTTACAAAAACGCCATAAACAGAGCAATAAACACGTCTTTCGTGTCTGTATGCATTCTTATATGTATATCACTAAAGTTACCTGACAATAACCATGTAAAAGTGTGAAATTATTACCTTTTTGTCAGAACGCATGTGCTTGTCAAAGTTTGTATATAACCGGATGTTTTGTGAGCGAGACTACCACTCGGGATTCTCGTGCGTCAACAGAAGATCAAGCTAATGTTTACATTCTGGGCACTGGAACCCGTCGTTCGAGACATTATTATTACGGGAACGCAGTGTTAGTTGAGCCATTTTTTATTCTTTTTCATGCGTATGGCCTAATTCTTCACGCGGCCACCGCCACCCAACACAAGATCGCGTTAGATCATGTGACCCAAAGGTAACATCACGTGCACAGTATGGCGGCTAATTGTGAAATCTTTTCTGTGTGACCGATAAAAGTACTCATAAGTAATTATTTGGAGCACATTTCTTCAGTTTCTTGACGCCCAAGTGTCGGTTGTATGTCACAGAATACACATGTGAAACGGTTAGTGCGTATCGGTTTTAAAACTTAAGTTATTAGTTCCGTAGCCATTTGGCTACGGAACTGCCAAATCGCCGAGTTAGCAAATGCCCTACGAGACTTTCGCCCCAGAGACGAAGAGCGGGGCGAAATTTTTTTGCCTATCGAAACACTGCAGTCACCAGCCGTAATCGTTTACTTAAATTATTAGGGCTTTATGCTGAAGGTTTTCCTGCATTTTTGTACGTGAATGCGTTCCTTATATAATACCGCATATGTCACTGTAAAAAAGTTCATATATAAACAAAAAGATTGTGTTTAGGCCGCTTCTAATCAGTTTTATAGATCAAAACAGGAGAACCGATTGCATAATAAAAATGGCGCGCGTGCGATTTGCGCATTAGTCACGCCTCGGTGACGACGGTGCCACCAGAACCGCGATGTTTGTGCGTATAGTGCATACAATTATGCAACGTAAAAAAACGAAGAGAAAAAATAGAGAAAATAGGATAAAGGTGCATTAACCTGGCCGAAATTATCAACGCTATTAAATGACAGTTTTACCTCAAGCAAGACACTTGTTTATGAGTAAGATTTAAAGATATTTGCACGATCTGTGAACTTTTAATAATTTTTTGATATATATATGCGATGTCTTTGCTTTTTTTTTACATTATCTTATATTTTTTGTCGAGATATTTGTCGGTGGATTTTTTGGGGATTTTCAAAATTAAATTGAACTCTACTTTTTTCCCCTTAGACTGCGTACAAAATATTTGTCGGTGAAATAACCTGTCCGGTTCGATTTTTGGGGGCTTTTAAACATTAAATTGTCGATTTTTAGAGTTTTTCGTAACATTAAATTGCACTTTTTCTTCTATTTTTCGTATTTTCTTATAGGAGTCAGACCACAGTTGGGAATTGCATTGGTGGCCATGTTAACGTTTTGTCTGATTATAAGAAAACCTGACCACTAAAAATTCTGAAACTTTTTCACAGCAACTGTCATCACCTCACTGACATGCTGGCCAAATTTTATCAAAATCACATACCTCCAGCTCTTTTAAAATGCCCTGACGTGCGATGCCCGTCAATATTGACAAAAATTGCCATGTATTCATGCGCCCACGTGGCCCATAGCAGAAAAATTCCCATAAATCCTTCCGCCAGTTAAACTCTCCAAAAAATGCACTATTTCACAGCCAATAGCTTCTATAAACAAACCTGTGAATATTCATGCTCAAAGGTACTCATGTCACATAATATGAATTTATTAAGTTCACATTTCACAATTTCACGTGCCCTACATTCGTGTGAAACAGTAAACAGGAAGGTCAACTGTGGTCTTACCCCAAATAGAAATGGTAATTGTGCTGAAAAAAATTGAATTTAGCCTGTTAATAAAGGTAAATGAAAATCATGCATTCATGCAAAAAATCTATGTCCTACCTAGTTGTTGGAGTTGCTTACATACACAAGGAACCACCACCTGTGCTGGGCAGAACACACATATATGAGCTACTTCAGATTGAGACAGTCTGTATTCTAGTACAACACTCGAATACACTCAATTTTTCAGCTCACTCGAATGAACTTGTAACATAATTTTCGGAATAGTCCAGCATGTGTTCTGTAATCAAATTCTATACAGCCAGTTGTTATTCCATACCGAAAATTATAATAATTTTTTTACCTGGTGCTACAATTATTAATTATATTATAATGTGACTTGCTCTGCTTTGATGTAACTTATTAGATGGAGGCTGCACAAGTGTGAATATGTCCCCACCCCCCCCTAATATACTGGTCTCCTGTCACTGTCATCTGGATTCTCAGGCGGATTAGACGTCTTTGCATTCAGATAACGGTTTTGTCACTTTCATTAGTAATTTTACTTGGATGTACCTTGGATTTTACAATGGAGGGGACAACACATGATAGTAGTAGTAGTAATAGAAAGAGTGAGGAGAAATGTCCACCGGCTGGTCGAATTAAGGTGAATATTGGCGGCTTCAAGACCGGCCACTGTTACCACAAACCATCAGATGCAGCAATCCAACAGGAACCCAGTGGGGTCTGGTTGCCACGGCTAAGCCAGGATGACTTTGACAGAGTGGTGCAAACCACTCCTTCAGGATTGCTGGCAGTTTCCGACGCAGAGGGCCGGCCAGGCATGAGCAAAATTCTGCGGCCACAGCTTGATCAATGCCCTGACCTAACGGACATCTATCTTCAAGCTGACGTACAGACAGATACTCATGCAGTTTCTGAAATGCGTCTACTTAGTGTGGAAAAAAATGCAGCAATGTGGAATGATTGCTTTAAAGAGCATGCTAGCAGAGAGGACACATGTATTCTTCCACACTTCGAAGTACATGAGAAAAAATTTGGTTTGTGTTGGCAACAGTCATTGTCCTGTACAGCCTGTCACTACAAGTCACGTATGCACAAGCTGTATTCCGAAGTAAACACGGGCAGTCGTGGTCAGAAACCGTGTGCTCCAAATGTAGCCATCCATGTAGGACTACAAGATACAACGATGGGAAACACAAAGTTGCGACACATTCTGGCCACAACAAACACACCTCCTCCAAGTCGAAGCGGGATGCAAAGGACATCCAACCGGGTTGCCACAATTACTTCTCAGTCCACGACTGATGACCTACAGCAGAAGAGGGAAAAAACCAGAGAGATAAATGTTCTGCGTGGTCTTCCAGCAAACACACCAATCAATATAAGCATGGATGTGAGGTACAACTCAACATCCCTGAAAAACAGCTACGGTTGTGGACAGAGTGCAAGTCAAGCAGTGGGAACCGCGATTGAATGGCAGACGGACAAGCATGAGATTCTAGGTTTTCACATGGAGAACAAGCTATGCAAACTAGGCTCATCACTTCGCAATCAAGGTCAAAATGTGTCATGCCCAGGCCATCAAGGATGTACAGCCACGATTCGTGTGGTCGATCCAATATCAGAATATGAAATAGGCCGTCGAATCGGAGTGAGCTTTGCCCAGCAACAGGTCGGACTAAAATACGTTGCAACAGACGGTGATGCGAAAGCATTTCATGGGTTACAGGATGCCATGCCAACAGTCACGGCAGAACGGCAGGCTGACACAACACATCTCGGCCAGACACAGTTCCGACATATCATGAGAGCATCTTTCTCATCCAGAATGTTCCCGGGAGAGAATGCCATGGTGAGAGCTGAAAACAAGAAAATGTTTGCAGAGGACGTAAGAACACGATGCCAGAAAATCTACACAGATATGCACACACTTTATGCTGGTGACATTAGAATGATAACTACTAAGATGCCAAAGATAATCCAAGCAACACTGGACTGTTATTCTGGCTCATGTCAGAACTGTCACCGACATGGAATTGTCTGTCGTGGAGGTAAGCGAAACAACTGGTGGAAAAGGTCGCAGCATTTGAAGGCATATGGCCTGACACGACTGAATATGACAGATGATGATCGAGCAACACTTCAAGGATTAATAGAAATGCGACTGGGAAATTCAGCACTCCAAATGACACGACACAGACTTACGACCAACAAGAATGAATCCATTAACCGATCATTCAGTGCTTCATTGCCGAAGAATGTTAAATTCAGTAGAAATGCACATGGACGAGTGTGTTCAGTGATCGATCGCATAAATTATGGAGCGGGGAATTCAATGCTGCGCAAGTTGGAGAATGTACGTTGTCCTATTACGAGAGGTGGACAGGTCGCTAGAGTTGTCAAACAAATCCAGCATGAGGTGGAATACCAGAGACAATACAAACGTCGATCATCAGTGCGTCTGCATATCCGTCATACCAAGTTAAAGCGCATGCAGAACTACTTCAATTCAAAAAGAAACCGCCGTCCAGAAGATCGATACCTGAAGTGTCAGCTTGATCCAAAACCATCTACTCGTAAAGGGAAGAAAAGGCCAGCTTCAGAAACGCCAGCAGCAGTAGTTAAGCCAGTGGTCACAAGGAGTCGCCGCAGAAAGACAACACTGCCAACTGCAAACAGGGAAGATCATCCTTATTCATTGCGATCAAGAAAGTCTGCTGATCACAGTTATGCCAGCAGAAAGTAGAGGGTAGATTTTGAAATAAACAGAAAACAGAAAACTTCTAACAAATGTGAACTTTCTACTTTCTCCCAGTTTCATCACTCATAGACCTGCAACCACAATACAAGAAACCACCAACAGACAATTAATGGACCATGACTGGCACATGGTGCCATCTTGTGAGCTATACATCAATCGACATTCGAAGACATCACTCAGCATGGGCTGACAGACACAACTGCATAAGATTGACTACAGCAGACGACACTTTGAAAAAAACTGAAGGATTCAACACATCTCGAAAAATGTAAGTTTTACTATTGCATTGAAATACCTTGAATTGCAACATGCACTTTGGATATGGTGCATGACCAAAACATACATTTTGACTAACACAATATTGCCTGTTGTTATTTATTGAATGTGGCTCCATAGAGATATGACTTGCTGTCAGACACAGGCTGTTATGACAAAGATGACTGGCATCTAAGCCAGGTTCAACACGTGTCATTTTGTGTTCAAGCATATAACTTAAACGATGCACTGTAACCGTTCTGTAGCCACACTCAAAACGGCAATTAATCACACCATAGTCACTGAATTTCTCTTTTCTGCACCCTGTCCACAACTGACACTGCCCATTGGCAGACAATACCACCTTTTCTTGTAATTTTGCGGTGTACTTTTTACAAAAATCAACATCCATGTTTTCGGTTTCCGTTAACGTTTTGTCTGATTATAAGAAAACCTGACCACTAAAAATTCTGAAACTTTTTCTCTGCAACTGTCATCACCTCACTGACATGCTGGCCAAATTTTATCAAAATCACATACCTCCAGCTCTTTTAAAATGCCCCGACATGCGATGCCCGTCAATATTGACAAAAATTGCCATGTATTCATGCGCCCACGTGGCCCATAGCAGAAAAATTCCCATAAATCCTTCCGCCAGTTAAACTCTCCAAAAAATGCACTATTTCACAGCCAATAGCTTCTATAAACAAACCTGTGAATATTCATGCTCAAAGGTACTCATGTCACATAATATGAATTTATGGTCTTACCCCTATACTGCGGTACGAAATATTTGACAGCGAAATCGCCTTTCCGGTTCTGATGCCACCGTGATATTGTTACAGCACATTTCGGATGATCGCCATATTAAGAACACCGGCTATTGCCGGTATAGCGTTGTTTTGGGCACTAAAAGTGCGCTAAAACACAATATTTTTTGCAAATATACGTCCGTTTTGTACCTGATCCGATGGGGAGTGATGCAAAGAACAGATTAGCATCGAAAAAATGAGGTAAAACTGTCATTTAATAGCGTTAATAATTTCGGCCAGGTTAATGCACCTTTACCAATTACTGTGCCCTACATTCGTCTGTAACACACCAGGAAGTCTAACTGAGGCATGATCCCCCATGTGCCAATGCCAATGCCATGGCAGAGATGGCAAGTATACGGGCGATAATACGGCCACTATGTTTTCATTGCCTGCGCAAAGTTAAATAAACAATTACAACCATGACTTCAGTTCTGCCATCTCGTAACATCTGAAATAACCGTAACAATGACAATGTCGCACTTGTCACCATGTTGATTTCATCGATCAGTGTTAGCAACTGATGTTTCGTACTGGGAGCCGCCATAATCGGCGCGGGTCATCTCATTGGTTGGTTCATAATCCACAGTATGGAGCCACTATTAATGCCTGAAGCGGCCATAAATCGTCTGGCGCATTAGTCCTCATGGGGTAAGACCACAGTTGACCTTCCTGTTTATTGTTTCACACGAATGGAGGTGTCCTATAACCGATCTACTAAATATAAAACGTCAAATAAATGTACATTTTAGTTTTGTACTATAACGTTTGATGTGCACGAGCTGATATATTGCGCAAGTTGATGTTTAATGTGATATTTCATTGCTAATAAATACAATTTGTTTATTTTTCATCTGCTAAAATAGCATTATAGGCCTTGTGGTAAGCTAAAAGTCTACAATAAGCAATTTTTAATATCAACAATAACTGTTGCCTTTCCAAAATGTCTATTCACCACATATCAATACCAATTTCATGTTGTGTGCAGTACTTTGCAAACCTAACTGTAGCTAACCCCATCTCTAGCTAACCACATCCCTGGCTAACCCCATCTCTAGCTAACCCCATCCCTAGCTAACCATAACTCTGAAGTGGTTAACATAAGATATAATCATTCCCATAGGCACAGGTTGATAGGAAAAGTGAACAGTTTGCTTGGAAAAGGCAGACAGTAGTAGCAATCACAAACATCATGGTACAGATCGGATGCCAAAATGGAAAGTTGGCAAAAATTAGGGGGTATGACACAAGTATGTGATGGAACAGGTAGCCATTTTGGACTAGAGCGGTCATTGGTGATATTTGTCTTGTGGCCCAGTGTGTTAGCAACATTGTGTAAAAAATTTGGACAGAATAGTTGTATTTTGGTTGTGTCACATCCACTGGAAGCACTGCGTAGATCAGCATTTTCAAATCTGGCCGCGACTGGCATCTGGTCATGTGATACCCTTTGATGGTGGCGTATCGAAATCAAGCTGTTCGCCTTGTATCTTATCAACTAGAAGTATGAAAGCAGTCACAATAAAATTTGACAAACCTGACACATTGGAATTTACCCTAAATCCTGTTAAATGTGAAAAATGTCCAATTTTCTTACAAAGTTATGCCATGTTTGGTTTTAAATCAAGCAATTATATGAATACTGATTTAAAAATAAACTCATTAGTATATTCAAAGGGACAGTAAGCAGGCTTCATTGGTTCGCAGTGCTATGTAAATCTAGTGTACATGATCTATGATTTATCAAGTGTCAAAATCGACCTATAATTAAATTATGTGACTGGTTTTCAGCTAATAATACGGGCAAAGCATTGTTTAGACTTGGCTGTCAAACAAATAATAATGACTTGACAAGCAGGAGTGTTCCATAATGTGTCTACATATACACTGTGCCGCAACTTGATATAAAATTTGACACTTTCTCAAACAAAAAAATTCCCTATTTGGGGTAAGACCACAGTTGACCTTCCTGTTTATTGTTTCACACGAATGTAGGGCGTATTAAATTGCGATATGTGAATTTAAAGAATTCATATGATGTGACATAAGTGCAATTGAGCAGGCATGTTCACAGGTTTGTTTGTAGAAGCTATTGGCTGTGAAATGGTGCATTTTTTTTAGTTTGACAGGCGTAGGGATTTATGGGAATTGTTCTGCTATGGGCCACGTGGGCGCATGAATACATGGCTATTTTTGTCAAAATTGATGGGCATCGCACGTCGGGGCGTTTTAAAAGAGCTGGAGGTATGTGATTTTGATAAAACTTGGTCAGCATGTCAATGAGATGATGGCAGTTGCTGTGAAAAAGTTTCAGAATTTTTACTGGTCACGTTTTCTTATAATCAGACAAAACGTTAACATGGCGACCAATGCAATTCTCAACTGTGGTCTGACTCCTCATGAATGTGCATTTCATATAGGAATTTTAGTTCCATTGTTTTATTTTGTTAGCTTCATAGCTGTATTGAGCTGTATTATTCTATACAAAATATACAGTACCGCCACTGCTTTATTTTAACAAGATTTAACAAGATTTGTCATCCAAGCCAAAGGCCCAGATAGCAAGTGAACAAGGAAGCCATTGGCTTATCGGGAGTCCAACAATGTTCATCTACTTATAACCCGCCCTCCTGAGACATGTGTCAACCTTGTTTTTAAACATATTCACGCTGCTAGCAGTTACACAATCTGTAGACAATTTGTTCAATTCATTTATTGTCCTCTGTGAGAACGAGTGCTTCCTGATGTCCAATCTACATTGATCCTTTACTAATTTTACCTCGTCCTCTAGTTCTGCTATCCTTCTTGGGTGAGAAAAACATATTTCTTTCAATATTTTCATACCCATTCAATATCTTAAAAACTTCAATCTGATCTCCTCTTAACCTCCTTGTCTCTAGAGTTGTTAAACCACATTCTTTCAGGCATTCTTCATAACTAAGGTCTCTAAGTTCTGGAATCATTTTAGTTGCTCTCCTTTGTATGCGTTCAAGCGTATCTATATCCTTCTTACGATATGGTCTCCATGCTTGTATACAGTATTCTAAATGAGGTCTAACTATTGCTTTATAAAGAGGTATAATTAACTTTTTTCCTTGTATGCTATGTTTCTTCTAATCAATCCAAGAATTTGATTACCCTTTGAAGCTGCAATACCACACTGCTCTGAAACTTTCATATCAGCGCTTATTGTAACTCCTAAGTCCTTTTCTTTTACAGTAGTACCCAGATCAGTATCTCCCATTTTATAGTTTACATTCAAGTTCCCATGTCCTGTATGTAGGTATTTACATTTCCCAAAATTGAACAGCATCTGCCATTTCTCAGACCATTTCACTAATCTGTCTAGATCGTTTTGTAAATGTTGTTTATCACCATCAGTATTAACCTTTCTAAACAGTTTTGTGTAATCTGCAAATTTCAGTATGTTACTTGTTATACTGTCGTCCAAGTCATTGATATAAATTAAGAATAATATAGGTCCTAATACTGATCCTTGAGGTACCCCACTCAAACTTTTGTTAGCTTTATAGCTGTCTTGAGCTGTATTATTCTATATAAGATATGCAGTACAGCCACTACTTTATTTTGTTAACTTTATATAGCTGTGTTGAGGTGTATTATTCTATTTAAGATACACAGTACTGCCACTGCTTTATTTTGTTAACTTTATATAGCTGTATTGAGGTGTATTATTCTATTTAAGATACACAGTACTACCACTACTTTATTTTGTTAACTTTATATAGCTGTATTGAGGTGTATTATTCTATTTAAGATACACAGTACTGCCACTGCTTTATTTTGTTAACTTTATATAGCTGTATTGAGGTGTATTATTCTATTTAAGATACACAGTACTGCCACTGCTTTATTTTGTTAACTTTATATAGCTGTATTATTCTATTTAAGATACACAGTACTGCCACTGCTTTATTTTGTTAGCTTTATGAATAATGGTAGGTTCTACTCTGTTTTCAGATCACTGTTGATACAAAGGTGTGTTCGCTATACTTTCTACAAATTGAGGACGTGACAAACACACGGTCAGTCGCAAGAGTGCGTGTGCACGTTGAGTGTGCTATACACAGAGTGAAGAGCTTCCACTTCTTCGATGGAGTGGCGCCACTCACATTTGTAGGGTCCATCAACCAGATGTGATCTGTGTACTCTGTTGACAAATTTCTGTGGAAGTAATGGGGATTGAAAGTGAGCTTTTCAGAGCCACCCTCAACCACGCCTGGGGTCTGTTACACTGCATTGTAATCTATTATTTATTACTTACTTTTCTTTCTATTACTATTACATGCTGAAGGCTATGTAATTTATTACAATTACATTTCAAGTTATTACAATTACTATTACATGTTTCTCAGCATTGATTGTCTATACCAGGTGTTGGAGCTGACACAAAAAAAGCCAGCATTACTTCCAAATGTAGACTTCTTTGATATCTGGTATGTGCAGGTGGCTTATGTAAAGAATAGCTCAACTCAAACACACACGTTTATATTTATAACTAACAACCTCAATTACTATTACATTAGTTTCTATTTCATTGTGCTACGTTTCATCTATTATTTGAATATTTATAACAATTACTATTACATATTACCATTACCACAGGCCTGCCCCCAACAATGGATCCTTTCTAGCGTATTGACAAAAACTTATGTAATTCAATTCACTGGATTGCATATTTGGAGAGAAAATGTGCTATACTGTGGTGAAGTTTTTATGTGATTAAAGTGTTTGAATGAGAAATGGTGTTGCTTTCCAATTTCTGAACAAAAAAACATTACTGTTTTGGACCATGTCACCTATTTTGCTAGGCCACCACACATATTGCTATATTTAATGGTAAAAATTTTTTTTATGAGAGTATGGTTTATTTTATTTTCAACACAAACACATTCCGAGAGCAAAGTGTCCTGTTCTGTAAGTATTACAAACATGTACTGTCTACAGAAACCAAACTGTTGTAATCATTTAGCCACCCACAAGGCTACAACCTGTGAATACTCCACTTCACTCAACTTTCTTAGCAGTCAGAGCAGACAGGAAATAGATTACAAAGAAAGCATCACGTTTTGTAAGCACGCGTACAAATACAGATGTATCAAAAGCAATCATTTCACAGTGACAGTCATTCTCGCCCCACACATAGAAGTCACACCACTTCTCCCCTGTCAACCCCGTCTGGCCCATACACTGTTCATAGTACTGGTGACTGCGATGTAACTGTGGCTTGTCCCGTACAACCTTCAGGTAGCTGACATCAATGACTGAGTCCTTCATCCTACATTTAACTTCCAACAGGCCCATTGAATCAACCGGTGACTTCGGTAGCATAGAGCACGGACACCATGATCTCACTGCAAGGTGAAACATTTGACTTGACTTTTCACATCTTATGCGGTTATATACCAAACAGCCTGGTCTATAGGATACTCTATCTGATGCTCTAATATAACTATTTAAACATATTTTACATAAATTATAGTTGATATTATAACTAATGTATCTTAAAAAATGCTTTTCAATGACAATATTCTAATTAAATTGTACATATAGTTAAATAAGCTGAATGTAGTGATTTGAATTCAGTAGATGTGTACACAACCAGTAGTGTTTGTATGCACACTGCAAACACCAGCAGGGATTGAACCTGCCACACACAACACTGAAACATGTCTACAAATCAATGAACAGTTCAGCAAAACATTTACACAAACACTCAAATGTTTCCATTACATTGATCCAGTGAGTGATATTTATGTCCCCTGGCATAGACACCAGGTAGAACTGACCAACGGCTTTTGGTAGTAATTGGATTCAAACCCCGGTCGTCTTAATTAACAGTCTGGCCTCTGACCGCCCAGTCACAGTGTCTCCAACGCACTTGCATATCTAGGATCTCACAAAGGGGGGCCCCGTTTAGTCACCCATTAGTTCACCATGATACCATGTAGTGGCGCAACAGGTTACATAAAAAACAAATTAAGCCACGGGGCCATAAGCCACAGGGGGCCATAAGCCACAGGGGGCCATAAGCCACAGAAGGCCATAAGCCGCAGGGCGCCATAAGCCGCAGAGGGCCATAAGCCACATGAGGCCATAAGCCACAGGGACCATAAGCCACAGGGGGCCTTAAGTCACAGGGGGCCATAAGCCACAGGGGGCCATAAACCACAGGGGGCCATAAGCCACAGGGGGCCATAAGCCACAGGAGGCCATAAGCCACAGGAGGCCATAAGCCACAGGAGGCCATAAGCCACAGGGGGCCATAAGCCACAGGGGGCCATAAGCCACAGGGGGCCATAAGCCACAGGGGGCCATAAGCCACAGGAGGCTATGACCCAATGTAATATGCACGATTGGTTTAATAAGTGTGCGCACTGTTGTTAAAATCATTGACATTAATTGTTCAATCAGGCAACCTACAAATGTGAATGGCATTATGCTATAGCGTATAGAGATAGACCCACTTTCACAATTAGTTGCTGAAATTCACCTGGGCCCAGTATGAAATCATTTATAAGTTTGTCTGATGATTTCATCAAAACTAAATAACACATTAGCACAAATTAGCTAACATGTCATAGTCGATACTATATAGGTTTAATTTTTTTATAAAATGAATATCGAACGAGATGAGCAAAAAATATAAATGAGGAGGTATAGGAATAACAACACATTCAAACATTAAGTACTAAAATAGTTTATTTGAGTCCAAGTCCAAGTATTTAGCCTTATTCCTGACATAAACAGGAATCATACCTGGGCAATGTATTTATTCAGCAAGTAGACAGCATATTTGAACTGGAACCTACTTGGCCAATGTATTTATTCAACAAGTAGACACCATAGTTGAACTGGAACCTACCTGGGCAATGTCGTTATTCAGCAAGTAGACAGCGTAGTTGAACTGGAACCTACCTGGCCAATGTCTTTATTCAACAAGTAGACACCATAGTTGAACTGGAACCTACCTGGGCAATGTCTTTATTCAACAAATAGACAGCACAGTTGAACTGGAACCTACCTGGGCAATGTCACTATTCAACAAGAAGACAGCACAGTTGAACTGGAACCTACCTGGGCAACGTCGTTATTTAGCAAGTAGACAGCACAGTTGAACTGGAACCTACCTGGGCAATGTCATTATTCAACAAGTAAACAGCACAGTTGAACTGGAACCTACCTGGGCAATGTCTTTATCAGCAAGTAAACAGCACAGTTGAACTGGAATCTACCTGGGCAATGTCTTTATTCAACAAGAAGACAGCACAGTTGAACTGGAACCTACCTGGGCAATGTCGTTATTCAGCAAGTAGACAGCACAGTTGAACTGGAACCTACCTGGGCAATGTAATTATTCAACAAGTAAACAGCACAGTTGAACTGGAACCTACCTGGGCAATGTCTTTATCAGCAAGTAAACAGCACTGTTGAACTGGAACCTACCTGGGCAATGTCTTTATCAGCAAGTAAACAGCACAGTTGAACTGGAACCTACCTGGGCAATGTCTTTATTCAGCAAATAGACAGCGTAGTTGAACTGCAGTCGTTCACTGCCCTTGCTGTGTAGTGGGAACCTGAAACCAAACAAGCTAACTAAATTGCACTGTTGTCACATTTGGTTCCTTAAGGTGCGACGAGGCGATTGTTTGGTCATTAGAACAGGTCATGGTAATTTCATATCGTATACGGCGATGCTTCAAAAACTACAGCTTACATGGGGCAATCAAGCTGCAATTTGGTCATTGGCATTGCCCCATCGCAGCAATATCGCATCATGTAAACCCAGCCTACCATATCATGACGATGCACCAACAGACCTGCCACATCTTTTTGGTTGAAATCTGTAGTTCTGAAATTCTGTATAAACCCATATAATTATTTTCATTACTTACCTGTAATCAACCTATAGAATTCTGATTCTTATCGAGTTTAATGTACCTACATCAAACAAAATATGCTAGGCTTTGTCGGAAATCTGCCTAGCGTAAAAAATATCTGTGCTTCGTCTGCTATGAATTTGTCATTAAATGTTATACTGCTGTGATGAAAACAAGAAAACGCAACTGCTCATTGGATGGCTGAAAAGTGGTCTCTTAATACAGGTTGTATCCCAATACAAGTGGTACTTGACTGTGGTCATTAATGACAGGTGGCTGTTAATGACAGGTGGTCGTTAATGACAAGTGGTCGTTAATGACAGATAGTCTAGTAAGGTGGTCGCTTGAGCAGGTTTTACTATAATTTATTATGATTTTGCATTTAAAACAAATCCATATGAAATGGGATAGAGATGGTAAATCTCCCAAAATTCCACAAACCCATAGTGCACATGGAAAACCCATACGATGTGGCAGATATGCCCTAGCTAACTCTTGCACTCACTCACTTTCCTTGTCTGTTAGTTTGTCAATGAAGAAGTCGCTGATCTGTGACCGAGACCCAAGACATGTGACTGGACACTGCAGTGGCACATCCAGGAACTGTGCAATCATGGCCACCAGGTGGCTCGTGTAACCAAGAGCAACAGAGATCATTGCCTCATCTTGACCCGTAACCAAGGGCAACAGAGATCATCATTTCAACTGAACCTGTAACCAAGGGCAACAGAGATCATAGTCTGTGAATCAACAGTCTGAGAATGTGAACTGACAGTCTGAGAATGTGAATCAACAATCTGAGAATGTGAATCAACAATCTGATGGATGAAACTTTGTATATGTCATTCAAACTGTCCTCTATCATATGACACCAATATAAACCATTATATTTCACAGAAATTATAACATGTCCAAACCTAAGCAGTTCACAGCAATAGGAAAAAAAAATGTGTTCCGAAAATGAACATATCAATCTACAGTTGACTGCACAAATCTGGTGAGCAGATGTCCTTTGACCAATGAACAACTAATAATGTATATTGATCATAAAAACTGCCTTTAGAAAAATAAAACTATTGTATTTCGCAGAAATACCATGTAAAACCCATTTCATGGGAATAACGGGAAAAAATGTCAATCCTCACAGGTGACTGTCTGTACATATCTGGAGAACAGAATGATGTCCACTGTATCCATAATGTACATTTACACACACAGAATGTTTCTAGAATGTCCCTGGTTCATAGTTGGCATCCTGGGCATGAATAAGACGTGTCTCCCTCGTGCTGCTTTGCAATCATCGTCGAGAGCACCTTTTCACAATCTTCATCTGGAAAGCGCATCACTCCTATCTTTTCTAGAAGTTTGCCATAGCCAAACTTCCTCTACATCGCTGATGTTCTTCATGAAACAAATGGTTCTGCATGACCTGATATCTGGAAATAGATAATAAACATATTGTAAAGAAATGCTGCTGACAAAATACAGCATTGTTGTACGTATAATTAGTATCTGTATTCCATTGCTAGTTCTAGAAGATGTACGTTGAATAAAATAAAATTCAAATCCATGCTGTACAAAACAATGTTATATTTAAAAAAAAGAGACATAATATAGCACACACCCACTAGCACTGATTTGAGTAAACATGGCCCCTGGATAATACCCCTGGATGAACTGCTACGGTAGTGACTTGGACGTATGTCAACATTCAACTACGTATATATCGTGATTTATGAACTAATCTGCTGGGACACAATGATAGTAAACATATATAACAAAATTATTTGCCGTGTCAGTGTATCGCACATGAACTGAACTTACTTCGCGTGCCATTGTGACTGTCATAATCGCTGCCGCTGAACTCGAAGCCGAAGGCACGGGTTCAGTGACAGATTCTATCTGCTGTCACCTCACAGAGCACGCTATTTGCAGCAGCACACACTTACGCTGCTTTGCAGCACCGATTCTATGCTTTAGCTTACGAGTTACCGATGACACACATGTACACACACAGAATATTTCTAGAATGTTCCTGGTTAATCCGCGAACAGAGAGGGGCTCATTGATAGTCGGTATTCTTCGGGAATATTAACGAATGGTTACAACCATGATGCTAAGCGAAAAAAGCCCTTTCCAGTGATATGCACCATGATGCATTCGAGCGATGTTTTGGCATGCAAACGATGCTCGAAAAACACAACACATTTGGATTATTCACGCTTCATTTGACAAAAACAGACTTAGTAACGATGGGCATCACACAAAAGACATGTTTTATGATATAAATAAATTTAGTTCGGGTGAATAGCGTATATGAATGGCAAGGTGAATAATTTGTCTACACGGAGATGTCAACAATTCAAAAATTATTTTCTTATAAAAATTCTATAAAAAGGTGTCATTTTCCGACCATCGCGTCGCCTTAATACTTGGTGGCACTACAACATACAATGAACACTTATTTAATACTTGATGGCACTACAACATACAATGAACATTTATTTAGTACTTGATGGCACTACAACATACAATGAACACTTATTTAATACTTGATGGCACTACAACATACAATGAACACTTATTTAATACTTGATGGCACTACAATATACAATGAACACTTATTTAATACTTGATGGCATTACAACATACAATGAACACTTATTTAATACTTGATGGCACTACAACATACAATGAACATTTATTTAATACTTGATGGCACTACAACATACAATGAACACTTATTTAATAATTGGTGGCACTACAACATACAATGAACACTTATTTAATACTTGATGGCACTACAACATACAATGAACACTTATTTAATAATTGGTGGCACTACAATATACAATGAACACTTATTTAATACTTGATGGCACTACAACATACAATGAACACTTATTTAATAATTGGTGGCACTACAATATACAATGAACACTTATTTAATACTTGATGGCACTACAACATACAATGAACACTTATTTAATACTTGATGGCACTACAACATACAATGAACACTTATTTAATACTTGATGGTACTAAGATGTAAACATACAATGAACAACTGCATTAATAAATGCAACAGTAAATCACTCATCTAATGCTACACCAAGCAGCTGTTTAATTAATGTTTTGCAATCATTAGAAATTCTATCTAAAACAGTTCACAACTAAAGTGTATTAAACCAAAGTTGGTGGTGACAAGTTATGTTTATACTAATAAACGATTTATTTTTAAACACCTTCCAAACAGGAACCTATTTCACTAAAGTTCTAAATGACACATATTTCCCAATCCAACTGAAATCAGCTCATCATTTTAGTGAAATGTGTTTCTGTTACTTTAATTTACACTAATGTAATATTACAATTTCACAGTAATAAAGTGTAATGATGAATGTTCCCACTGTGAAGACACAAGATTGCTCTCTCTGCCAGCTCCATTCACTGCCTTTGCTACGACATAGTAAACAGGAGAGTTGGTCGCGGCATTGGTCAGAGCCAAGGACAACTTTGTCAATGTAACCGTGCTGTGACAGTCCCACACTGTAAAATGCCAATACATCTGTTTGTTCTACAGTGTGAGGGAGGGATGGGGATTTACTGTCAGAACTACCTCAATGAAAGTATGCAAGTTTGGAATCCCACAGTAAGGAAGAACATTATGCACGATGTTGAACATACATTGACATTACCATAAAGAAATACTTAAAGCCAATGCAACAGTGAATCCAACACACAGTCCTCAACACATATTTCAAGTATGGACAGCGAGATCAGCGACTTAAAATTAATGTTCAGAGTAGTTGAGGGCTCAGTGCTGGCCATACCTCCTCATAAATTTCTTCATTCTCGAAGACCAAACAAAAGACGAGTACAGCTGAAATGTTTTACAGATTGTGTGACTGTTAATATCGTTGACCCCGTTGTGTACTATAGCCCAAATTGGCTCCTTACGACATACCAGAATTAGAATATCTGGTATGTACCCAAGTTAGCATCAGCACTCTACAGTAAGCCCTGCATATTGTCTAGCTACGGTCACATTTCACTACATTTCTAATATGTAGCAGCCATATTTGTATGCCTAATTCAGAGCAAATAACAATAAAAGATATTGACTGTCTTAGATTAACAAGATTTGCCATCCACGCCAAAGGCCCAGATGGCAAGTGGACAAGGAAGCCATTGGCTTAGCGAGAGTCCAACATTTTTAATTTATGTGTATCCCGCCCTCCTGAGATATGTGTCAACCTTGTTTTTAAACATATTCAAGTTGCTAGCAGTTATACAATCCATAAACAACTTGTTCCATTCATTTATTGTCGTCTGTTAGAACGAGTACTTCCTGATATCCAATCTACACTGATCCTTTACTAATTTTACCTCAGTCCTCTAGATTAGTAATGATTATTTTTATTGCTTGGCAAGGAATAGGGTAGTCATGAACAAAAAACATTTTCTTTATAGGATTTGCATTGTAATGTACATGTCTTGGTCTTTTTATATTATTATTTTTATATTATTTGTTGCTCTCGATATTTTGAAATGTTTTTACCCACCTTCCTACCCCATCTACACCAGTGTTTGTTTGATTTCTGGTTGGGTCGGTTTACTAACTTTGTGTGATATATGTTTGGTGGTTGGTTCCCCCATCTTTGCTGATATTTTGTAAGCTGATTATATAAACTAGTTCACAACTGTTTTCATCTTGTATATACATAATGTACTTATGATGTATACATAATGTATTATTTACTATTTGGCTTATTATAAAGCTCGTATACAAACATACATTTGACTTTGTCGTCTTCAGCAAACGAGCCACGGTTCCATGTCATTAACTCTTATGTAGGTAGCTTTGTTCCGCATAAATTATATTAAATTATTTTATAAGTTAAGTGTACGAACTGCTTGAAACCAAATTGCATATACAACTAACTTTACCTTCTGCTGTCCCTATGCCAACACAGTATTCACTGATGTCACTTTCGCCATCTACAGTTCCCCATGAAGCCTGGATGCCATTTTCATCATTGTGAACAATCATCAAACTAGCCATCAATTAGTTCCTCAGATTCTCCCAAGAGGGTGCCCATGTGCACAAATGACATCTATAAACAGAAAAGTAAAACATCGTCTACAATGGCCAATGGTGTCATGCGTACCAAAAGTACACTCAGTATGCAGTTAAAAGCAAAATACAGCAGTTAAGACATTTATGTACTGGAGAGCTCCTAATATTTCCACTCATAAAAAAGTCCATATGCCTCCAGAATACGTTTGTTATGAAGCAAATTCATATCATTAAAAACAGCCCAGTGTCACATTCCTGGGGCTAGTAACAGTCTGTTTGACACCCACTCCTAGATCTATTCGCTGAAACACCCAATTAATTTGACTTCATTGGGAAGTATTCAGCAATGCCTCAACCAGTGCACAAAATGTATTCATTCGTGTAATTCCATCAGAGTTTTGTCAGGTATTCAGCTGTACAACTGAATGGATGAAACTGGTTTACAACTGTGCCACCATATTGTGACTCTGTGACTTTTATGTATCTGGCATTAGGCCCAGGCCTTTACATTTATTCTCCATTATAACAGTATGCAGTTAATACACACTGACAGTTGTAACCCTTTTTAGAGTCGCTGGTATAACCTGGCATTTAGGGCACTGTATTGACGTTTCCCAAATTATGGTAACTGTGCGCAAGAACGGATGCGCAGATGGGGTATGCTTGTAACGAGTAACGATTGTTCTTTTTCTGGGTCAGAAATCGTATTTGACTTACACATCTCATAGTTCTGAGTAGCAGTCGCCGTTTCGGCCATTTTTCATTTTCATTAAGTTAAACAGTTCTTCACATTAATTAAGTAAATTCTACTTAGTCTGCCATATAACACTGTCTCGGTTAATTGCTCTGCTGTGTAAATAAACATTATATATATATTATGCTTGCCTTAATGAAATTTGATTGGTTTGGGGACCCGTGGAGTGCTGCAGGTCACAATATTATAGCAGTAGAGCGAGTAATTTTGGGGTATATATATTTTTAATAGATGTTAATCCAACATTAAATTAATCAATGATTTTTGTCAATTTGTCTTGTCACTTTTTACAATAATTGCAATGATATGCAAGATTAGTTGATCTGGTTTGATGTGACAGTTGACCATTGGTGTAGTGGACATGGTGTTGGATTAACTAACAGACCGTTGGTGTAGTGGTCAGCAGCCAGCTCTGTCCTATTCACTTGATCTAGATACTGATACAAGACAATAATGATCATACCTTCAGTGGTCTTGGGTCAACCAACAGACCGTTTGTGTAGTGGACAGTGGCCAGCCCTGCCCCATTCACGGCCATCACGTGCATCCTGTAACGTGCACCGATCTTCAGACTCAGAGCCTCATCTGTTGTCCACGTGGCTGGCACAATCTTCCATCTGGACCTAATGATTTACAGTAATGTGTGATTGAGCAGCACTCACAGCTAACAGTGTTGCTATTGAATGCATATGTAATAAATCAGTCATTAGGTTAGGTCTGTGTTCACTGCACCCAGATTTCATATCTACACTCATTTAAATGATTCCATTTCAACTAGCAAATAAAGTATTACAAGGCTTGACTCTGGTGATTTATGAAACCAAAACATGTTTTAGTTCATCATAGAACCCACAATAATCAGTACATCATATCTGTTGTCAAAACAAACTGCTGTGATTGGTATGCTGCCTCTTTTTTCTATATGAGACATGTTACTTTCTAGGATTGTCTCTGTAGAGTCTACAGCAATATAAAATATGTGGCGTAAAAGAATAAAAGATAAACAAGAAACCAACACTTTACAAATGTAAACATTAACAACAGCTACTGCTACACTAAGACTAACCAGTACAAACAGTTACATTGACCTGGTGGGATATATCATAGTCAACCTTCCTGCCACTGGGGCCTAAAACATTAAGGGTCTATTAGGATGGAAGTGATGTCTCTCCAGAGAGTTGAAAGATGGAGTTATGTTCTTCTCTGTGAGTAGTACAACCTTCCTGCTACTGGGGCCTAAAACATTAAGGGTCTACTAGGATGGAAGTGATGTCTCTCCAGAGAGTTGACAGATGGAACTATGTTCTTCTCTGTGTGTAGTACAACCACCCTGCTACTGGGGCCTAAACATTAAGGGTCTATTAGGATGGAAGTTATGTCTCTCCAGAGAGTTGAAAGATGGAACTATGTTCTTCTCTGTGTGTAGTACAACCTCCCTGGCTCCTGGGGCCTAAAATATTAAGGGTCTATTAGGTTATTTGATTTCCAACTTAAATACTAGCAACTGTTGAATGACACTGCTGGATTCCTCATTTGTACTGAGTAAGCACAGTTAGTGTGCAATCATAAAATATAACATTATATTTACCTGTAGGTTTTCTGTATATGTAGACAAGATAACTTTTTATGTCAGATTCTGGGTCAGCAAATTGCCTCCAGGTGCTGGCAACAGTGGACACCTCTGAGGAGTACCACTCATCCTCATTGGGGTCCTAGTCATCTTTCACAACACCCTTCACTGGGGGTGTCAGGTCAACAGACAGTGCAACAAATGTGGGGTGACGTCCATGTTAGTCAGAATGATGAAAACTGGAGAATAACTTCTGTGAAAGAGAGATTTTAATGTGACACATTCTATAAATGACACATTAGACCCGGCTGTACTTATTTAATAAACCATTGCTTATAGACACATTGATGCTTGTAAGTACATACAGTTGTACCCTACCTCCATCTGAGTTCACCATCACGTTCCTTTCAAAGAGTCCTCAAGTGACTGCAGTGACACTGACAAAGTAGAAAGCTTTGTGTTGTAAGTGTAGGCCGTCCACACACTGACTTGTCACATCATATGACAGTCATGTGTAAGGTACAATGTCATCTGAGCCAGCAGACATCCCCAGGGTGATTAAATATTTGGCTGAAAGAAAACCACGCATAGTGCAGTGCAACTTTTGAACTGATTAATAATACAAAACACCATTATATCTATATCACAATAGTCACTCAGTGACATACCTATAAGTATACTACTTTGAGTGAACCATAGGTAAGTATTATACTTCTGTTCACACTCTTTACAATAAACTATTACTTATACCTAAATTCCAAATGCTGCAAATTTTTTTTAATTTTTGTTATCATGAATTTGTACTGTTGTTGGAAATAAATTATCAATTGATCGGTCTATTTTGCAAACACTGAAACATTGTGTCAACAGCTAATTTCTTTCTGCTTCAGTGCAGTTTATGCTTGAATAAACCAACATATTTTAGTTTAATATTCAAATTCACTGATTTTAAAAAGTATTACACAAATGACTGAGATCAGCAGTCTGCCCATTGCTGCAGGGAGCAACAAAAAGGGGACAGACCACCATAATTTGACAATATTTTCCCACTCTATAAACATACTCCGTCCACTCTCTGGGTCTCCAAACCCATTCCAGTTGGTGCAGTATCGGGAGGAAGATGACTGGAAGGAGATATCCTTTTTTTAGGTTTTAACCTTCATAAACAAGCCCTGGAATAGGTGGAGATCTGTCCACTATGATTGGTTTGTCTGTGTGGCCGATCTCCCTCACGACAACTGAAACATGACATTCACTTAATCAATTCGTAATTATGTCGGCAAACTACAATCTGGTTACAAAAACATTTGAAGCTGCAAATATTTACAATAATAACTGAGAATATATTTCAGACACAAGGAACCCCATATTATAAGGACAGTCAAATCACATAACACAACATTAAAGACACTGTCTGTAAACTAAAGTGCATACTGCCTGTATACTTTTAGAATGAGGTTAGAACAAACCATTGTTGGAGACTCGTATCTTCACCCAGACTGCCACGCCGTCAGGAATGTGGTAGTTATGTTGGATGTGGGAGTAGTTGTCCACAGCCGTCCAGCTTAGGACATACGTATCCCTTCTGCTTCGACCCAGACCCATCTTTGTACTCTTGATGCAGACACAGAGTCACTGCAGCAATGATGGATTATACAGCAGACATTATTTTAGTTAACAAACTAGGATGAAGCAGTATCTCTATGGATTGGCAACTTAGTTTCAACCTTGATTATGGACCAGTCAAATAAATGAATTCTTACGTGGCATTAACTCGATATGAAATCAGGAAGGTGTCTTCACCATATGTGACATGATCGACAGCGTAGATGATCGGGGGCGTGGTGTCGACGGCAATAGACTGGGCATGGCACACAGTCAGCGCAGGAGGACCGAACTCAATGTTGTTGATGGCTCGTACTGGCACATAATAGTTATTATCTGAAGGTAAAATGGCATATGCAAGATGAAATAATTTTTAGATAAATTTCTGAAAATAATGTCTTAAAATTATTCACAGATGCAACATTTTATCTGTCACATTAACTCCATTATATCTATGGAATAGTACACTGTTTGCTGCTGTCACAAGAGTGTTAACAACCACAAAACAGTCACTCATGCCTGTGGTACTCATGACTGTTATCTGGCTGATAACATTCGTGACATCAGCAAACACTGTCATTCCTGTTATGTAGCGGCAAAAATATATTTTGACATACTTTTTCACTTCCTACCTTTGTAAGCATACAGCTCTTTTACTCGTGATCCACCACAACATACCTGGTACATCTAAAAATTCCTTGAATTGATTAGCTGTGCACCATAACAATCCCGTGTCTGTGCCAACGTGTGTGCTCGATCTCGTTTGAACTGATTCAAACGTCAGCTGGATTCTCAGAATTAGTCGGCCATGTGTTAACTAGGAGGATAATTGATGGTTAAATACATAAGACAAATGAGGTAGTTTTATTATCATGCATTATTCTACTTGATAAAACACAACTGCTTCTTTCTTAGACTTTGTTAAGCATACATTTGTGAATGTCGAGAGGATATCAGTAGTAACATATTAATGAGATTTGTGTTTACTTCATCATTATTGTGAGAGATAGAAGGAAAGTCTCATAAAAAGAGAGGAAGAAACAGAGACAATGAAATATATAGACAGGGGAGAAACAGAGAAGACAGAAAGCACAGCAAAAACAAAAGACACATTTGGACACACAGAAGTATACGTAGCACAAGAGCCAAGTTTGACTTAGTGACTAACACCGACCAGTGCTCGCTCTAATCACAACCAACTTAAGCTGAACGCATTCTGTCTGATCTGGCTTTGTCAGAATTACTTCACACCAACATTGCTGCCACCTGCAGGTGGTGAAGGCTCTGGTCAACCACTGGTCAACGTGGCAACCAATACAGCGTCATAGGAAACAAGTAGACAATGACAAGAGCATTTGCCCGTATTCCTTTCATCTTCTTCGTTATCGTTTTTGTTTCATAATATACATATGTGCTTGTCTCTGCTACGAAACAACCGGCGTTGACAAGTTCTTGTTTGGTTTAGATTTGTCAGATGGACATGTACTCAAGTGTCACATGTCATATATTGGTTTTGTTCACAAGTCGGTAAGTCAAACTCGACCTAGGTGTACTAGCATCACTACTGGAATGATAATGGATCAATACAATGTTCAAATTTTCCTGTTTGCCATGACAGTTTTAAAGGTTAGAAAGAACTGTAAGCGTAGAAACAGTTACTTACCTGGGTTACTTACTTGGCAGTCTGAGTGGGAATGCGACGCCGATGTTTGTCCATTCAGAGGCTGATGCCAGGTGTTGATGGGGATCATTGTGTGGTAGAATGTCATCTCCACACTGACTTGTTCCCACAGCCCAAGTGTAGATCTAGATACCTGCATCATTGTCATAGATACCATCCCAGTTAGTTGCAACAGCAGATATGTAGTGAAGCATAGCTTTCAACTGAGCGCTACCAAGGGAGTCTATAGCCAACACCTGACAGTGTAACTTAATGTTTGCTTTAAATTTTCGTAAATATTTTACATAAGTGCAAGTTATTTTCAGTACACACGCATATACACACATGCATGCGCACACACACACGCGCACACACACACATATACATGGATACATGATTTAACAGCTTAATAAAAATTTTATAATGATTGTATGAATTAGATTAGCATGCTCATTAATGAATAAAACTCCTTCCTGATTTCTGACAATGCGATCTTGCTTTGTGTTTATCCATTATTCACTTGTGTTACACTTAACAAAATGTACCTGGCAGAATCCAAAGTAACAATTTAACAAGGAATTAGCCAACTATGAAAATTACAAATGAAATAAGCATATATAACAAACAAAGTCATACAATTAAATGGGATCGGGATGGTCCTACGTGCCGAGATAGAAGGCTATTTACACCCTAAACTTACAGATATGCAATAGTATATAAATCAGAATATAACCGTGTTATAACGTTAGAGATCACACGTTCCTAAACCAAATTTACTCAATCAGCTGCATTTACCTTGCTTAACAACGAACATAAATCAAGATGACGGACGTAAACAATAGCTGTTAAAACACGCAAAACCCAAATCATCCCCAACACAACTAAAAATAGTGCATGTATTCAAATTTAAATATACAGTGTATTAGTTATAAATATAAACTAGATACACTTAAATATACTCTTAGCTTAGAATTTCAAAGAAATCCTACCCTGTGTTTATCACATCCTGTACTAACAAACAGACCCTTCTTCGGGTGCTTCATTGCCACCCGTGTTTTCATCTACCTAGAGTTCCTGAGTCGGCCCAGGACCACAGATATAACGCACCCCTAGACTTCCTACTGTGTATCTGTATATGTTTGCACTAGCCCAAACCCTGCACATGCACTTTTAAACAGTTTAGTACACAATATTTATCTAATGTGACTTTAGCGCTATACATTACATTGATCTAATGTGACATTAGCCCTCTAAAGGCAAGTTATAGCAAACATCTGCAAATACATACTTTCGCAAGAAAATTCAAAACCACTTTACAGGGTTTTTGTTGTAGCAGGGTCTGTGGTTGAGTCACTACGTATCAAACACCACTGTGGACAAACCAGGAGCTTATATATGTAATTGTACCTTAAAACTTCAGGAGTTTATACAGCAATAGAAAATTGCTATTTTGCCTATTCGCCCTTTTCTCCCAAATAGGCCAATAATGCCCACGTTCATGACTGTTTATTAGTGTGTAACAAATTAATGAAAATATTATGAATTATCACACAGCAACAAATAGCAAAGGTTACTAACAGTACCTTGTTGACATGAACATTGGAAATGGTCGTGTGTCCAAACTTCTATAATCCACCTTAACTCTTGAAGATACACACTTTCTCAGCTAGCATTTATGGATTTTTAACACCATGTTTCAGAAAAGCCCAGCATATGTTCTGTGAGCACATTGTATTCAGCCAGCTTTTATTTTACACTTAAAATTATATTTTTTTACCTCCTGCCCTATTACACAGATGTAAATATACACAAGATTCACCTTAAAGTGTGAATTCCATCAAGGCCAGACTACTCAACTAGTTCTATTACATAACATTATACAACCTAATTAGCCAACCAGCAGTGACAATGAACTTGCCTGATGGATCACCTCCAGTGAGTCAGTAGACCTTATCAGATAGCATGGGCTCTGTCCAAGATTTTACCAAGCCACAGGAGGGTGTACTCCTTCAGGAGGTCTCCACAGTAGGCCCATGTGTCTAATTAGCTGAAGTAAACAAAAACTGACCAATAAGTCATTATACTCCAATGTCATTGGTCGAGATTGATATAAATGTCCAAACTAAGGCTTTACTAATGCAATTCTCTCCAGCCTGCCCTATCATACAGATGTTCTGTCACTGTCATTTGGACTTTCTGACTGATTAGAGGTCTGTGATTTCAAATAACAGTTTGTCAAGTTCAACTGTAATTTTGCTTGGATTACCCTGCATTGCTACAAAATGGAAGAGACAGTAAACGAGAATAGTGAGCATGGGAGTGAGAGCAACCGTAAGCCATCCGTGGCATTAAGAATGTGCAAGGTTTCAAACGTGGCCACCCGTACCTGGAATCACGAAATGCTGCAACATCAGAAATACATATAAAAAAAAAACAGCGGCGTGTGGCTGCGAAGACTGAATATTCAAGAGTGGTGCATGTAATGATTGTGGACTGCTAACCGTGCCAGATGCTGTGGAAATAGCAAGATTCTACGACCACAGCTAGATCAATGCCCTGATTTAGCAGACAGCTACCTTCAAGCAGAAGAAACTGGTGTAGTTTCTGAGATGCGTCTGCTAAGCATGCAGAGAAATGTGGCAATGTGGAATGAATGTTTCACAGAGCATGCAAAAAACACGGCATGCACATCTCCACACTTTGAAGTACATGACGAAAAACAAGTCGGTTTATGCTGGAAAATGTCACTACGTTGTCTCCACTGTGAATATCAGTCAGGCATGTACAAATTGTACGATGAGGTAGACAGTGGCAGTTGTGGTCAAAAACCAGCCACATAGAATGTGGCACTCCACGTTGGACTTCAGGATTCGACTATTGGAATCACAAAGATATATCACATTCTGGCTGCAACAAACACACCCCCTCCAAGCCGATGTGGATTGCAGAGAAATGCAGACAGGGTTGCAGCTATCACTGCCCAGGTGACAATGGATAATTTGAAGCAGAAAAGAGAGCAAACAAAAGAAATTAACATTCTGCTTGGTCTGCCAGAGAATGCCCCGATCAAACTAAGCATGGACGTGAGGTACAATTCAACAACGGCTAAGAACAGTTATAGAGCCAGGTAGGCTGCATCGCAAGCGATCGGAGCTGCCATAGAGTGGCAGATGGATCAAACTAAGCATGGACGTGAGGTACAATTCAACAATGGCTAAGAACAGTTATGGAGCCAGGTAGGCTGCATCGCAAGCGATCGGAGCTGCCATAGAGTGGCAGATGGATCAAACTAAGCATGGACGTGAGGTACAATTCAACAACGGCTAACACAGACATTACAGATGCTTAATTAGAATTGACAGGATACGTAATGTTTAGGAGAGATCGAATAAGAAGGGGAGGGGCAGTTATTTTATATGTTAAAGAATCTATTCAGGCTTATGAAATAAAATTAGAAAGCGAAGCAGATTGCGATGAAGCTGTTTGTTGCAAAATAGTTTCAGGAAATTCAAAATTAACTATTGGATTAGTTTACCGAAGTACAAACATAAACGAAGAGGATAACACAAAATGCTATAAAGGAAGTTAGTAAAGGGGAATGTATCATAATGGGAGATTTTAACCATGGACACATACAATGGAAATCTCTAGAGAGTACAGGGGTTGAGGACCAACAATTTTTATTTTTAATTCAGGAGAGCTTCCTTACTCAGCATGTGCTAGAACCAACCAGGGGAGAAAATGTATTAGATATAGTTTTATCATCACAAAAAGAATTAGTGGACAATGTCAAAATACTAGGCTAGCGCTGGGCCTAAAATCTGTTTAGCCAATTTGGCTAAAGGTTCAAATTTTCCTTAGCCAAATGAGATTTTGTTTAGCCATTTTTTTAGCAGATGGCAAAACGTCAAAATGCAAAACATGACATAAAAAAGAAACTTAGTTTCTCGTCCCCGTCCACTTCCATTTTTGTCTACGCCTCGTTTTTTATTTACTATTGAAAAATTATTTTAAAAAGTTTGTTTGGTTCTGTGAAGAAATCTTTGTCCAAAACTTGCTGTTCACTCGTTATCCATCACACAAGTTGTAGGGATGTATATGCATTCTACAGAGTCTAAAATAAGATTCAAATAATGAAATAATGATGCCTTGCATTAGTCTTTACGCAGACTCACTTATATAATTCCAGTCTCAATCAGTATAAATGGTATTTATTAAATGCCATTCAGTTGTATGCATGTGATACAAACTAATGAAACCATGGCCAAACCTACACAAGACATTCATAAATACATTCAACATTGCATTTGCTTCTTGTTTGTTTGGTAATGTATCTGATAATGGAATGGCCGGCTATATAGTAATATACATCTATGACATGTTCCATATTGCATCGAAAAAAACTACAGCTTGTCTTTTAATCAACCACATCTAAGACATGGCGGCCATCTTCGAAACTAATAGAAACAAATTCATAAATAGTAAATAATAAGGGCCTCCCTCTTCCTTTAAAAAAGTTCGGACGAGAAACTAATTTCTTTTTTTACTAGGCCTAATATACGACATATTATATAAACATAATATACGTATATTAAACAGTCACAATAAAACATAACACCAATAAAATTAATAGAACACTGTTTAATTATAAATATAAAACAAGAAAATCGATCACACTACAAATCTCCAACACAGATAACGTCACCATACAAGTATCGCACCGAGTGTCCACCACCACTACCCTGGTCTCCACGACATTGTCCACCCGTTTCACTAAACCAGTATTAAATCCGGGACGCGGCGATCTTTTACTTTCTGACCTAACCACGAAAATTACCACCTAGAGCACCCAAACTTTTCCTCATATATCTACTGTACATATACATATGTCACGTGGTCAAAAAAGTATATTTACTTTCTTAAAACGATAAAAATTTACAAAACAAATAAACCAAAACATCGCCATCTCCTACGGCGCCTACGCGTACCGCCAAGGCTGCCGTAAAATCGATGCATATGACAAGGCGTCGTTCAGTTTCACCAAAACCCCGTTCGGCTGCTATGATTGAAATCAAACATCGTACAATTATATATTTCTGTGTTTTAATTGTGCGTGTGTGCTTCATTGCGTGTAATTATGTATATGTTTCACTATTACTTGTATTTTTTTCTGTGCATGTGATCGTTCGCAGTCACGAAGTCCATCTGGCGCTTCGGCAGCAACGTCGATCTCCGGTGGTCGGGAAATATCTCGTGTTTTGCCAAGTCGTCCTTCTTGGACTTGGCGCAGTCCTTCCCGGTGAAAAACACGTTCTTTGCTTTCGCGTGCACGCAAACTTTGCAGCGAAAGACGTGGCTTTTGCTATCGTGAATAAGCCACGCAAAACGTGTCCACCTTGATCAAACGTGGCTGTCATTTCTTTCCGCGATCATCGCTCGCCGAAGTACATTTACGAATCATTTTAACCGATAACAAACTGAAAAACTACGAAGTGAGCTCCCACATTTTACAAGTTATAATATTATTTTGTAGCTGCCCCGCAGGCTGCCCAGCAGGACGCAAACTTCCGCCGAAAGCAATTAAACCATTGGCTTATCGACGGGCAATTATAGATTGGGGGGGGGGGGGGCGAAAACAATTCCACGGGTGGCGGGCAGCTATGATTCACGGGTTCACCGCCACTTACGCGACACGACATGGCCGTTAAAGCGTTTTCGCCAAATTAGCGAAGAGTTGTTTTTTCCTTTCGCCAAATGGGAAACCGTTTCGCCTAAGGCGCAATTGGCGATCGGCAGCGCTAGCCTAGAAATACATGAACCATTGGGTAACAGTGACCACAATCAAATACATTTTGACATCAATGTAAAATCAGAAAGTAAAAGTAAAAAAACGTATTGGTGAAACTTCCACAAAGGTAACTATAAAGATATGAGAAAATACTTAGCAAAGCTAGATTGGAATAACATGCTGATGAATAAGACCACAACTGAATGTTGGAATATTCTAAAATATGAAATTGAGAGTATCATCGATAAATTTGTTCCCTTGAAAAAACAAGGAAAACGGTCTAGAAAGAAACACTTGTCAAAAGACGCTATTAGAAAAATAGTGTTTAAGCAAACTATGTGGAGGGTTTAAAGGCGTACCAGAAAGGATGAAGACTACGCAAATTACAAAGAGGCACTTAACCTAGCTACAACTGGAATTAGAAAATCTAAAAGAAGCTTTGAAAAAAAATTGGCAGGTAATATAAAAAAATTACAACAAGAGTTTCTATGCTTATGCAAGGAGTAAACAGAAAGTTCGAGATAAGGTCGGACTACTGGAAAACAACAGGGGAAACATAATTTCAGAGGGGTTTCAAATGGCAGAGGTCCTGAATGAGTATTTCAGCTCAGTATTTACCACAGAAGATATCAGCTCACTTCCATTTCCATTTACTAAATTTGAGGGAAATAAATCAGAACATTTAGGGCAGTTATTTGTAACTCCTGTAATGATAGCAAACAAAATTAAGAAGATGAAAGATAATAAATCACCTGGAGTTGATGGGATACCACCAAAACTGCTTAAGGAAATTGTTGAGCAAATTAGTACACCACTTGCAAAATTGTTTAACTTGTCACTAGAAGAAGGAATAGTTCCATCAGAATGGAAAGAAGCAAATATTACGCCACTATTTAAGAAAGGATCGAGGAACAAGCCTGAAAATTACAGACCAGTGAGTTTAACATCAGTTGTATGTAAATTACTCGAAACATTAATTAGAGACCACATGGTGGAATTCCTTGTAAAACATAATTTAATAAAAACATCTCAACATGGGTTCCTAAAAGCAAGGTCATGTCTAACCAATCTCTTATGTTTTTTTGAAGAAATTACAAAGTGGGTAGATGACAGGTCATCAGTGGATGTTGTCTACTTAGATTTTCAGAAAGCTTTCGATAAAGTGCTACACCAAAGATTGATACTTAAACTAAAAGCCCATGGTATAGGTGATGATGTAATCAACTGGATAGAAAAGTGGCTTACACACAGAAGACAGAGTAATAGTAGATGGTGAGATTTCAAACTGGAAATCTGTTTTGAGTGGGGTACCACAGGGATCAGTATTAGGCCCTATACTGTTTTTAATATATATAAATGATCTAGAAGATGACATATCTAGCAAAGTACTCAAATTTGCAGATGACACAAAAGTATTCAGAAAGGTTACAAATGATACAGATAAACAAAGTTTACAGGATGATCTAGATAAATTAGTTAAATGGTCAGAAAAATGGCAAATGTTATTAAATTTTGGGAAGTGTAAATGTATACACATAGGACATGGAAACATGGACGATGAATCTACAATGGGGAATGCTGTACTAGGTAGAACCGCACAAGAAAAGGACTTAGGAGTAACATGTAGTGCTGAGATGAAAGTTTCAGAGCAATGTGGGATTGCTGCTTCAAAAGGAAATCAAGTTCTAGGGCTAATTAGGAGAACTATCATATATAAGGAGAAATAGCTAATTGTACCCTTGTACATAGCAATAGTTAGACCACATTTGGAATATTGTATTCAAACATGGAGGCCATATCGTAAAAAGGACATAGACAAGCTAGAAAGAATATAACAAAGAGCAACAAAAATTATTCCTGAATTGAGACGAAAGTCGCTTATTACAATGTGGTTTGACAACACTAGAGACAAGGAGACTAAGAGGAGACCAAATAGAAGTGTTTAAAATAGTGAACGGTTATGAGGTTGTTGATAGGAATATGTTTTTCATACTTAAAGGCAGTAGAACCTGAGGAAACAAAGCAGCATTAGTTAAGGAACAGTGTAGGTTGGACATGAGAAAGTACTCTTTCTCACAGATGGTGATAAATGAATGGAACAAACTGCCAAATGATTGTGTTAATGCTAGTAGTGTGAATATGTTTAAAAATAGAATTGACAGATATATGATCAGAGCAGGCTACACATAGATGATAAAATTGTTGGACTCTCAATAAGCCAATGGCTTTCTTGTCCACTTGCCATCTGGAACTTGTTGTTTGAGATGGCAATCTTGTTAAATCTTGTTAAATATGTCATCCTAGCTGGGGATCTAAACCTTCCTGCCATCAACTGAGAGAATTTGTGTGCAACAAACCAACAGACAGCTGCAAAACATAACAAACTAATTGAAATAGTTGGGGAATTTGGACTAGTTAATATGGTAAATGAACCCACCCAGCTAGATTCTGGAAATATATTAGACCTAGTACTTACATCAAACCCATCCATTATTTCCACCATAAACACAGTGGCAGGCATGAGTGATCATGAAGCCATTCTCTTTGATATCAATATGAATCCTAACAGAAAAAACAAACCACCACACAAAGTATACAACTACAGATCTGCAAACTGGGAATCCCTAAAATCAAACTGCACCCAGCTAGCTTAGCAGTACTTTTTCGAAAACCAGATGAACAAGAACTAAAATTGGAACTTCTTTCATAAAAACTACATTAACCTGATTGAAATGACAGATATATGATAAGAGCGGGCTACACATAGATGATAAAATTGTTGGACTCTCGTTAAGCCAATGGCTTCCTTATCCACTTGCCATCTGGAACTTGTTGGTTGGGGAAGCAATCTTGTTCAATCTTGTTAAAAAACTCTACAAGCAGTGGATCCAATCTAGGAGTATGACATTGGCAAACAGATAGGCCACATTTTCGCACAAGACAATGTCGCAATTAGATATGTGGTTACTGATGGAGATGCATCAGCTTCTCGTGGGGTACAGGATGCTATGCCGGCAGTCCCCACAGAAAGACAGGCTGACACAACACATCTTGGTCAGACACAATTTAGACATATAATGAAAGCTTCATTCTCCCCCTAAATGTTTCCGGGTGAAACAGCCATCATCAGAGCAGAAAACAAAAGAATGTTTGCTGAAGATGTGAAGACCAGATGCCAGAAGATCTACACAAATGTGCATACACTGTATTCCAGTGACATCATTCAAACTACCATAGACTGCTACGCAGGTTCTTGCAAAAACTGCCGCTGACATGCAGTGGTATGCCGAAGCCAACTGCAAAACAATTGGTGGCACAAGTCACAGCACATGAAGGCAAGTGGTGTGACACGGTTAAACACGGTTAACTCTTCAAGGGTTAATAGAAATGCGTCTCGGAAATGCAGCACTTCAGATGACATGACATAGATTAACCATGGACAAGAATGAATCGATCAACAGATCATTCTCTGCTTCCCTTCCAAAGAATGTGAACTTCAGCAGAAATGCACAGGGACGAGTGTGTTCCGTAATTGATCGCATCAATTATGGAGCTGGAATCTCAATGCTATGAAAACTGGAAAATGTACAGTGTCCTATAACAAACTGGTAGGGTTGCCAACGAGCATATTCCAGACGGCCCTCGGTGCGGCTGCAGAATGAGAGACTATTTTGAAACAAAAAGGAACCGCCGTCAAGTAGATATAAACAGAAAGAGTCTGCTTGGCCCCAAACCTGCAACCTGAGCAACTGTGGCTAGGGCATCTACCTCGACATCAGCAATGACAACCACAGCTACAGCTACTAGGCCAGTCATAAAACGAAGGCGACGACAGCGACAGTCACCTGCAGATCTCACTGATCACCCATACTCGTTAAGGTCACCGAAATCTGCTGACCAGTTATGTCAGCAGAATGTAGACACACAAGAACTGTACATGCACACACAACATTCTAATACTGTATCATTCTGCATTTCATGGAGCGTCTACTACCTGCTTACTGGCAACCCTGCGATCACAATCAGACAAACTTAGACCACCACACATGGCGTCACCTGCTGAAATTCATGTGAACAAATTGATACCAAGACCAACACACATGATGCAATATCAGCTATGACGGGTAACTGACATTAACACACATCACACCATAGCATACTCATTGTTTGGTGACAGACACACGTTTTCATGCATTTTAGCACTATAGTTTTGATAAAATGTCTCCTCCATGAGTGTTCAATGGCTACCGCATTTCCCTTGTTAGGGTACTTATTTAAATAAGTACACAGTAATTTTAGGTATGTGTAATTTAAAAAATATCATATCATCTGACACAACTGAATTTGAGCAGGCACATTCGCAAGTTTGCTGGTAGAACCTGTTGAAAATGTAACTGAGGACTTTTAGATGATTTCAATAGGCGAAAGGATTTTTGGCAATTTTTTCACAAGGCACATGTGCGTAGTAATTGATGCAGAAATTTGTAAACATTGACGGGCATGACACGTTCAGCCATTTTAAGAGTTAGAAATGTCTAATTTTTACTAAACTCAACCAGCATGTCAATGAAATGATGATAACGGCAGATAAGAAATTTAAGAATTTTTAATGGTCAAGTTTTCTTATAATCATGCAAAACGTTAACATGACCACCAATGGGAAATGTAACTGTATCCTGAACCCAAATATTTAAATCAAACAACCCTGGTTGAAGCATGTAACTGAGCCTACGTACTGTCAATGCACAACTGTAGCCACATCGGAATCGACAATTAATAACTCTTATTTAAAAATTGTTCCTTTTGTGCAGCCTGTCCATAGCATACACTCATTGTTTGGTGACATACACATGTTCTCATGCATTTTAGCACTATAGTTTTGGTAAAACGTCTCCTCCATGACTGTTCAATGGCTACCACATTTCCCTTGTTATGTTACTTCTTTAGGTTCAGGATACAGTTACATTTCTCATTGGTGGCCATATTAACGTTTTGTATGATTATAAGAAAACTTGACCATCAAAAATTCTTAAATTTCTTACCTGCAGTTATCATCATTTCATTGATATGCTGATCGAGTTTAGTAAAAATGAGACATTTCTAACTCTTTTAAAATGGCTGAACGTATCATGCCCGTCATTCGTGAAACATACATGTAACACACCAGGAAGTGTAACTGAGGCATGACCCCTAAAATCACTTGCTCCCAACTAGAGTTGCATGTGGCTCCCTCTGACGGCTATGTTTTCATCTTTTCCAACGACAGTCGTGAATTTAGCAGGACCCGTGCTTCTGAGGAGCCTAAATTTTGATCCCGAAGCGTTAGACCGTTAGATTTCAATGATTAGATGAATCAGTCAGAATCCTTAGCTCTCGGGAGCACGACATGGTATATTATTAGCTTAAACGCCTTTATCATCGCGTAAACTGACCATAAATGACGGCCTTGCGCAGTGCCTCAAACCAGTCGTAACCGGCTAGCTGCGGTTTCCCAAGAAACACGCTTGCGTATTTAAATCAATAAAACTTTAGTGTCCGTTTAAAAATGGAAAATTCCCCAGTTTTTCAGATATAAAATGCGGTTACTATATCTGCGGTGACACGAATACGCACAAAGTGTATGTATATTCAGCAGAAAAAGCCCAAAATACAGGTGATCCACATAGTTTTCTAGGGACGCCTTGGCTTTGCGTCGAGTAAAAAAATTGCTTTTGAAAAACAAATATACTATTGACTTTTTCGCACTGTACTATTATTTGTGTTGAATAATTTGCACCCCCATATTGTTATTCGGCACTATATACTATTACTAAATTTGACATATTTGCCACCCTAAACTGTTTTTTTGGGCTATACATTTATTTGGCACTCGAGAGTAGTGTGCTCTGGTTCTGTTCTTGCTGTGGACTGCCAAGCTATTCTGAGTGTCTATTCACCAGCAACATTAATACCTCAAACCACTACACAGTTCTTGAGTCTCTTCCAGACAGCAGCGACTACACAAATATTATCTAATCATATGAACCCTACATTTGTACCAAATCCAGCTAATATGTCTACCGCTGACCGAGCAAAGGTAAAACGTATACTTAACAAGGCCATGCTGATAAACTGAAACAGCATCAAGAGCACCAACAAAGTATCCCAACTGAAGGCAACAATAAACTCAACAAACCCTCACATAATCCTTCTAGTTCAAACCAAACTCGACTCAAGTATCCCCACATACTCCTTTCTCCCCACAAATTATGAAACAATCCGAAAAGATCATGGTGGATGTGTTTTGATAGCACTCCGAAATTACATTATAGCAGACCACCAAGACAAACTAATCACAACCTGTGAAATTATTTTGACTAAAATACACTTTGTGCATAAAAAAGCTATCTATTTCGCATCCTACTACAGACCTCCAAATGACTACACAACATCTCTAGAAGCCTTACATGAATCTCTCTCCATCCTATACCTGTATATATCTGTCACCTTAGCTGGAGATCTAAACCTTCCTGCCATCGACTGGGAGAATTTGTGTGCAACAAACCAACAGACAGCTTGAAAACATAACAAACTAACTGAAATAGTTGGGGAATTTGGAATAGTTAATATGGTAAGTGAACCCCCAGCTATAGATTCTGGAAATATATTAGACCTAGTACTTACATCAACCCCATCCCTTATTTCCACCATAAAAACAGTGGCAGGCATGAGTGATCATGAAGCCATTCTTTGACATCAATATGAATCCTAACATAAAAAACAAACCACCACAAAAGTATACAACTACAGATCTGCAAACTGGGAATCCCTTAAATCAAACTACACCCAGCTAGCTTAGCAGTACTTTTTCAAAAACCAGATAAACAAGAACTCAAATTGGAACTTCTTTCATAAAAAAACTACACTAACCTGATAGGAGTATCCATCGCTAGCCACATGACAAAATTTAAACAACACCTACCCTGGATCACAAGGCTCATTATCAGACTACATAGGAAAAAGGACAAAACTCATGCTAAAGCCAAGAAAATTAAAAAATTAAACATTGTGAAAACTTAATTTTTTTTTAGATAAATAGCCACAAAAGAAGTGACCAAAATCTTTAACAGTTACATTAACAACATTATTGGAGAAAGTTTGACGACAAATCCAAAACAATTTTAACAAGAATTGAACAAGATTACCATCCCAAGCAACAAGTTCTGGATAGCAATTGGACAAGGAAGCCACTGGCATATCGAGAGTCCAACAATTTTCTCATCTATGTGTAACCCGCCCTTATCAGATACCTGTCAATTCTATTTTTAAACATATTCACACTACTAGCATTAACACAATCATTTGGTAGTTTGTTCCATTCATTTATCACCTTCTGTGAGAAAGAGTACTTTCTCATGTCCAACCTACACTGTTCCTTAACTAATGCTGCTTTGTGTCCTCTGGTTCTACTGCCTTCTTTAAGTTTGAAGAACATATTCCTATCAACATCCTCATAACCGTTCACTATTTTAAACACATATATTTGGTCTCCTCTTAATTTTGGTCCTTCATCAGACAAAACAAAACAGAAAATCTTGGCATTCAGGTACTAAAAGTAAATAACAACTTGAAAACAACCGACTATGACAAAGCAAATGCTCTCAATGACAACTTATATAAGTTTTCACAAATGAGCAACTTCCTATCCCAACAAAAGGCCCATCAACATTTTCCTCAATTCAAACCCTAGAAATCGGACTAAACGGCATCAAAAATCAGCTTGAAGCTCTAAGCTATATCTATATCCCCCATAATACAGCACATTTTCCAGCAATCATACACCACTGGCAAACACCCCTAAGCCTGGAATACAGCCCTTGTCTCGGCACTACACAAAAAAGGCAATAAATTCGACCCCACTAACTATAGACCAATATCTTTAACTTGTATTCTGTGCAAGGTGATGGAGCATTTTGTCCTTACCAACATGTGGAAACACCTCGGTGCCAACATCATTATTCTCCATCACCAGCATGTATTCCGATCTGAACTTTCTTGTGAAATGCAGCTTATGAAGGCAGTTCATGACAGGGTTGCCTCCATGAACAATCGCCACCAAATTTACCTTATTTTACTAGACTCTTTTAAAGCCTTTGATTGTGTTCCCTATCAACGACTCCTCAACAAACTTAGTTACTACGGCATCACAGGATCCACGTTACAGTGGATAAAATCTTTCCTGGCTAACCGAACCCAACGTGTCTCAATAAATGGTTCCCACTCATCTCCAGCAAACGTCATATCTGGTGTACCCCAAGGCTCAGTCCTTGGCCCTGTCCTCTTTCTACTTAATATAAATGATATCACTGACACAATTCACTCCAACATACGACTTTTTGCTGATGACTCAATTGTTTGTTTATAGAGCGATTCGCTCACCTGCAGACCATGACATACTACAAACAGACAATCACAAATTAACAGACTGGACAAACAAATGGCAAATTAATTAAATACAACACATTAAAATGCTACCTAATCACAATTACTTTAAGTCTAAAACTAGCCAGTTCACCTACACCATCTCAAACCAGCCGATTTCTCAAGTAATTTCACACCCATACCTATAGGCATAATCATAGATTCTAAACTGTCCTGGACTAAGCTTGTACAAACCACTGCATCAAAATCTGCACAAACACTTGGCCTACTTAAATGAACACTCCATCCAGCCAAACCAAAAGAAAAGGTGGCAGCTTATGATATGTTAGTAAGACCCAAATTAGAATATGGAGCAACAGCTTCGAATCCATATAACCAAAATAACATTGATACCCTGCAAAATATTCATAGAAGCGCTGCTCGATTTGTCCTTAATGACCAATGATGTACAACAAGCGTCACACACATACAACACAAACTTGGCTGGCAGACATTAAAACAACGACAATTACAAAACCAACTTACTTTCTTCTACAAAATTAAACATAACCTCATGAATATTTCTCTGCCAAAACATCTTATAGTCCCATGAACCCATCGCCATTGGCATAGCCATACACGAAACAGTGTTCCTGATAAATATATACAAAAAATGTAATTTTCAACTCCCCGTAATCACTAAGCAATTCATCCAGTATAGCTTTATACCCCGTACAATAGCCAATTGGAATAACCTACCAGCCAATGCAGCTACAGCACCAAGTTTGGAGATTTTCAGACAGAAGATCTCCAGCTTGCAACATTAAATGATATTGCATTTTTCACGCTATCAACTTTTCCTCTCCTCAAATTGCAGTCCTACACGCACGCTATCATCTTTTCTCTTTCTTCCAAATATTTTATTACTTTCTCTTACAGCAATTTAGCACGTGTGCACACACACCGAGTCTATAAGCCTTGAAGAGAGGGTTGACTTGTACCCGGAAGAAGAATACAAGCACACATCAACACATATGCATACTCCTTCAATCCTAGAGTCATAAGTGATAAGAGCCTGGAATCTACTCCCCACTGAAATAATGAGACTCCCCTCTATTCACCCCTTCCAACTAGCTGTGAGCACCTTCTATCTTGCCCCTAGCTCCAGCTCACCTCATTTGCCTATAAGGAGGACATCTGATTTTAATCCACTTTTTAAATTGCATTATTTTGTTCAAAATTTATTATTTCCCATATTGATATGCACACCAAGTACCACTCCCATGTTAGCCCCAGAGGCAGAAGGGGCTGTTTCAGTGTTTGGTGGAAGGAGCCGGTGGTCTAATGGTTAGAGCACCCGCCTGTCGATCGCGAGGACGGTGGTTCGATCACACCTCCGCCGTTTCGAAGCTTGGGCAATTTCGTTCACCCCACTTTGCCCATGTCTTTCGCAAGAGACACTAAAAGCCGTTGGTCAAAACTCCTGCGTTAGCTCAAGATTGGGCTGTTTCAATAACAGTGTTTGGAGTATAACTACTTGACTCTTGAGACCAAAGTCAAAGAAATTCTGTTCAGAAGTCGTTAATACTATCACGGTTCGTTGATTTGTTGAGGGTTTAATTAAACATGCCAAATACCCAATAGATTTACCTGTGAAATCATCGTATATTTGCAAATATTTGACCGACAGACAGTTAGTTAATCCACGTGGTTATTTCACGTCTGTTCGAGTATTGTCCTATGTAATGGACAGGGCGCGCCACCGTGAAGTGTTCAATTCCTTCTTTGGTCGTTGGTTGGCCGCACCGAAGACGAAGAAACAGTTATGATATTATTATGAGTGAACGGTGGTATCATCTGGAATCATTTTAAAAACCAGACTAAGGTTTACTAGCTATTCAATAATTAACTACTAATGTAAATTAACACAATGTATATTACATAAGGATGCTACTATATAAATTATTATAAAATACCGTATTAATTGCTATAAAAAAAAATCAGACAAAATACATCGGCATATACTTGTTCCAAATACTGGAATACTATAGTGATAAAGAATAATCTAGAAGATTGTACATCAGTTCAAACTTTTAAAAAGAGAGTCAAAGCACTTATTCTTGATGAATGTACCATTTTTTATCTGGGGTAAGACCACGAATGTAGGGCATATTAAATTGTAAAATGGGAATTTAATAAATACATATTACGTGACATGAGTGTCTTTGAGCACGAATATTCACAGGTTTGTTTGTAGAAGCTATTGGCTGTGAAATAGTGCATTTTTGAGAGTTTAACTGGCGGAAGGATTTATGGGCATTTTCTGCTATGAGCCACGTGAGCGCATGAATACATGGCTTTTTGTGTAAATATTGCCTGTATGGTCTGGAGACAGTGGCATTGACAGAACAACAACAACAACAACAGAAGCTGCACGTGTGTGAGAATAACTGGGTTCGTCGAATAACAAGAACAAAGAGTGTGAACAGAAGAAGGAAGAACGACCTGAGGAAAGAGGTTGGCATGCAATGCAGCCTAACAGGAAGATTGGTGAGAAGCATGATGAGATGGGCAGGCCACTTGGTAAGAATGGATGCAAGCAAACGTGCAAAGAGAGCAGAGGTGGAAAATTTACGCAGGAAAAGGGGAAGTCCACAGCTGAGAAGGGAGGATTGCGTGAGGAGGGACATGAGAAGGTCGGGGGAGGATGAAAGATGGAGAGAGTGGCGGCCGATAGAAAACTATGGAAAGAAAGAACAGAAAGAGTGGCTCGACAATACTTTACCTGACCCTCACCCCTGTACAGCAGGGAACAAGGAGGAAGAGAGCAATTGATGGGCATCGGCCGTTGGAGCGTTTTAAAAGAGCTGGAGGTATATGATTTTTGCAAAAGCCGGTGAGCATGTCAGTGAGATGATAGCAGTTGCTGCAAATTTATTTTTCAGAATTTTTGATGGTCAGGTTTTCCCATAAACAGACAAAACGTTAACATGGCCACCAATGCAATTCTCTATTGTGGTCTGACTCATGGCAACGGAAGCAGAAAACATGGATGCAGATTTTTGTAAAAAGTATACCGTGGCTGTACATCCTTGATGGCCTGGCCACAACATATTTTGACCTTGATTGTGAAGTGATGCACCTAGTTTGCACAGTTTGTTCTCCAAGTGAACATCTATAATCTCCTGCTGTCCACAACCGTAGCTGTTTTCCAGGGATGTTGAGTTGTACCTCACATCCATGCTGATATTGATTGGTGCGCTTACTGGAAGATCACGCAGAACATTTACCTCTCTGGTTTTTTCCCTGTTCTGCTGTAGGTCATCAGTCGTGGACTGAGAAGTAATTGTGGCAACCCGGTTGGATGTCTTTTTGCATCCCACGTCGACTTTGGGAAGGCGTGTTTGTTGTGACCAGAATGTGTCTCAACTTTGTGTTTCCCAAAGTTGAATCTTGTAATCCCACATGAATGGCTACATTTGGAGCGTACGGTTTCTGACCACGACTGCCCGTGTATACTTCGGAATACAGCTTGTACTTGTGACAGGTTATACAGGACAATGACTGTTGCCAACACAAACCCTATTTTTTCTCATGCACTGCGAAGTGTGAAAAAATACATGTGTCCTCTCTGCTAGCATGCTCTTTAAAGCAATCATCCTACATTGCTGCATTTTTGTCCACACTAAGTAGACGCATTTCAGAAACTGCATGAGTCTCTGTCTGTGTTTCTGCTTGAAGATAGATGTCTGTTAGGTCAGGGCATTTATCAAGTCGTGGCCGTAGAATATTGCTCATGCCTTGCCAGCTTTCTGCGTCGGAAACTTCCAGCAATCCAGAAGAAGTGGTTTGCACCACTCTGTCAAAGTCATCCTGGCTTAGCCGTAGCAACCAAACCCCACAGCTAACCCCACTGGGTTCCTGTTGGATTGCGGTATCTGATGGTTTGTGGTATCAGTGGCCGCCCTTGAAGCCGCCAAACTTCATCTTAATTCCACCAGCAGGTGGATATTTCTCCTCACTCCTACTCCTCCTATTCCTCCTACTCCTACTCCTCCTACTCCTACTACTCCTAATCCTACTACTCCTAATCCTACTACTCCTACTCCTCATACTCCTCATACCCCTACTCCTCCTAGTCCTACTCCTACTCCTACTATTCCTCCTACTCATACTCCTCCTCTTCCTTCTACTCCTCTTCCTCCTCCTACTCCTCCTACTCATACTCCTCTGGTAAGTTACAACAAAGCAGAGTAAGTCACATTATAATATATTTATTTAGCAGACAGCGGTCGACGCTTGTTTATTTCAGTTAAGTACGGGCAGGCATGCCTATATACACGCACGCACGCACCCACGCACGCACGCACGCACGCACGCACGCACCCACGCACGCACGCACGCACGCACGCAGGTGGACATTTCTCCTCATTCTTACTACTACTACTACTGCTGCTGCTGCTGCTGCTGCTACTATTACTACTGCTATCATGTGTTGTCTCCTCCATTGTAAAATCCCATGTAAATTCAAGTAAAATTATTCATGAAAGTGACAAAACCGTTATCTGAATGCAAAGACGTCTAATCCGCCTGAGAATTCAGATGACAGTGACATGAGACCAGTATATTAGGGGTGTGGGGATAAATTCTCACTAGTGCAGCCTCCGTCTGGTAAGTTACATCAAAGCAGAGCAAGTCACATTATAATATATTTACAGACAGCAGTCAACGTTTGTTTATTTCAGTTAATTGGAAACAGTCACGTTTCATCAAGCCCATATGACGAACACACATTTATAGGGAGTTGATAAAATCCAGAACCGGCTTGTATTGTATGTGATAACGTAGCCGAAACTGAAGATGGACGATATAATGATTGATGTATCCATCGCTGATATCGACCAACCGATTGTTGTTGACACGTATGATATCTACTTGTTTTGTCCGACAGAGTGCGCTCGGAGAATGCCTCGGCTTCGGCCAACAAGTCCTTCTGCTGAGCCGTCCTCATACCTACTACTTCGACAACGGAGAACCTCTTTTCGCAGACTCATGCCTTCAGGCAGGAACCAGACTTGTTTAGTCGAGTCACAGAAGCTGATTCGAGTCGTACTCGTACTTAACTTGATTTGGAATTTATAGACAACTCGATACTTGACTTGGTCTTGTAGATCGTTGACTTGAGACTTAACTCGACTTCCAACTAATCTGAATATTACGCGTTCACACCGAGCTCGCATTGGAGATGCGATGCTCTCGGATCTGATCTTTCTGAAGTGTAATCAGTAATCACTCCGGTCTGCTGTCTGATAGTGATTACAGAGCGAGTGTTTCTGAGGGTAGCTGAATGAACTATGATATTTCTCAAGTCACGTTGGCAAGAGACAAAGCAACATTTAAGATGTTATAATATTATTGTCATATTATGATCATAATAATCATTAGAACTTTATCTTAATTTAAACAAGGTTTACTATAACTACCATTTTGTAATTAACACCATTTCATCACCATGATAATGACTATTATCTAGTTAGTTGATATTACGTGTAAGTATGCACTTCAAGGACATACTATCTTCACACGATCTTCACCAGTATGTTGACTGCTCCATACATAGGTACCTAGGTGGGGTCACACCTTGGACCTTGTCATCTTTTAGAGCATCTGATTTGGTGTTTCATTACGTACGTAATTGAAATATTCATAAGTGCCATACACTAATAATGGCACAAGTGAACAATGTCAATAATCTGGTACGCATAGCTTAATATGTCAAAATTAAACAAATCATTAAGTGCGGGCACGCATGCCTATCTACACGCACGCACGCACGCACGCACGGACCACACATCCATTCCGTCCTAACATTTTGGTTATATCTCCATATATTTTCTATGAAAATTACTTTCGACTATGTTCACGATTCCATCCATTATGACTTTCTCAGCTAATTCTCAGTACCATGTATATATTATGATAGATGATAGATCGTACATTCGAAAACTCATAGCTTTTATCAAAATAAAAACATTTCCACTACCTAATCACGACTATACATTGACCAAATCGTGATGGGCAATATGCCCCCCATCTTGCACACCACTCTAAGGGGGCGTCTTACCCACTAGTACGCACGTTATTATTAATTAACGCCAATATTTTGTAACAATAAATGGAAAGGTGTACATTAATGATGAACATAAAAACAGTTGCACGACGTTAAGCGTGATATGTGTGTTTCTGTGCAACATTGCAAATATGAATATTTTACATCAGCCATGCATGAAAACTTAAAAAGCAGATTTTTTTCCAAACCGTCTGTTTCTTTTTTGCCTGCATGTTCTTTTGGGCAAAATATGTACCAGGTAGCAGCAATGCATTCATCAAACATAGACGGACAATAAGCGAATATAACGTTGCAAATACGAGGGGGCGTCTTCCTACCCTACCATCCTTGATAATTTATCTGTCTGACACCCCCAAAACACGTTTTTGACATCTGTCAAAATAATACCCCTTTCAAGTTGGAATACAACCAAATATATACCTTAACGTGCCGAATTGGCATTCATTGTTCATTCATAGATTATTTTATTCGTATATTAATGTTAATTGAAATTACAAAACATTGCCCTGAAATGAAATCACAGTTCTTGTTCTAAATATATTTAGATACCAAATTACCAACACGCGTTTCAGGCATCAATGTGCTATTGTGCACTATAATCTGGCAGGTGTGTTTTGAATTCACCCGGTTTCCAAATTTGCGTTATTGATGTCCGACAATTTAACGTAAATGAACACCCCCCCCCCCAAGGACAGGCATGTTACTTTGATAACGTATCTACCTGGGTTGTGTAAAGCCGTTAGCTTTAAGAGAATATACTTCCCATGCCACACACAAACTCTATATAAACCATTGCCAGATATAGTTGTTTTGCTTTCATGCCATCGGTGATACATCTCAGCGCACGAATCTGTGTGACGGTGGACCTAGCTTGTCTCAAACCATTTTGATTCCAGCGAAGGGGTAGATCAACGCGGAGCCGCATTCTGCTCAGCAAGTCTGTTTAAGATATTTCCTGCAATGCTCGTAAAATTACTCTTCGATAGTTGATGGGTAAGTTATTTTACAAATATATTATAAATATATTTTATGGGGAAGTCAGTCAGGTATTGAGGTGCATTCCCCATAATATTTCTGGAGTGTTGGAAGTATTTGTCCTGTCTCTCTTCTGGTGTCCCTTCGATCTAGTTAGAGGTATGTGCTGTCATACGACCAGTGGCCCAGTCAAAGACCTTCCAAGCTATGCTGTGTCTGTGATCAAACGATGCTTGTTGGTTCTTCTGTATCTTTTCGTCGAACGGATTTAGAAAGAATATGTAGCGTGCTTTCATGCCGAGCATCAAGGCAATGTTCTTGTAGAGATTGGACTGGCCAAGTTGTACGGATGGACAAGGACAGGCTGCTGAAATAGCTGTGGTCTATGGCGACCTACGGCAGTCTAAGCGAAATGTTGGGCGACCACGCTTCCACAATGATATAGTGTAGTATAGACTCCATGAAGCGAAACCTAGGAGCTACTGGTATTGATGTGAGCACGTGAAGAGCGGTCGTCAGACAAGGAGCTGCCGACGCTGAATCTATTGGAGCAGCTGACGCCACGTGAGACCGTCACGAACATGTGCACGATTTCGCAGCCCAAACAGGACATGCTGACATACAAATATCAATACTGAGAACAAGCCATGGCTGCCCGTATCGGGCCGCCAACTGCGGCTCCTGGGTGACAGGACCGCTGACAGTGACTCCCCGGAGGCTGCACCATAGAGAGTGACTCCCTGGAGGCTGCATCGACGAGAGCGACTCCCCGGAGACTGCACCGTTGAGAGCAACTCCTCTGAGTCTGCACCGTCGAGAGCGGCTCCTCGATGGTTGGACCGTCGAAAGCGACTCCCCCGAGGCTGTACCGTAGAGAACAACTCCCCGAAGGCTGTACCGTAGAGAGCGACTCCCCGGAGGCTGTATCGTAGAGAGCGAATCCCTGGAGGCTGTACCGTCGAGAGCGACTCCCCGAAGGGTGTACCGTAGAGAGCGGTTCCCTGGTGGCTGGACCATAGAGAGCGACTGCACCATAGATAGCGTCTTCCTGGAGCTGTATTGTAGAGAGTGACTCCCCGGAGGCTGCACCGACGAGAGCGACTCCCCGGAATATATACCATCGAGAGCGACTCCCCAGATGCTGCTCCACTGAGAACGACTCCCTGGACGCTGTACCATAGAGAGCGACTCCCCCAAAGCTGTACCGTAGAAAGCGACTCCCCCGAGGCTGTACCATAGAGGGCGACTCCTCGGAGGCTGTACCATCGAGAACAACTCCCCGAAGGATGTAGTGTAGAGAACAACTCCCCCAAGGCTGTACCATCAAGAGCGACTTCCGGAGGCTGCACCATCGTTGATAGCGACTCCCAGGAAGCTGTACCATCGAGAATGACTCCCCGGAGACTGTACCTTCGAGAGCGACTCCCGGGAGGCTGGACTGTTGAGAGCGACTCCCTAGAAGATGCACCGTAGAGAGCGACCCCCGAAAATCGCACGTACCTTAGAGACCAACGGAGGATGTACTGTCGAAGTGAGCGACTCCTCGGAGGCTGCTCTGCGGTTGGAAGCCGGGCTGATTATATTTATTTAACTTATAACTCCTTTAAATTCAAAAGCTCACCTGCTTTTTTTGGTGTACAAATACTCAACACAACACAACTTATTTCCACAATAAAAATAGAAGTTAAAAAAATGTGTGTGAGGAATGGGATATTGGTAGTGGGATTGCGTCTGGGGGCTTATGTCTGCGGGGGTTATATCCAGAAAGGGCTTATGTTCAGCAACTTAACTCATGTTATACTCAGTTGTTGCGATTAGTAAAACACAATATAGTCCATGTATGTGCTTTCAATGAACTACTTGTTTGGCTTCGGTCGCACACCGTTGTGTGGCAGACTTTGCAACAAAACACATTCACCTACTTTCAGGATGAGTACAAAAATGCACAAATCTAATCTTTTACAACGTTCCACCTTTCTATTGTTCTACAGTAACTAACTAAAATATAACTAGAACACGTTTCTACCCTTAATAGCCCACTGTTTTATTAATAGTGACACAGTACATGACAAAGCAAAAGTGAAGTTTCTTAAATAGTTGCATTAGTATCCTAGTGAACATCAGGTGTAGGCCTAAGTTAAAACCTTGTGTTTGTAAGAGGTACATAATTTAAAACATCAAAAAGTATTTAAAACAAATATGTTCCTTAGTATCTAAAAAGTGGAATACGCAACATGAATTTTTATGAATCATTATTATATACTTTACTAAATCCAAACTGACAATCCCTGTTTTCATTTCACATAATTGAGGTGGAGTAGTTTTACAAATTATGGACAAACACAAACATAATGTGTATCATGCTGCTTATCTTAAGTCACACAAATATAACGTGTATCATTCTGCTACTTGGTGAAAGCTGCTCTTGGATATAAATCCATGAAATATTAGTCAAATACATATTTTGGACAATGTTAATGAGTGCTACAAACGTTACATGCCGCAGAGAAATAGTTGGCTTCCTGTATAAGACCAGGTAGCATTATAAGTTGAAGGAGTTATAGTGTGTTGTCATGACATCATATTATAGTGAGCCTTTGGATCTAAGACCAGGTAGCTCTATGAGTTGAAGGAGTTAATGTGTTATCATTACATCAGATTGTAGTCAGCCTTTGTGTCAGTTGCCAAGTTATGGCAGTTGTCATCAGTCGTAGTCTGGGTATGGTTCTGCCACACGCGAGCATCTTTGGTCGGGGAAAGCGGGGTCCAGGCTGGAATCAAATAATTCAATCAATGGGTATATTTAATATTGACACAAACATAATGTTATTATGATTATTATTATTATGAGATGATTAATAGTAATAATGATTTAGTTTGGAATTGTTGTTGCTGTTAGAACGCACACGTATGATTTTACATGCCACGTTTTATTATATATTATAAGTTTTTTTAATGTTGCTGCTTTGAATCAAACAAAGACTGAGAGAGCAGCAGTGTCACAACATCACATGACAAATAAATTGGTCCAGCAATTTTTCTAAATGAATGTCTCAAACTCAGGGAAATAGGTTTAGGTCATGAAACATAAATCATTAGTATTGTTCACTTTCAAGTGTGCAGATATCCCACCTTGCTATAGGGATTGGCTGTCGGAGAGTCCAAGTAGTCATTCTGTCGGCCGTACACATCAGATATTCTGTAGTCCAACGGGTGGTCTCCAGTGAATGCTGGGTTGACGTGCTGCTGCTGCTGCTGCTGCTGCTGCTGCTCTAGACTTGGAGACCCATGCAACCAGTGGCCACGGAATGGACCATGGTGGATAGTTGACTCACTCGGCAAGGACCCACTGGATGTCCCTCTGTTGGACTTGGTGGATCTGCATCGAGGCAAGACAGAACATTATTTACACCTACTTTATTAAGTACCCCAATGAATCAAGATCACTCTGTTATTTATGCCTACATTATTAAGTACACATAAATCAAGAATTTTTTATTTACAGCTATATTATTGAGTACTAGGTATGTTTGAATCAGACTGATTCACATTATTGCCCACTGTGTGCGCGACCTTATTACAACTCCTTGTTTAAAGCTAAAATTCAACAACTGAGCATTCCTGGTAATTACCAGAAACAGATTTTTGAAGGTATCAATAATTTGGTTGACTAATTTTTTAATATTCACTTTATATTAGTTTAAAGCTCGACAACTGAAACTTTAAAGTAACAATATATAAACGTGATCAACTTTAGACCAACTTTAGCATATGGCTGAAAGATCTTTCCTATTAAAGCGAAACAAAAGTTGGGACAGGGTGGGACTCCACCATGCCGTTGATTCTAATCCCCGCCTTTAGGCGTTTTATTTGTGTAAAATGTCTATGTCACATGTTGGCTAGCTGTTGGCATTTAAGGCCTACAGCACAATTCCGGTACACCTTTTGTACATGTATGTGACTTCTGCACTGTGCATTTTACACAATAATTTCTAGGTACATATTATGAAGTATGTGTCAGTGCTGGTTGTACGTTTGATGATAATTGTATTGCTTTGTATATACAGTAATTTTGGTACAATAAGCCATGTGCTCACCATTATATGTGTGAGAATGTCTGTCAATCCAATAAATTTATTCCTGGATTGCCATATTAACAACCATCTACTGTCTTTGCTTTGTTGATGTAAATTAAACCAGGCACATTAGTTATAATCCAATTAATGTATTCTTTAGACGGCAGCACAGGATCCTAAAAAGTCATGCTTTTGGGGCTACGCACCTAAAAGACTAAAACCAAGAATATCACGCCAGTGGTTTATTCAGAATGTGTTCTAAAAGTGGGAGATTCCGGTCATTTCTTCAAATGCCCGAGGGCCGACATATTAACCAGCTCGACCGATAAGCGCATGCGCAATTATATGAAATCGGAGTAACCTAGACTACGAATGACGCATTAAGGGAACCTGGCATACACAGAATCAGGCGTGAGTTAATTTCAATTGTTAATTGAAACACTGCAGAAATAACAACATGGTGCATAGAAATTATGTATGTAGTTGCCCGGTGTGGTTAATTTGGTGGTTGAATATAGGAGGAAACACCACACCTGCACATCTTTCGCCACAACTTTTCAATCCTTTCAGATAAAGTAATCATTTTTTAACAAGTATCTACAACTCTTAAAATATGTTCAAATGCCCCAAGAAGAAATGTCTTGGCATGTATATATTGTATAAACAAATACTTTTCAACAAAGTTAAAAACACGTTTCTGTTACAAGTCTTGTGATTTTAGGAATGTTTTAAATGTGTAAACATTTCTACCAACACATGATTTAATTGAATTAAAATTAACTGTTAATTTAACTGAAGAATTTGGGAGGTTAATTTAATTGACCTGAGAAATATGTGAAGTTAATTTAATATAATAATTAACCAACACAGTCTCAAACAAATGTGTTATTTGATGTCAGAAAGAGGACCAGTTTAGTAAACAAAGGCCAAAATATGTTACATAAATTGAGTTTGGACACAGATAGTATGGTCATATCCTACTGGCAAGCATAGGAATAGGTTTACACAAATATATTTTCATTTGGTGACCGAATATTGCCAGAATATCACACTCATGATTATTAAAATGTGTGTTCAACAAGGTTTTCATAGTAAACCACTGTCATGATATTCTTAATTGTAGTCATAAATATTTATGTTTGTGTAACTCTTATAGGTGCATAGGCCGAAAAAAATGACCTGTTTCGCCTTAGTAAACTTACATAATGTGTCTCTGCCTACAACACAGAGCTTCAACTAATTGCTGTTAGTTGTAGCCAATTTACATTTACCTGATTTGTTCATACTTATTGATGAGTCTATGTCAGAAGAAGTGATTTTTAAAGTCCATCACGGACTTGTAAATCTGCAAATAAGGGTATTGTAGACACATAATAGGACAATCCACCATGGCCAATAATATGAAAATATTTGAAATTTTTTTTCTCCTATACATAAACAATTGCTAAGCATAATCTAACTGATGAACTTATATATTTGATCAAGAAAGTGGGCACTGTTATTTCCCCACCTGTGGTTCTGTTGGTTGAAGTACAATTGGGGTCAGTTTCTGGCCCCTCACAGACTCCCTGGTTCATGCATGGGTTCTTCAGAATGTATACTTTGATGGTCAACAAATCGTAACCCATCCCGTCTTCTGCTGTCATCTGTGACATTAAGCAAAGTTCTTTAATGTCACTTGAATGTAACTTGCTCTTAGAGAAATCTGCATTATGTTCACTTTCAGCTGTCAAATCCCTTGAATCTTGAGTGTCGACCAGACACAGACATATAGCTGGACGCACCACACACCGACAGATGGCTGGATGCACCACACACAGACATATAGCTGGAGGCACCACACACAGACATATAGCTGGAGGCACCACACACAGACAGATGGCTGGATGCACCACACACAGACATACAGCTGGAGGCACCACACACAGACAGATGGCTGGAGGCACCACACACAGACATATAGCTGGAGGCACCACACACAGACAGATGGCTGGAGGCACCATACACAGACAGATGGCTGGAGGCACCACGCCCAGACAGATGGCTGGAGGCACCACACAAAGACAGATGGCTGTAGGCACCACGCCCAGACAGATGGCTGGAGGGGCCACACACAGACAGATGGCTGGAGGCCCCACACACAGACAGATGGCTGTAGGCACCACAGATATATTCGTTCGCCGTGAAAACGGAACATATCGTCTGGTTACTGTGATTCCAGTACACATTAGTATTATATCTACCTAACTAAATCATCAACAAATATCAGCACTAACATAGTTTATTGTGCCTTTGAACCTATATGAGTAAAATGGAAATAGTCTGTGACCCCAATCTGGTGACTGCGCCGGATAAGAGGCCAATCAAAATGATCGTAAACACGCCTTGCCAATGGTCGTTTGTCAGATGGCTGTCGTAACATATCATAGACAACAACACATTACAATTGCAAATTCAAGGCCCATTGTGGAGACAAATTAAGGGGACATGTCAATATTACAGAATAATGGCCATTATGTTTTGTCAACAATACGTAAAACGCCAGTGAAAATTGTAACTTTTTAAGCATGATACGTGTATCAGCAAATCTGTTATCACTAACAATCAGGAAACATTACCTGATAAAATTTTTTTTTAAACTACGACACTTACAATGCTGCAGTTTGACATATGAACGCGTCTTACATATAGGCAACATGACGCGAATTCGAATTACGATTGGTGAAGGGTTTTGTCAAAAATACACTGTAACTTTAGGCTGTTATGCAACTTTTGCTTAATTCATTCATGGTGGTGTAGCAGACATAATTCTTTATCTTAACCAAAATCTACATTAAAGTTATCAGTGACATTGTCATACTTATATGTATGTCATTTATTTCTTTAGGGATTTTCTCAAAACGATAAAATTTCACATTTTGTGGCTATTTCTTGGAACATAACCAGATACAATAACTCCAAATTTTATTAATCTGGAATATTACACAGTATTTCAACTACAATCTGTGAGGAAATAGTTAGTTTATCTTAAAAACTTCTATTGAAACTACTCAATTGAAGACAAGCATGCAATATCCGCCCCAGCTACCTTAAGCAAGAGCCTATAAGTACAATATACTAAGTGACCTTTCAAAACCCAATCTCCCACTTGTTCTTTAAGTAGGAGCATACAAGAGCAATATACTAAGTAACCTTTCACAACACAATCTCCCACTTGTTCTTCAAGTAGAAGGAGCATACAAGAACAATATACTAAGTGACCTTTCACAAGCCAATCTCCCACTTGTTCTTTATGTAGAAGGAGCATACAAGAACAATACACTAAGTGACCTTTCACAACCCAATCTCCCACCTGTTCCTCAAGTATCTGTCTGTCTTGTCCCTGGTTGACTCTGGGTCGACAATGAATGACTTGAACATGTCCGACGTCCCTGACTGGTACTGAGCAGTCAAGTCATCGACAGACAGAAAACCCCCGGCCAGCATCTTGTGACTGGTCTGGTCTGTGAGTGCAAGAATCACTTTACACTTCAAGTCAGCTGTAATGTCTGTAAATACTGACTAGGCTGTGAGTGCAAGAATCACTTTACACTTTAAGTCAGCTGTATTGTTTGTGTAGAGACTGACTGGGATGCTAGTGCAAGAATCACTTTACACCTCAGATCAGCTGTAATTCTGTGTAAAGACTGACTGGGCTGCAAGTACAAGAATCACTTTACACTTTAAGTCAGCTGTAAGGTCTGTGTAGAGACTGACTGGGATGCGAGTGCAAGAATCACTTTACACCTCAGATTAGCTGTAAGGTCTGTGTAGAGACTGACTGGGATGCGAGTGCAAGAATCACTTTACACTTCAAGTCAGCTGTAATGTCTGTGTAAAGACCGGTTGGGCTGTAAGTGCAAGAATCATGTTACACTTCAAGTAAGTTGTAATGTCTGTGTAAAGACTGACCACTTGCAAAACACACCACTTATGTGCATTTCCAACACATAAAATTGGGTAAAAATCATCCAATTTGTACACTATGTGAAATTAATTACTAAACTGCAAACTACGATGTATCGTTTTTCATTATTAATATATGAAGAAACTTGTTACTCTGATATATTTGTGTACATTTGATGATCCTAATCAACATAGGAATTGATGATCTCACTGAACCGGTGATGTAGTCAACTTACGTTTTGTTGTCTTCACGGTGACAGGGTTCTTTGTGTCACCAGATGTCACCAACTTGAGTGTCAGATCACCTGCCTCAGTCTTAGCCAGTGTCAGTGTCACCTGTAGACAACAACAGTCAACCACATGACATTCTGATCAGACACACGCAACATGACAGTTGACAGTAACAAGGGTTAATTTTATAAACTATGACTAAAATCATGGAAGTTATAATGACTGATAAATATCCTGTTGGTAGAGCAGTGACAGACACTGATATCCACAGAGCCACGTGTCCAGGGGGTCTGGATGAGGCAATGAAAATTACATTTGTCATATTACTCTGTAAGAAAATCACCTTGAGTTGTGATTTTCAGTTGTGATGCTGCTAACTGAAGGGCAAACATTAGCCAACATTTGCATTTGTAGAAATACTCACGGACAATTAGCATGGGGTTGACAAACATCTCACTGCACTTTTGGGCCTTGGAGCAGGCTCGCAGATGTATTCTCAGTGTCCTATGTACAGAACACATACAGTGTACAAAACACGCAGTGTACAAAGGTTAATGTATGTTCATATACAGCATGGTATCCAGTCATTGGGACTGTTCAAAGCGCTTTACACTTCACCCTTGGCAGACCTGTTCATTCCAACGCCATTTTGACTTCTCTGGGAAGCATTCAGCCATGCTGCAATTACTCCACAAAGACTATTTGTTCCGATATCCATCTCTGTCTGTAGCCAGTTACTCATTTATACAGCTGAGTGAATTGTGGCAATGTGGGACGAACGAAATTGCCAAAGCTTCAAAACCTCAGCAAGAGGATTTGAAACCAGGTACTCTCGATTGAGAGCCCGTCATTCTAATGGCTACGCTACCACACCCCACACAAACACATGACAGACAAGTCAGTAGAGCATTTGAAGCCTAGTATCCAGTTAGAGCTTTCACTATTTCTTCCTAAGTGTTTCCTGTAAATGCCATCCAAGACATAGCAACAATGGTGATCATGAAAGCATCATAGCTATCATTATAATGACCCAGCCTCAATGCACTGCTGTTGAACTCAGTATTTCCCAGTTGTTGTCCTGGTAGTTGTACAAAGAGAGCCAGACCTGCCCGGCTCCATGTAGAAGTTGCTTGCGATGTCTCTCTTCCTGCGACTGCTGCTGCTGCGGCTGTAGTTGACTGTCATGTTGCCCTCTGCACTCAGTTTGATGCCCTCCGAGGTGAGACTGGCTCCTCCACCAAACTCTCCAAAACCCACTTGTTACTCAGGGTAAACATCATCTGATCCATTCTTGCTGCCAACACCGAAGTCTATGCAGAAAAAACACTTTGTCATTGTAACATTAAATACAGCAGTCATTGTAATATCAACCAACATGATGGCAAAAAGCTAATTATTTCAAAACATCAAATACAATACTCTTCGTCATTGCAACCAACATGAAATCAGTTCTTACTCTGACTTTAATAATTATATTGTCATCATCAACTAATATTTAAATAAAATTATTTTGATCATGAAGCATTAATTTAAAGAATTAAGTAGGAACAAATCTAAATCCAATTTGGCTTACTGGAGATGTGACCTATTCAAAATAAATATGAAATATTAACACCAATCAGGATGTTTTCACTGATCTTACAAAAACTATACAACACACACAATAGATGTGCAAAATATATCATCGGCTCATGATCTAGTGCATCGTGTTCATATACTGTGAAGCCGTGTTACACTTGTAAATGATTAGTTTTGTCAATTAAAACAATGTCAACTATGCCAAATGCTGACATTGTGACATGAGCCAAGAACTTACACACGCTGTCAATGTTCTCATCCTTGGGTGGTTTATCCCAGGTGACACCGACGCCATCCTGTTGTGACGTCTTCACCACTGGTACATCAGTTGCTGTGTCATCAAATGGCTCTGTGTCCTCCATTGAGCTAGTCATGTTGTCTACATTTGGTGACTCAGTTGTGATGGTGACACCTACAATGATTACATCAAGTCTATACAGGCAATACATATCAGTCAAAGTGTTGTAGTTTGGTCATTGTAATATTTGACAGAAATTACAAAATAACTTGACTTATCAAGCAACTTTCTGTCAATTAAAAAATATGTTTCTCACTGTTTAAGACAATCTGTTTTCCAGAAGAGAACAAACAACGATGCTTTGGCAGAAATCCAGAAGTATTTCCTTGTTATAAAAGACAATTTATCTCAAAAAAATTAAAATGGCTGAACTGGCAGTTAATGTAGAAGTATTTCACTTACAGGCAAATGTATTTCATATAACGGAAAAAGGATGCACTGGCAGTTAAATGTAGTAGAATTCATTATTGCCTCTCTCTAGCTGTCAGTCGTGGCAGAGTTCAATTGATCTGAAACACCACAACACAGTCAGATGATGAGGACAGTCAGGGCTTTGGTGGTCATCAGGATCTAGAGAGTTCAATTGATCTGAAACACCACAACACAATCAGATGACGAGGACAATCAGCTTTGGTCATCAGGATCTAGAGAGTTCAACTGGTCTGAAACACCACCACACATTCAGATGAGGAGAGTGATCTGATGTAGTATTTAAATGTGTTTACAGAACCATTACATACCAAATTTGTAATAGAAATTTCTTCCCAGTGAATGAATTTTAGTGTTTCAAAGAATGTGGATATTACTTTGTATAACAAAACCAATGGAGCCTATCAAGGGGAGTATCCAACCAAGTTATGTCATCAAGCTAGATACATCGTTGTGACAGTTTTGTCACTTGTAAAAAATCTCAGTTTTTTTCTACTTATTCAATTTTAATAACACTTTGTAAATGTGTCATAATTTTACTGCAATTTCTAGCAACTTTAATATCACAATTGATTACAGCTCAAGTATTGTTGATAAATGCTGAATTTATATTAAATAAAATAATCAGCATGTTGAGAAAACAAAGGTTTATATTTATATGCAATGTATAAATATATATATATATATATATATATATATATATATATATATATATATATATATATATATATATATATATATATATATAAACTTGATAAGACATTCCTACCTTGTGGAACGTGGCTACATCCTGAGAATAGGCAGTAGTTCCAATGGCCGCATGGAACTAAACTACTAGGTGAGAGCTTCCTTGGAATGGGGCTCCAAAACGACACAGCTGAGTGGACGAGGGAAGAAACCTGCAAGTCACATAGTCAGAGGTGAGACAATGTCACACCAACAGAGGCAAGACAATGTCACACCAACAGAGGTGAGACAATGTCACACCAACATAGGTGAGACAATGTCACATCAACACAGATGAGACAATGTCACATCAACAGAGGTGAGACAATGTCACATCAACACAGATGAGACAATGTCACATCAACAGAGGTGACACAATGTCACATCATCTATAGAGGTGAGGCAATGTCACATAAACAAAGTGAGACAATGTCATATCAACAGAGGTGAGACAATGTCACATTGACATTTGTGAGACAATGTCACATCAACAGAGGTGAGACAATGGCACATCAACAGCAGTCTTAAAGCTGTACTCCCCTCCGGCGTAACATATGCAGTTGGCCACATGATTTATAATTGACAACACATTAATTTCTGCGGTACATGACAGTCATCTACCCCTATGCATTTTCAGAACGGTTGTAGATACCACGTGTGACACAAGTGTCCTGGGAGACAGTTGTTCCAACAAGGAGTGCTTGCTGTCTCTTGTCAATGTACAACTTCAACTCCCAGTTCTCCTGCAGAGCAACAGAGATGTCACACACAAGACATCAACCACTGGGTCCTGACAATGACAGAAACACAAACATCACATACAAGAGAACAACCACTTTGTCTGAAAATGACACCAACACAGATGTTACACACAAGACAACAACCACTGTGTCTGACAATGACAGCAACACAGACGTCACACACAAGACAACAACCACTGTGTCTGACAATGACAGCAACACAGACATCACTTACAAGACAACAATCACTGTGTCTGACAATGACAGCAACAGAGACATCACACACAAGACAACAACAACTGTGTCTGACAATGACAACACAGAGACGTCACACAAGACATCAACCACTGGGTCCTGACAATGACAGCACCACAAACATCACATACAAGAGAACAACCACTTTGTCTGACAATGACAGCAACACAGACGTCACACACAAGAGAACAACCACTGGGTCCTGACAATGACAGCACCACAAACATCACATACAAGAGAACAACCACTTTGTCTGACAATGACAGCAACAGAGACATCACACACAAGACAACAACCACTGTGTCTGACAATGACAGCAACACAGACGTCACACACAAGACAACAACCACTGTGTCTGACAATGACAACACAGAGACATCACACACAAGACAACAACCACTGTGTCTGACAATGACAACAACACAGACATCACACACAAGACAACAACCACTGTGTCTGACAATGACAGCAACACAGACGTCACACACAAGACAACAACCACTGTGTCTGACAATGACAACAACACAGACATCACACACAAGACAACAACCACTGTGTCTGACAATGACAACACAGAGACATCACACACAAGACAACAACCACTGTGTCTGACAATGACAGCAACACAGACTTCACACACAAGACAACAACAACTGTGTCTGACAATGCATATACAGAGACGTCACGCACAAGACAACAATCACTGTGTCTGACAATGACAACACAGAGACATCACACACAAGACAACAACCACTGTGTCTGACAATGACAACACAGAGACGTCACACACAAGACAGCAACCACTGTGTCTGACAATAACAACAAGACAGACATCACACACAAGACAACCACTGTGTCTGACAATGACAACACAGACACATCACACACAAGACAACAACCACTGTGTCTGACAATGACAACAACACAGATGTCACACACAAGACAACAACAACTGTGTCTGACAATGACAACACAGAGACATCACACACAAGACAACAACCACTGTGTCTGACAATGACAGCAACACAGACGTCACACACAAGACAACAACAACTGTGTCTGACAATGCATATACAGAGACGTCACACACAAGACAACAACCACTGTGTCTGACAATGACAACACAGAGACGTCACACACAAGACAACAACCACTGTGTCTGACAATGACAACACAGACGTCACATACAAGAGAACAACCACTGCGTCTGACAATGACAGCAACACAGACATCACATACAAAACAACCACTGTGTCTGACAATGACAACACAGAGACGTCACACACAAGACAACAACCACTGTGTCTGACAATGACAACACAGAGACGTCACACACAAGACAACAACCACTGTGTCTGACAATGACAACACAGAGACATCACACGCAAGACAACAACCACTGTGTCTGACAATGACAGCAACACAGACATCACACACAAGACAACAACAACTGTGTCTGACAATGACAACACAGAGACGTCACACACAAGACAACAACCACTGTGTTTGACAATGACAATACAGAGACATCACACACAAGACAACAACCACTGTGTCTGACAATGACAACACAGAGACGTCTCACACAAGACAACAACCACTGTGTCTGACAATGACAATACAGAGACGTCACTTACAAGACAACAACCACTGTGTCTGACAATGACAACACAGAGACATCACACACAAGACAACAACCAGTGTCTGACAATAACAGCAACACTGTGTGTGACAATGACACCAACACAGTCATCACACACAAGACAACAACCATTGGGGCCGACAATAGATGAATATGACGCAAAGAAAATCATGAATAATATTTACAATCAGTGAACGGAAATAGCTATACTAAGAAAAATTAATGTAGCATAACAAACAAACTGTAATATTACAGTTGGTAAAATTGCACTCACTTCATCAAACATGGACGTATCTTCATTTATGACCAACTTATACGTGTGTGTTTGCTCTGTAGGGTCAAATCTCAGCTGGCTGATAGTGTGTGAAGTCTTATTTAACTTAGCTGACCACAGCAAAACCCAGTCTGATGACTGCCCCTTGTAGGATGCATCTGACAATGAAAATGGCTGGTGTAAAGGTTGACAAGTTTAAAATCATATAACAAATTATTGTTAATGTTGGAAAGGTTGACATGTCTAAAATCATATAACAAATTATTGTTAACGTTGAAAAGGTTGACATTTTAAAAATCATATAACAATGTTCAGGTCATCATCAATTCATATCACAGCAAGAGATCTGGCCACATTATATTTGGAAGGGCCACTGGAAAGAACATTTACTGCCAAAAGGAGATTGTGTTAATTTTGAACCAGAAGAAGAAACTGATGTAAAAACTTAGGCAGGTTTACATCTGAGAAAATGCTAAACCTGTTTCCTTGAATACAATAATCAGTACATTTAATATTCCACATATAAAACTATCAAATGTACTTCCTTACACAGTACACCCAATGTATGTCCACCACATAAACCTGTCCCCATGGTGCCCTCCTTCCCACTCACTTGGGAATAGATCCTTACACAGTACACCCAATGTATGTCCACCACATAAACCTGTCGCCATGGTGCCCTCCCTCTCACTCACTTGGCAATAGATCCTTACACAGTACACCCAGTGTATGTCCACCCTATAAACCTGTCCCTATGGTGCCCTCCCTCCCACTCACTTGGCAATAGATCCTTACACAGTACACCCAGTGTATGTCCACCCTATAAACCTGTTCCTATGGTGCCCTCCTTCCCATGACAGTAAGTAGAGCCCCACTTGCTGCCTGGAAGTCAAACTGTACACAGACAAACAACAGACATGACAGCATGTAGAGTCCCACTCGCTGCCTGGATGTCAAACTGTACACAGACAAACAACAGACATGACAGCAAGTAGAGCCCCACTCGTTGTTTGGATGTCAAACTATACACAGACAAACAATAGGCATGACAGTAAGTAGAGCCCCACTCGCTGCCTGGAAGTCAAACTGTACACAGACAAACAGCAGACATGACAGCACGTAGAGTCCCACTCGCTGCCTGGATGTCAAACTGTACACAGACAAACAACAGACGTGACAGCACGTAGAGTCCCACTCAATGCCTGGATGTCAAACTATAAGCAGACAAACAACAGACGTGACAGCACGTAGAGTCCCACTCGCTGCTTGGATGTCAAACTATAAGCAGACAAACAACAGACGTGACAGCACGTAGAGCCCCACTCGATGCTTGGATGTCAAACTGTACACAGACAAACAACAGACGTGACAGCACGTAGAGCCCCACTTGATGCCTGGATGTCAAACAGTACACAAACAACAGACGTGACACCACAGAGTCCCACTTACTGCCTGGATGTCAAACTGTACACACACAAACAACAGACGTGACAGCACGTAGAGCCCCACTCAATGCCTGGATGTCAAACTGTACACAGACAAACAACAGACGTGACAGCACGTAGAGCCACACTCAATGCCTGGATGTCAAACTGTACACAGACAAACAACAGACGTGACAGCATGTAGAGTAGATCCCCACTCGCTGCCTGGATGTCAAACTTTATACAGACATAGAAGTAGATCCCCTGAAGTACTAGCAGCAACATTTTGTTTATTCCACATACAGAAGTAGATCTCATGAGGTACTAACAACAAAATTTGTTTCCACACACACACACACACACACACACACACACACACACACACACACACACACACACACACACACACACACACACACACACACACACTCACTCACTCACTCACTCACTCACTCACTCACTCACTCACACACACACACACACACACACACACACACACACACACAAACACACCACCCACCCACCGACACCCATAACCACACACCTACACACAAGTAGATCTCTATCAGCATTAGGTGTCTACCTATGAAGGACATTGTACTTACTGAATATGTTCCTCCACTTTCAACATCAGCATCCGCCTGAAGGGCTCCAGATAACATCTTTGCCTTCTGCACATCTCGTCAAAGAGTAACACTCAAACCTTCTCCTGTGTAATCCAACTGAGACCAAAGGAACAAAATATATGTATCCACTAAATGGTACATATTTTAAAGATACTCATCAAAATGTTTAAAATAAAAGTACAAAAAAATCCAAATGATTTGCATTGTGATAGTATTATGACTTCATAAACTAAACTGCACTAAACATAGACCAGAATGTTAAACGATTGCCACGTTTCAATGACAGTCCAACAAAAGGAAAGGTTCATATATATATATATATATATATATATATATATATATATATATATATATATATATATATATATATACATTCCAGCATCAATTCAACATCTCAGGAAGCGTTCAGCCATGTTACAATTACTGCATAACACGTATTCATTCACACTTATCCGTCACTGTCTATAACCAAGACGGCTGATTGTACTGCGATAACATGTAAACGACATGTGAACTGAACTGCCCGGGTTTAATCACAGCAGCTCTTGTGAAGTGAAGTATATGTGTCACTAGTTAATTAGCAGTATGGCATAACTTCCTTCCCACCCACCTGGTAATCTTGGAAGGCGACACCATCTTGTTTCTCCTGTTGAAAGTCATGCAAGTATTTGTGTACAAGCGGCATCCAGTGGGAGTCTGGACCAGTCGTTGGGTAGATCTGCTGTGAACATCCAGTCTCCCTCGCTGACGGCACATAGAGGAACACTCCTGGAAGAAGACAGAGGCAATGTCACCTTCATAGATGACACTCATCCAAGGCTGAAGGCACATAGAGGAACACTCCTGGGACAAGACAGAGACAATGTCACCTTCATAGATGACACTCATCCAAGGCTGACGGCACATAGATGAACACTCCTGGAACAGGACAGAGACAATGCCACCTTCATAGATGACACTCATCCAAGGCTGATGACACACAGAGGAACACTCCTGAGACAAGACAGAGACAATGTCACCTTAATAGATGACACTCATCCAAGATTGACGGCACATAGAGGAACACTCCTGGGACAAGACAGAGACAATGTCAACTTCATAGACATTCATCCAAGGCAGCCAATGTAGTGCTGTTTTTTGTGCCTTGTGTCATTTATAATCAAGTTAAATCTCAGTACAGAACTAACGCTGAAGTAAATATATCAATGTTTAAAATTATCCTATTCCTGTTACATCTGGCTTTTTAAATTACATCAGGAATACATTTGTAGAAACCCAGCCAAATAATGTAGTGTACAGTTACGTTGTAGGATAAGTGAGTATCTCATCTGGCCAACCTTTAATCTCTGTCGTTGAGCCCTGGTATGTGGCACCTTCTTTGAAGTTGTCTCCATGTTTGACAGTGCCCCCAATGGGCGAAGCAGCATCCAGTAGCACAGGTCGACTGAGGTTGTGAATTTCGAGGTCAGCGCCATTAGTTGCTTGAAGGTCAATGAAGTAGACTACAGATTCCTGGACATGACAGCCACACTATTAATACAAACACCAGTTCTGATGATAATGTTAATAGCAGTTATAAGATGTATAACATAGCAGTGTTAACATTAATAATACCAGTACCTATAGTAACTATCACAACAATGTAAAATATATCAATCATTCAATCAGTTATGTTTGGTTAGTTATGTTGTTCTACTAAACCTTGAATTTTAAAGTTACTAACCAGGCATTGAATTTCATTCACTCTAAACGACACTATTTTAATCAATTTGGTTGCAAAATGATTAACAAGACTATGAAAAGTCTCCAGGCTGATAGTATGATGGTCTGGTGAGTCTCTTGAAATCTTACAGCACATTCTTGAGTAACAATTCCTCCTCCAATGTTACTACACCCTTAGAACCTGAAAATAAAACACTACAAATATTATATACTGCAATATTTTGAGGATTTATAGGGAGTATGGATATATGAATATTATAAGATTTGTCCAGTTGATGGGTTATTCTGTATATGAAAAAATTGTCTGTATATTCTGAGCTAAGACTTGGAGAAAACAACTGTACATGTCTCTGTTAATCTGTATTCAGTAGTGGCTTCATTACCTGGAATAAGTTTTGTTTCTACCAAAAATAATTGAATTGTTAATTGAATTAAAATAAATTTTTAATTTAACTGAATAATATGGGAGGTTAATTTAATTTAATTGACCTGAAAAATGTGTGAGGTTAGTTTAATTGGAACGTTTCCGAGTTAATTGTAATTTAATTAATTAACATTTCAAGTTAACTGCCTAATGCCTGGTAAAGGTACAATTTATGCAAAAATATCAGTATCATGATTCGAGCCTGGGCGTCCAACCATTCAGCCATCATAGCTGAAGCTATGTAGCCTTTCTGGTGATAATGAAAGGTTGATGGTGAGATACGGCAGAGCACCAGAGAGGAGAATAGCACAGGAGATGAGGATGTAGCCAGCTGGAAGTCTCCTTGTGTATGGCTGACTGGTCCAGGTCTTCACGCACCCACACTTCCTACAATTCTGCATGATCTCTATGAGCATGCCATCTTCTTTGTTGATAACACCTTGAGTTGGATGGCCACATTCAGCACACAGCTGGAAGAGCTGCATTAGCAGGTCCTCAAAAACCATGTATTTCGGCTGCTCTCTGATGCCCTTGCTATTTTTTTTTTTGTAGCTGAAAATGCACACATTCCACTGCATTATTTTTGAATAAAAAATGTGTGAAGTCATGCAACTCATGAACTGTTTGCTAAAAATTAACATGACTAAAACAGTATTCAAGGTATTATGTTGTACTGAAAATCGCAGAGGAATGGAAAACCAAAGAATGTACACAGTGATACTAACTATTCATCATTGGCCTCTTCTGCAGCATCCAGAATAGATGGTTTGTAGTCACTGGATGGCTTTACTGGTGATGACACGGTGGAGGGAGAAGGCGATGGTGGCTCAGCTGATGGGACATTGGCTGGAGTCTTCTTGGGTGTAGAAATTAGACAGGATGGCTCAAGTAGAATGTTGACAGAGATATCATCCAAGCTGTACTGTGTCCCTGTGTCACATGTCACCACCATATCTGTCTGAACCTCTGGAATGTAGAATAATCATTTATAAAAAACAAAGTTAATAATAATTATGTACATGTATGTTTGGTGACATACAGACTACACGCCAAAGATTAAGTAGTAATAATGCTGAGAGAAATACAATTATGATCTATTTTCTTATTTTTGATGGAGAAATTCATTTTGTATGGTATATAAAACTACTAATAATTATGCTGCTGAAGACAGACATACTAGACACAATTCGCTACAAATATCAATGATGTTATCATTCACATTACCACTATCTAAAGCTTCATATATTAGGCACTGTCTGATTTTTAATAGACTTGTCTGGTTTTTGGTCTGCAGGTGGTATAAATCTACCGGACATTCACAAAACCATATATCTATGATACACTGGGGGTCTCACCTGGTTCGAGCTCCCTCCCTAAAATTGCATGCCATGAGGTGTGAAATTTTTGAACAGTTAGCTTGAAAATTGTAGATTTTGGGTCATCTCGTTAATTTCCCTGCCCTTTCTGTCTGCCACTGTAAATATGTGTAAGGTTTTTAATAGCGGACAGCAAAAATTCACAATTGAATTGTTGCACAGTCATTCTGATATCTGACAGATGCTTTGGCATTTTTGATCTATGCCAAAAAAATATACTTCTAGGCCCAATAGTACATCTACATTGTACATTCCCAATTTATTGCCAAAATCAAGGAGAGTTTTGGGGAAAATCATTTTAATATAATCATCTAACGACATATTTCCCCTCAATGCGCTGACTGGGCGATTATTGATTACCATTAAAAAATCCTGGTATAATATTAGACTCATAGCACTCTCAAGTAGTTATACTCCAAACAGCCCAATCTTAGGCCTACCTGGCAAGTGCAACTCCATAAAATCTAATTAAAATCTAGAGCTAAACACCAAACTTATATTGATTTTTTTCCCCCTACATTTTGTTACAATATGACAGCAATAAAAAGTCTAGACCTATCGTGGACGTCACCACTACTGCCACTAGCACTGGTCACATGACATGGGGAGGGCTCGTCAGCCATGGTAATGATTATGTCTTCTGTAAACCACTTCAGGGTTAGCTACATATGGGGTTAGCTAAGGTTAGGGTTGCATAACTTCATTTCCTTGTTCCCAAGCACTTACAAAGTACTGCACACAACATGAAATTGGTATAGATATATGGTGAATAGACATTTTGGAAAGGCAACAGTTACTTTTGGTACTGAAAATTGCTTAATGTAGATTTGTTTAGCTTACCACAAGCTCTTTCATACTATTTGAACACATGGACAATTAAAAAGTTTTGTTTATTAACAATTAAATATCATATTAAATATCAAAATGCACAAAATATCAGCTTGTGTACATCAAATGTTATAGTATAAAACTAAAAAGTACATTTATTTGACATTTTCTATATTGAGTAGATCGGTTAAACGGTTTAAATAGTAATGGTGTTTAAACAGTAATGATCTTGTTGACTAGATAGTATCAATAAAATATATATAATCATATATTATCCAGTCCGACATCGACAATTTTCTAAGTCAAACACATACAACATGGGGCACACTAGCAACCGTTTTTATTTATTTATTTCTAAAAAGTAAGCTCAAATTATGTTATCGGAATTGCAAATCATAAAAGTTATAAGAAATTTTTATAACAAACTAATAATTTCATCCAAATTACCTGTAATATCCACAATTAAGCTAACAACAATGACCAAAACATAAACAGTGTTAGTGACCATCACTTCCATTTATTTCGGGGCAGACCACAGTACATACATGTATTGGTGGCCATGTTAACGTTTTGTCTGATAAGAAAACATGACCATCAAAAATTCTGAAATCGTTTACAACTGCCATCGTCTCATTGACATGCTGACCAAGTCTTGTCAAAATCATATACCTCCAGCTTTATCAAAACACCCCAACGTGCGATGCCCGTCAATTTTAACAAAAATAGCCATTTATTCTTGCACCCACGTGGTCCACAGTAGAAAAATTCCCATAAATCCCTTCGCATTTTACACTCTAAAAAAATTCACTATTTCACAGCCAATAGCTTCTCCAAACAAACCTGCCTGCTCAGCTGCACTAATGTCACATCATATAAATTGTTTAAATGCACATATCACAATTTAATACACCCTACATTCGTGTGAGACTGGAAGGTCAATAGTTCTGTTACCCCTTCAGAGTTGTTCGACATCGCTGGTCTCGATGGCAGTGCCAGTGGTGGAACCGGAGGTTGATCAGGGTAGGGTCTAGGGCCTAGGCCTGGCCCTGGGACATCTTCTTAGTATAGTTACCGGTGCAGTTTTCGACCCCGAATAACGACACAGAGTCTTGTCTGAGCAAAATATATTTTTATATATAATATAACATGGAACACGTTTATGATATACATACCTTGATAAAAAACCGACTTTGCATGCTTACCAGACATTATTATTGAGCGTCTGCTCACGCATGTCTCGTTCTTGGCCACGTGACAACAATAGCTCTTTTTGTGGTAGATGTATGGCAAGGTAGTCTTGTCATAAAAGTTGGAATAATTCCAATGACAATGTGTTAAATATACGAGAAAAAATTTACTACATTAACGTTATATATTAAATGCAAATATATGTTTTATTAAGCGCTATGTCAAGCCTGGTTGATAAAAAGGTTGACATAATTGGAACAAAGTGGTAAAATTTAAAATTATTGTCTGTACTGCTTGCCATAAATATAAGTCGAATTCCACCGGTTTCCTCGACTAGCGCGACATGGTCCAGACGTTCAATATTCGTATGTTTCTCACTCAAAACAACTGTTTTACAACTTTGTTTGCATTGAATAAATGAAGTAGCTTTTGCTGATTTGGTATATCGATCTCTTACACAAAATGTTTCTTCAGATTTTTTTTAACGGCATATTCTATTAAGTAGGTCGAAAACTACACAGACCAGTATATACTAGATAAGCAGAAACCGACAGTCGTGTAAAATGTTGCAGATACGGTTAACATATGGGAGCAGGAAAATATCGCATCCGTTCTGATCCGTACGTCACTTACCTTCAGAGAGCGGGCAAATAAAAATACGAAATCATAACCTACGAATTTCGCAATAATAATAACAAAATTGAAAAATAACTTTCTTTACGCGTCTTCGCATAACCTCGCGCGCCACCTACCGGATAAATTGCGGTTCGTCTGAACTGTCCGCCAGGAGGGCCATCTTTACCGCCAGTGCCCTGTTAGAAGCCGGCCTCACTTGAACACATCAACCACACAACGCATAGTTAAACGACTAAGTACCTCAACTTAGACTATTTCACACATAAATTGGCGCCGGATTAATTAAGCACATGGCACATTCTCAAATTGTCGATGCCAGCAGTTTTGTTCTACTATTAAATTATAGTAACAGAACAAGTGCAGATTTTCCCATTGTCTTTCCCATGATGGCCATCAAAAATCCTACAACTTTATGACATCCACTTTTACTATGCTGCCAATGAGCTGAACAAATAAGTTTCGTCAAAATCACATACCTCCAGCAAATGCAAATTGGGAGTTTTCATCAAATATGAATACACTGCATGCTGAGGCACTGGTGTTTCGAGAACGTCACCACCAAAATAATAATACTAAAATATGATATTTATACACCGTCATAATAACATAGTGTTATTATACAATAATAATACAGCTAAACGTATATACGCAGTTAAATAATAGAAATAATAAATGAATTTAAAACAATACAACTAAAAATCGTACATCAAATTAAACAATTAAAAAACAAGTACAATTTAAATTGAAGGGCATTACAACCAAAACGTATACATGGAATCAAATAATTTAAACGAAGAATTACAAAGAGCAATACATTATGAGTATCAAATGGGAGTAAAATAATATATCAAATAAATTAAGGTTTACAAGGAATTAAATAAGACAAAATAATAATAATAAATATCGAATAAGATTAAAGCCGGTAAGTATATTCTATCTTGTATTTTCCTTTCGGAAAAGGGAAGTATTTAACTGCCATTGAAAACTATCACAACTGTTAGAGTTTCTAAAATACATACGATAATGATAAAACATGTCCGATTGACCAACTGATGCGAATCGGAAATAATGACCTGAATCTGAGCATGGAATGATCGATAGTCTTTTAATAAAAATAAGAGACCAATGACGTGAGTGACACTTAGCATTATCTGCTATTTGGTTGCACCTCCTATCGGTCGATGGAGAGACCAATCCACAGTCACCGAGTCTCTTATAGTTGCTTATCGAGCAGCTCTCAGGGGAGAGAGTTGTCGGCCCCCAGACCATGTAGTTCTCCACCAAAACCACTGACAATCCCTATGTGTTGAGCTAGCAACATATCTTATGACAACATGTCTACCCGTTTATATAGTAGGCAAACCCTTTTAGCTGAATTTGTGGTGTGAACTCTTGAAACATGTTCACTTTACATGTTTCGGACATAACAACATCTAATTAAACAATTTATTCATTAGAATATTTCTTATATGGCATAGTTTGAGGAGTAATACAACAAAATGTATAACATGCATTAATAATATTACTAGTCTATGTTACTGATATTAATTATGCAGATTCAGTGGTGGTAATTGTGCGCGTGCGCCGGAAGTGCTAACTCTAAGATGGCGCCTACAACAACGTCGGCCCGTTAACTGTCATCAATAACCCTACCTTGGGAATGCAACACACTATAAGTGGAAAAAGGTTATTATTTTGCCAACAGTATCATCGAAAAGTGGTATTATCTTTTTATTATCTATGAATCTAGTCAATCACATCGCCGTTACTTTGTGGAACAAATGCGCACAACAGACACGTTAACCAACAGTCAGTCAAAATGCTTAGAGAGTGTATCGTATCCATCCCATTGAAGAACAAATAATATATCCATTAAACATAGGGCCTACATTAACCTGCTAAACTAGGCAAATCCGACATTCTACCTAATATAGATTCGAACTAGGGCTACATCATTAGAAATCTCCAGTGCGGCAACAGCCTAGCCACATTTTGCAAGCGGCTAATACAGAATCATGAGTTGCATCAGAAGAAGAAAAATATAGTTGTCACTAGTAATGAACCTGTCCAATACATTAATCACGACTCCATATGAAATGTCCAATCGTCTGTAGAATCCGAGCAGAAAGGGCATATTTATCAAAATTAATACTATATGAAATATGTGTATTCCATTGAATATATATTATTTACATACAAAGCCAAATAAAGTTTATACACAAACCTAACTTTTCACCGCAGTGAGAATCGAGGCCGTAATTGTGTTCAAACCAGTGACACTTCTTCGGTGGTATTGCGCATCCTGTTAGGTCACGAAGTCCCTGTTTATGATCCACCGTTTGTTTTCGTAGTAGCTGTTTCGCATCATCTCTTTCTTCACCTATTTCGTCTGACTGGCTGTCAACGCAACTACCAATTTAGCTGAGATCAGCTTTTGCAGAGAAGTCCACATGAAGCACGCAGTGTGTGCTACAGACAAACCACGTGTGTTGAAACCGACAACTTTGCATCGGTTGTTATGTAACACATGCTAAATGCAAGAACTGCTCCCATGCTGGCTCGTAAACAGCAATTAAGCCATGTGGTCTTTTGTCTGTGCTGGAGGGGCAGGCAACGAACCATGACAGGCATTGTTTTCTTGTTTGCATCCGATAATCTTTAGCAGCTCCACGCATTGATACTTGATACGGGCGTGCGGGCGGGCGGGCGGGCGGGCGGGCGGGCGGGCGGGCGGGCGGGCGGGCGGGCGGGCGGGCGGGCGGGCGGGCGGGCGGGCGGGCGGGCGGGCGGGCGGGCGGGCGGGCGGGCGGGCGGGCGGGCGGGCGGGCGGGCGGGCGGGCGGGCGGGCGGGCGGGCGGGCGGGCGGGCGGGCGGGCGGGCGGGCGGGCGGGCGGGCGGGCGGGCGGGCGGGCGGGCGGGCGGGCGGGCGGGCGGGCGGGCGGGCGGGCGGGCGGGCGGGCGGGCGGGCGGGCGGGCGGGCGGGCGGGCGGGCGGGCGGGCGGGCGGGCGGGCGGGCGGGCGGGCGGGCGGGCGGGCGGGCGGGCGGGCGGGCGGGCGGGCGGGCGGGCGGGCGGGCGGGCGGATTCTGATAGGAGCAGTTGCTATAGACGTCGAGGAATGGAAATAAGTTGGATATCGTCGAATAAGACAAAGATGTACTTGGGCATCGGCTTGCTGCTGTCGAGCGCCGTCGCCAGGTAGTTCGCAGTCATCGATGAACTCTCGAGTCAAACACATGATTAATTTGTCGCTGTTGTCGAAGTTGTGCATTTTTGAGACGCGGACCTCGTCGCGATCGCCGAAGTAGAGACGCAAAACAAACTGGCCCTCTTCACCTGTCACCAGTTGCATGCAAGCAAAGCGCAACATCGTCGCGACGCCGCTGTTGTGGCCGATAACGTTGGCGGCGTGTTGGAATTAGATAACAATAGCGCTGTAGTCTCTTTCTTGTGCCCTAGAAAGCAACATTCCCCTCGTTGCCAGCACAGAACCAGGTGATATTTGATGTACCAGCGACATTATGAGTACTACACCCACGGTGACAAAAGCAAAGGATATTGCCGTGACACCCGGATTCAAGTCGTTCCAGCACTACGAGGATCAACCTGTCAAATTACAAACTTCCTCAGACCAACCTACAGAGATAACATGCCACTGTTGACAGGTTCATATTCTCTAACCGGCTCACGTAGGAAAATTGTATAATAATGGTGGATTACACATTAAATTTAACCCCGGTCGAATCTACTGACAGTCTGATGTTCTTCCACAGAGCCATCATGTCCCACAATTATAATTCCTCATGAACGACATTCGCAGTTGTTCTCGCATTTAAATAAATATTATACTAAATGGAATAAGATTGTTTTAAAAATGCAAACACAGACTCTTTCTATGGTATATTTATATGATGCATTTTAATTTACATGGCGCAAAGGTCTCAGGAAACGTTTTAATCTACGAGTTTGCACTCACTGTTATTATATGGTACTACTACTACTTTTAGCAGAATGTCTCCCGATTCAAATTCAGATCATGAATCGAACGGTGCGCTTTATACAGAGTAGTTTAAAATGCAACAGTTTGGATAGACTTTCTTGAGAAGGCAATCTAGCCCTTCGGGGTATTGGTTCATATATGTCTAAAAGCTTCAATTACTTTCTATAATATGAAACCTAGCTACTTTTATTGTATCATTCAGAACCACTATCAGAAGGGGCTGGATGAGAAACTATTAAACACAGTTTCCTTGGCAAAGGATGTGCTGAATAATATAGAGAATGCGTGTAGCACTTTTTTAATCAAAGACGTGTTAGTCTCTTTGTGTGCAAAGATACTTCAATTGTAATTTAATTGTACACATTGTGGTACGAATAAATATATATTTTACTATTACTACACTACCGTGCCTCAGGTTTGCAATAATGCCGATACATAGTTAAGACGATTACGTGTTGGTTTAGTAAATTGTAGTATACTCGTTTGGAATAGGCCTACCTACAGGTGTAAATGAAACAAAATCCACGGCGTTTTGCCGAAACTGTAGTCTCAAAAGTAGTTGCACCTCGTCTACTGTAAATTTGACATACTTATGTGAAGAATACAAGAAAATACATAGGATTACTTTATCACGATTTTTATATTTTCAGCAAATCCGTATTTAAACGGGATACGGCCCAAGGCCCTATTCCTCCTCACCTCACTCCCTCGTCCTCGTTTTCGCTCGTCCAATCAGCTGAAAGATCGTACTCAGCGCGGCCAAACATCACCAGACGATGCGTCCCCCAATGTGAGGAGTGGAAAAACAATATAGCTTTCACAAGTTTCACGTAATTACTTGAACTTTGTGAGCTTAGTGAGGATGTGTGGGTGCTAGAGAGACAACTGTTAGAGGTCCACAAGTATGTTTACAAGTATGTGTGTCACAAAAATCCGTTCCTCGCTAAAGCATTGGGTTGGGGAAACAGTACAACTTTTACCGCGTCGACGTAATATTAGTGTCATGAAAATGTATCCACATTGAATATGTCAGCGGGAGAACACATATTTTAAAATGGTAGATTAAATATCGGTAGTCTTGTGACGTCACTCCTCTACGTAAGTTGTATGAATAGTACTCAAACAGCGTGACATTAGTAGACATTGGCTGGTGTCTGCGTAGACAATTGTGTGATTTTGTAGTGGTTCGGCTAACCAAACGATAACGCTGACATCTGGAGAGTAGTGAGATAACAACGAATAATTGACCCCCAACAGAATAGCTGCAGTTCATCTACGGTAGTTGTACATCAATAACGAAGATAAGAAGACAAAAGTGGGAGATAATGAGACAGCGAATTGTGCGTGGGTGCGTGCGTGCCAGCCAGCATGGGTGCGTGGATACGCGCGTGTTTCCGTGCGTGCGAGGGCGTGTGCGTGCGTGTGTGCGTGCGCATAAATGTGGGGGAGCCAGTGTGAGCTTAGGTGGGCGGATGCGTGCGAGAGAACGAGCGAGCATGTGTGCGTATATTCTTGCGTGCGTGCGTTCGTGCGTGCATGCGTGCCTGCGAATGAGCGAGTGTGAATGCATGCGTGCGATCGTGCGTTGGTGCGGGCGTGCGTGACTGCGTGCGAGCGTGCGTGGACGGATGCGTGCGTGCGAGCATGGGTGCGTGGCTATGTACGTGTTAGCGAGCGTGCTTTCGTGCGTGTGTGCGCGCGCGCATAAATGCTCAACATGGGGAAACAGAGGGGCACAACAACTTAGAGTTTGAGTGGACACTTTCAACAATTGCGTAGTTTCCATCATTTTGAAACAAGCAAAAGATATTAGTCCGGGAGATTGAAATCTACGCCATTTCATGTTCAACTGACAACCACTTTGTGAAGAAACTTATTTGTTATATTTCGTTTTATCATCTGCGAATCGTGCCTATCCGTAAAACCCACAAATGACACAACGATCCAGATACCAGGAACAGGCAATTAGCATGGTGACATTTCGGTGATTAGTTACGTAATCGATTGCCTGATACAGGAATTTCAGTAAAGAAAAACGATTGTACAAGTCGCTTTTTTTTATAGGTGGACGAAAATTATACTTGGACGAAAGGAAGAAGTCATACAGTCGATACACGTGTGTTTAACGACCATGTGGGGGTGGTGGTGGTGGGGTGGGGGGGTGTGGCAAGCTTAGTCACCCATTAGTTTACCATGCTATAAAGTAGTGGCGCAACAGGTTGTAATGAAAAACACCTTGGAGCCAAAGGCAGTCATATCTCCCCTCCCCCAAATACGCCACTCCATGCAAGGTTGAAAGTCATATCCTTAAATAAAAAATTACATCGAATAGTACTTCTCTGTTTTGATGTGTGCCCCCAGTTAGTCGGGCGTGCGTGTGTGTGTGTGTGTGTGTGTGTGTGTGTGTGTGTGTGTGTGTGTGTGTGTGTGTGTGTGTGTGTGTGTGTGTGTGTGTGTGTGTGTGCGTGTGTTTGTGTGTGTGTGTGGTGTGGTGCGTGTGGTGTGGTGTAGTGTGTAGGATGTGTGTGCGTGTGTCCGTGTGTGCGTGTGTGTGTATTCCCAAATAAAAGCGTTACAATGTAACATTAATTGTAACACTAGTTTATCATAAATTTCAAATGTCAGTCAAAAGATTAAAATAATGCACAGAAAAAAGAAGAGACCACAGTGAAGCGAGTGACGCTTTGCCATTCTGCCTTGGGCTCGGGCAATTAGTGGAGCACTTTACAGATTTGGTGTGTGGGACCTCCTCCACAACACAGGATCTCTTTTGGTTGCTTTATTGAACTATTCAAGGGAGAGTCTATGTCGACCCCTAAGCCTGTAGTCTCCCACCCGACTACTGTGACATAACCCTGTGTGTTATAGTTCTCAACCTATTAACTATAGGAATTACTTTTGCTTATATACTATGTCATGAACAAACAGACGAATTTGTGGTGTGTGTCTTTCAAACCTGTTCAATCTAAATTAACTGAAGTGACGACATCTAATGAAAATATTTATTCATTAGAATGTTTATTATATACAATACATCATATGGTGATCCAGCATACACGATACAAAATGCGTATATAATATTACTAATCCATTTTATTGATATTGAATTATGCATATTCAATCATAGCTATGTACATCCGCCGGAAGTGGTCAACCTAAGATGGCATCTACAACAGACAAGAAGACACATGCTCTTTATTTGGCCCTTATATGTACAAGTATTAGTATTACAAATATAAATATAGCACACATATCAAATAAAGGGCAAATATACAACGACGGCGCTTTAGCATGCTACTGTAAACAAAACGTACAAGACAAGGTTGGACCTCTAGAAGACAGTGCTGGAAATATAATATCACAGGGGTTTTTAATGGCGGAAGACCTAAATGGTTACTTCAGTTCAGTGTTTACAAATGAAGATATTAGTTCATTACCAGTTGCTGATGCTAAATTTCAGGGGGCTAAATCTGACTATTTAGGACCGTTAGTTGTAACTCCAGAATTGGTAGCTAGGAAAATAAAGGCAATGAAGGATAACAAATCACCGGGAGTGGATGGGATTCCTCCAAAATTACTAATGGAAACAGTAGATCAAATCAGTATACCACTTGCAAGAGTATTCAATTTGTCATTAAAAGAGGGAGTTGTTCCGTTTGAATGGAAAGAAGCAAACATCATACCATTATTTAAAAAGGGTTCGAGAAATAAGTCAGAGAATTACAGACCAGTGAGTTTAACGTCAGTGATTTGTAAATTATTAGAAAGGTTAATTAAAGACCATATGGTGGACTTCCTCGTTAAGCATAAATTATTAAATTCATCTCAACATGGATTCCTTAAAGCGAGGTCATGCTTAACAAATATGTTATGTTTTTTGGAAGAAATCACTAAGTGGATAGACATGGGATCGCCAGTAGATATTATCTACTTAGATTTTCAGAAAGCTTTTGACAAAGTGCCACATCAAAGATTGCTACTTAAATTAAAAGCCCATGGTATCGGGGATAGCATAACTGACTGGATAGAACAATGGCTGACTGACAGAAGACAACGAGTTGTAGTAGATGGCGAAGTTTCAAATTGGAAATCGGTTTTGAGTGGGGTACCTCAAGGATCAGTATTAGGACCTATATTATTCTTAATTTATATCAATGACTTGGACGAGAGTATAGCAAGTAACGTACTGAAATTTGCGGACGACACAAAACTGTTTAGAAAGGTTAATACTGATGGTGATAAACAACATTTACAAAACGATCTAGACAGATTAGTGAAATGGTCTGAGAAATGGCAGATGCTGTTCAATTTTGGGAAATGTAAATGCCTACATACAGGACATGGGAACTTGAATGTAAACTATAAAATGGGAGCTACTGTTCTTGGTACTACTGTAAAAGAAAAGGACTTAGGAGTTACAATAAGCGCTGATATGAAAGTTTCAGAGCAGTGTGGTATTGCAGCTTCAAAGGGTAATCAAATTCTTGGATTGATTAGAAGAAACATAACATATAAGGGAAAAAGTTAATTATACCTCTTTATAAAGCAATAGTTAGACCTCATTTAGAATACTGTATACAAGCATGGAGACCATATCGTAAGAAGGATATAGATACGCTTGAACGCATACAAAGGAGAGCAACTAAAATGATTCCAGAACTTAGAGACCTTAGTTATGAAGAACGCCTGAAAGAATGTGGTTTAACAACTCTAGAGACAAGGAGGTTAAGAGGAGATCAGATTGAAGTTTTTAAGATATTGAATGGGTATGAAAATATTGATAGAAATATGTTTTTCTCACTCAAGAAGGATAGCAGAACTAGAGGACATGAGGTAAAATTAGTAAAGGATCAATGTAGATTGGACATCAGGAAGCACTCGTTCTCACAGAGGACAATAAATGAATGGAACAAACTGTCTACAGATTGTGTAACTGCTAGCAGCGTGAATATGTTTAAAAACAAGGTTGACACATATATCAGGAGGGCGGGTTATAAGTAGGTGAACATTGTTGGACTCTCGATAAGCCAATGGCTTCCTTGTCCACTTGCCATCTGGGCCTTTGGCTTGGATGGCAAATCTTGTTAAATCTTGTTAAATCTACTGTACCCAGAAGGGGCTGTATGGAGATAGTAATCTGAAATTTACGAATCTGTCACCATTAAATATCACTAGTAATAAACATATGCCCAAATACATTAATTGCCGGTCCAATTAAATGTGCAACAATGGAATAGATCATATCTATATACAATACCGAACTGACCTTTATTCACAAACCTAGATTTTCATCATATAATGAGAATTAAAGCCGAAATTGTTTGTAGATGATCACTTAGCAAAACTCGATGAGGCACACATGACAGGTAGTCCGTTGATGAACATCTTTCATGTATCGCGTGAACAGCGACAATAAAAATATTTCCTAGAAAATAGTACACAATATCTAAAACAGGATATGCAATACAGAGTTATTTCTAATGAAAATATTTATTCATTATAATGTTTATTATATACAATACATCATATGGTGATCCAGCATACACGACACAAAATGCGTATATAATATTACTAATCCATTTTATTGATATTGAATTATGCATATTCTATCATAGCTATGTACATCCGCCGGAAGTGGTCAACCTAAGATGGCGCCTACAACAGACAAGCTCTTTATTTGGCCCTTATATGTACAAGTATTAGTGTTACAAATATAAATATAGCACACATATCAAATAAGGGGCAAATATACAACGACGGCGCTTTAGCATGCTACTGTCCCCAGAAGGGGCTGTATGGAGTTAGTAATCTGAAATTTACGAATCTGTCACCATTAAATATCACTAGTAATAAATATATGCCCAAATACATTAATTGCCGGTCCAATTAAATGTGCAACAATGGAATAGATCATATCTATATACAATACCGAACTGACCTTTATTCACAAACCTAGCTTTTCATCATATAATGAGAATTAAAGCCGAAATTGTTTGTAGATGATCACTTAGCAAAACTCGAAGAGGCACACATGACAGGTAGTCCGTTGATGAACATCTTTCATGTATCGCGTGAACAGCGACAATAAAAATATTTCCTAGAAAATAGTACACAATATCTAAAACAGGATATGCAATACAGAGTTATTTCACCAATTGATATGTAGAAAATAAATAATATGACACAATATTGTAACGTAGGTGGATTCGCTATAACGTAGTTTAAAAATAAATAAACAAACACATTCATTTCAACAATCAATACATAAACTTGAAAGCTTCAAGCTATGAAGATAAAGGAAGTGCATGATGGAATAAATTTCCATCGCCTAGCTGCTGTTATACACATCACTCGATCAGTACCAACCTCTCAGAGTGTCGCCGTGCCTGCCATGAGGGAAATGCCACCCGTGCACGGCGCTGTTTCCTGCTAGTCACCACGTTCCTGTGCACATATAAAGAACACTTTGTTTTTGTTCGTCTTTGTATTGGAACACCTTTTTCAATCTTCACAAATTTTCCCCGACTGGCTGTCAACGTCACGCACAAAACCGCATCAAGCATACAGTGTGTGTCATAGGCCAAGAATGTGTATTGAATCCGAAGCCATGCAAACCAGCAAGTGGGGTCTTTCACAAATGGGTCTTGTCAGGTGCGTCAACAGAAGCACCAACTTCGCCTGGACTGTTATGTAAGAAACTAATTTGAAGAACGTGCTGGTCGGTCAACAGTAATTAAGCCTTGTTGGACTAGCCGCAGTTCATTTGGTGATCTCTTGAATGTTCACGGGCAGCTGAACTACTGTATTGTCTGTGCTGGATATAGGCAACGAACCATGACAGGCATATCGTTCGACCCAACAGAAGATGTTGCCCGTGTTTTCATAATAGCGTGTAAGCTGCATGTTTATGTCGGTCGATGTCAAAAGCTTCGCTCCGATTCAGTTGAAGCCGTACCACCCCTTTGTGGCTGTCAATGACCTTCAACTTCAACAGTTCATTCGGAAGCGCTGTTTCAGTTGATAGGGTATTACAATCAGAATTGGAGTTAATTACATTGTAATTAGAACATATGGTGCCCGAAATAACCCGTGGCGCCTCTGTTGCAAGGTAAATGTGAAACCGCTTGAGATTGTCGACGGAAGTACGACACGCACTTAGCGCGAATCGTTTGCCGTGCGTTGAAACAATCGCGTATCAATGCTAATGCGCTAATTCAAAAGAGCAGGTTCATGGATTTTATTGTGGGACATTGTGGGAACTCATAAAACATGAAATAGGTGCACTTAAATGATATTATTTTCTCATCTACTTTGGCACGTCAAACCACCGTTAGAGAGCACAAAAGTCGCAGGTTTCTTTAGTCTACCTCGTTTTCGTTGTCCTTCGGGGTTTACCTCACAGCTGTTATCGCCGTATTGTCATCTTCGTTTAGTAAAAACTTGGCTGATTCTTGTGATGAACAAGTCATCCATATTAATATGAGCAGTTACTTTCAGAAGTTCTGTGTTAGAAATCTTTTGTGGCCAGAAAAATGGCATGATGTTTCAAAGATATGTTGTGTGGAAGGTTGAAAATTATCTCTCATCTGCTTCAGTCAAACGCCAGCATTCTGAAACACATTGCAGAGTGGACGAGTTGTGATGGCAAATAATTTACGTACATGATACATGCGTACCACACCTTGGTTGTCTCAGGGACAAAATAACCCTTTTTCGACCTTTTCTAAAGCAAAATATCTAATAACGTTATAAACTTTAATGATGGCGAGCGTAATTCACAGCAACATGACAGCAACACACATGAAGACATACAGTTAACCACAGTTTGACACATAATTTTTTTATTGTATGTTATTTCCATAAAGCTTATCATGTCTATGACCAGAGCTGCCATGTTGTGTAGAGGAACATGCGAGAAATATTGGCAGGATCCAAACACTGAAAAATGGTGTTTTGTTTCCCAACAACTAGGGCACCAGATGAAGGCAATTCTATTCATTCAAATTTCTATCGGGGACAGCTTTTGATAATACACTGGAAATAATTGACAGATTGATAACATTTTTGTTATTTATGCAGTTGCGGTTTATTTAAATACGGGACGAAATATTTTCAATTGTTCTGAAACAGTTAAGGTAACATCATGATATATGATAATTCCCTATGTGTCATTCGTATCAGTCTTCTGGGACCACATACATATTAAACATAAACAATATTAGACGATTTCAAAAGAACGCAGCAAGTTTTATAGAAAGAACACTCGGAACCGTAGTTATTCTCATGTAAGAACTGGTCATCACGTTGAATTATCACACTGTCTTTATTAACTTCGAAAGTAAAAATGACATGGTAAACGTCTAGCATTTTCACCCAACTTGCACACGTCTGGCTTAAATGCTTCAAGGTTGGTACTACTAGGATGTGTCTGGTTGTGTGCCAATGTATACTTTTAATAAGCAAATCGTTTGTTGGCTCAAATGTCAGTGGGCGGTCCATTGCCAGTTTGACAGTCAATGTGCCAACGAGGCGAGGGTCCAGCGCTCGTAACAAGCCCCGACCATACCCGTGATCATGATCACTCTGGCAGGGAGACATGGGTTGTCACGCGGGCTGTCTGTCGATAATCGTGTGTGAAAGTGGCGATTACGCGCGACGTCACCGATGATGATAAAAATATACCTAGGGGATTATATTAATTATTAATTGAAACGGCCAATGTGCGTGAGATCTACAAATAGCTGCGCGAGTGCGTGAGATGGAAGCCAAATGCGTGAGTCTCACGCCAAATGTGTGAGACTTGGTAGCTCTGCATGACTCTTACTGTGGGTGTTATGCCCCACCTTATTTTAGGTATCCAAGTTCTCGTGATAAAGCGGTAAAATGCTCATAAAAAGCAGGAAACTTCCTCCTCCGCTCAACTTTATTGGCTCCAAAGACATAAAATGTGCTTAGGATGGACTCGTGTGCAACACATAGATCGATTTTAGCGTAAATTTTTTTTGTTTTTTTAAATAATGAAAAACTGGACATTTCATCCAAAAAGTGGAGGGAGAAAAAGCGGTATTTCCCGACCGAATGTTGACACCTCAGAAACAGTGTCCCGTGCCTCTCATGCTTATCATTTATACCCGAATCACGGCCGGATCCAGGGTGTCCATGATGTGCCCGGGAACCCCTCAATTCCTCGAATCACAATGGCCCACGAACTGTTTATTACCTTACATTGCATTCTTAATTTCAGGGTGTCAATGATTCCCTGGTTTCCTCACTCCATGCTTTGATAAAAGCTACTGGATATGGTAAGGTCGAAGTAAAACACAACAGGTGACAGAGGATACGACATTAATGTCTGATTTCGGTTTTGTGAATTAGTGTTAAACGCAAATTCCAATCTACATATATGTGTATAATATTATACTTATTTCAAAACGACTGCATTTTCTAACCATATTCTTATAAATATGTCAGTAAAATCATAGTGGTTTATGTCACCTCTAATTTGGACGAAGGAAAATGGCTGTGGCTGAAGAACTTACCGAGTCCCAGATGTCATCACGGCTTTACAGTTCCCGGCGCCACACATATCTGTGTTACAGGTACAGGCTTACACGTATGTTAAATCTATTTTCCACCGTCTTATTTTCATGACAGATTAAATTTAAAGAGTGACAAAATGTCGGCTGAAAACAGTGAAATGTGCCAATAATATTATATTTATTCATTTATATTTGTGCATGGTTGTGGTGCGCGCCTCTGCGTATGTGCGTGTTTGTGGTGCGCGTGCGTGCGTGCGTGCGTGTGTGCGTGCGTGCGCGTTCTCTAAATGTACTAATGTCCTGTTCGTCCATAGGACGTCTCAACCGATATAGTGTAGTATTGAACAACGTGTTGAGGCATGAACCAACTGTGGACAAGTGGATCAAGGTGGCAAACATGAACAAGTCCCGTGCTAGACACGGTGAGTCTGCGAGCGATACACGGTGAGTCTGCGAGCGAGACAAGATGTGTTGTTTTTAAAGTTTTATGGTCTCTTTAAATCCATGGCTCGCAATTTGAAGAAAACGAAGCAACGTGGCGAGCGTGAAGCGGTGAATCTGCGAGCCAGACACGGTGATTCTTGGAGCGTGACACGATGAGTCTACGAGCGAGACACGTTGTGTATGGTAGTGAGACACGGTGAGTATGCGAGCGACACGATGTGAATTGTGTTATAAGCTATGTGATCCCTTTATAAACATGGTTCGTAATTTGCGGAACATTATAGCAACATCACATTTTCATACGACACGTTTGTATCAATACACACGGACCCGCCTTGTGGATTCCAACTCAACATCACGCGACTACATTCCAATATTCCCCGACAATCACAGTGGTAGGTGAAAGTAAGCAAACGTTTGCAGGAATCGTGTAGAATATCATGTAATATGATGAAGATTGATGCTTGTTTATAAAGAAAACGAGCACACACCTGTTCACCATACTACAGTTAGGAATTCAAATGACACTAGAACTCCTGTCAGTGTGGTAAGAAATAAATTTCCTCCATCCTGTACAGTTCTTGTATTTTTCCGCTTTTAAGGCAGTGGTAGCGATGGCGTCGTTGGCCGCGTGTCTGTACGTAGGGCTACCCGTTGGTTCGGACGGAGAGAACCTCATCAGCAATGTCGCGCCCTACACGCCTACCTTCAACTGTTGGCACTCTATCAACATTGAGATATGGCCATATTTGAGGACTACACAACACTTATGCTGTGCCCAGATTAAAATTTCTAGTGGCCGACTGTCAACATATGCGTGTGCCAGTGACTGTAGGATCCCTTGCGCATGAAGACGCCATGCAATTGTTTTGGCCGCCATTTGATGGGGAGCATGTTGTGTTTTGATTTTCTGGAGAGAAAAAATTACACAATTTAACAAATTGTGCTCAGCGAGTTGATGACATAATAAATCTTAACATACTTGATTTTCGGAACTGTGTTCGCATGCTTCTAGAGTTGTGTGTGTCTGTGTTTCCGTTCAGTGGTGTGTGTGTGTGTGTGTGTGTGTGTGTGTGTGTGTGTGTGTGTGTGTGTGTGTGTGTGTGTGTGTGCGTGTGCGTGTGCGTGTGCGTGTGCGTGTGCGTGTGCGTGTGCGTGTGCGTGTGCGTGTGCGTGTGCGTGTGCGTGTGCGTGTGCGTGTGCGTGTGCGTGTGCGTGTGCGTGTGCGTGTGCGTGTGCGTGTGCGTGTGCGTGTGCGTGTGCGTGTGCGTGTGCGTGTGCGTGTGCGTGTGCGTGTGCGTGTGCGTGTGCGTGTGCGTGTGCGTGTGCGTGTGCGTGTGCGTGTGTGTATATAATGCTTACCTGGGAAGTGCCAGTGCTGCTAGGTGGCTGTGTGACAGGGACTCCTGTCTGTTGACTCGGTGTCATCGTCAAGAAAATATATAGGATTATTTTATCACAATTTTTATATATTCAGCAAATCCGTATTAAAACAGGACACGGCCAAAGCCGTATTAAAACAGGACACGGCCAAATCCGTATTAAAACAGGACACGGCCAAAGCCGTATTCCTCCCAAAAATCCGTATTGTATACGGACAATACGTACGACGTCGCAAGTCTGAATTTTGGGTCGATTACATTACGCCTTATCTCGCTTAAAACCAGATTATGGGTGTCCAAAATTACACCATTTCAACTGTTTTGTCTAAAAAAAACGTCAAATGGTTGGGAAGGGGGATACCCCCTCTCTCGACCCCCACGAGACTCGTTGCGCTTCATACATTACCTTGGACACCCCCCTTTTCTAAATCCTGGATCCACCCTGAAGACAGACACGTGACAGACATTCCCCAAGTGTTTCATATAAGGACATAAAATACGTCACACTATTTTTTTTACATCTTTGATACCCCACCCCTTGTCACGATTCGTAGCGCCCCCCTAAAAAAACGCTTGTTTTGAAAAAAGATTCCCATATGTTGTGCAAACATGAAATACTTAAGTTTGGCCTGTACACTCTTAAAACTACATTCGTTTTGAGAGACTTCTCACCTAATATGCATACATCTATACTTCGCGCCTTTACAAACTTCATTGATACACGGTGCAGTTGGCTTTCCCTTTCCTTTCGACTTTTGTTGAAATAGACCCCAAAACTGACATGGCAATCAATGCTATCAGTCTGAAATCACCGGCTGGACGAACAAAAAAGTGTCTTAATAACGAACGTAGCGATCGCCAAGACACCCCACCCCCCAGCCATGTAATGCTCCGTAACACTTATTCGGTCACCCCACCTAGCGAGCGTGACGTACTTTATGGATGACCCCTAAGATCTGCAAGCTGAGACCGTCTTCTAAAAAACACCCACGGCCTACGACGGACGTTGGCGCCCTCTGACGGCCACTGCGTAGTGGTCGAGGCGACATACGCAGGCAACGGAGGATCAAAGTATTCGAAACGAGTTGCAACTACAATGCGACATATATGTTTGTAAACTAGACTCAATAAATCCCAAAAAAAACACACATCGCTGTATTGACATGTAATCTTAACGAAGAACGTTTTTCTGTGTTGCTTAATTTTGGTCACGGATTTATTCGAACCAGCAAATACCAGCCATGCCAGCCACACAATGACACCTTTCACACGTTCAATGATTCCTCCTCCCAACACATTTTCTCCCTATTCCCCACATTCACTGGTTCCTCCTCCCAACACCTTTTCTTTCTATTCCCAACATTCACTGGTTCCTCCTCCCAACAACTTTTCTCCCTATTCCCCACATTCACTGGTTCCTCCACCCAACACCTTTTCTCCCTATTCCCCACATTCACTGGTTCCTTCTCACAACACCTTTTCTCCCTATTCCCCACATTCACTGGTTCCTTCTCCTAACACCTTTTCTCCATATTCCCCACATTCACTGGTTCCTCCTCCCAACACATTTTCTCCCTATTCCCCACATTCACTGGTTCCTTCTCCCAACAACCTTTCTCCCTATTCCCCACTTTCACTGGTTCCTCCCCCCAACACTTGATCTCCCATGTCTCAGCATTCACTTGCCACTCTTACCCGCAGTTGGCCTCCCATCTTTCCCGTATTCGCTCTTCTTTCCACTCATTGTAACAATCCATCTTCTCCATATTCCCCATATCTCAATGCTTGCTCTCCCCTCGTCCCTACATGGGATTAGTCTCCCTCCTATACCTCACTCCCTCGTCTTCGTTCGCTCGTCGAATCAGCTGAAAGATCGTACTCAGCGCGGCCAAACATCACCAGACGATGCGTCCCCCAATGTGAGGAGTGGAAAAACAATATAGCTTTTACAAGTTTCACGTAATTACTTGAACTTTGTGAGCTTAGTGAGGATGTGTGGGTGCTAGAGAGACAACTGTTAGAGGTCCACAAGTATGTTTACAAGTATGTGTGTCACAAAAATCCGTTCCTCGCTAAAGCATTGGGTTGGGGGAACAGTACAACTTTTACCGTGTCGACGTAATATTAGTGTCATGAGAATGTATCCACATTGAATATGTCTGTGGGAGAACACATATTTTAAAATGGTAGATTAAATATCGGTAGTCTTGTGACGTCACTCCTCTACGTAAGTTGTATGAATAGTACTCAAACAGCGTGACATTCGTAGACATTGGCTGGTGTCTGCGTAGACAATTGTGTGATTTTGTAGTGGTTCGGCTAACCAAACGATAACGCTGACATCTGGAGAGTAGTGAGATAACAATGAATAATTGACCCCCAACAGAATAGCTGCAGTTCATCTACGGTAGTTGTACATCAATAACGAAGATAAGAAGAAAAAAGTGGGAGATAATGAGACAGCGAATTGTGCGTGGGTGCGTGCGTGCCAGCCAGCATGGGTGCGTGGATACGTGCGTGTTTCCGTGCGTGCGAGGGCGTGTGCGTGCGTGTGTGCGTGCGCATAAATGCGGGGGAGCCAGTGTGAGCTTAGGTGCGCGGATGCGTGCGAGAGAACGAGCGAGCATGTGTGCGTGTATTCTTGCGTGCCTGCGTGCGTGCGTGCGTGCGTTCGTGCGTGCATGCGTGCCTTCGAATGAGCGAGTGTGAATGCATGCGTGCGATCGTGCGTTGGTGCGGGCGTGCGTGACTGCGTGCGAGCGTGCGTAGACGGATGCGTGCGTGCGAGCATGGGTGCGTGGCTATGTACGTGTTAGCGAGCGTGCTTTCGTGCGTGTGTGCGCGCGCGCATAAATGCTCAACATGGGGAAACAGAGGGGCACAACAACTTAGAGTTTGAGTGGACACTTTCAACAATTGCGTAGTTTCCATCATTTTGAAACAAGCAAAAGATATTAGTCCGGGAGATTGAAATCTACGCCATTTCATGTTCAACTGACAACCACTTTGTGAAGAAACTTATTTGTTATATTTCGTTTTATCATCTGCGAATCGTGCCTATCCGTAAAACCCACAAATGACACAACGATCCAGATAACAGGAACAGGCAATTAGCATGGTGACATTTCGATGATTAGTTACGTAATCGATTGCCTGATACAGGAATTTCAGTAAAGAAAAACGATTGTACAAGTGGCTTTTTTTATAGGTGGACGAAAATTATACTTGGACGAAAGGAAGAAGTCATACAGTCGATACACGAGTGTGTAACGACCATGTGGGGGTGGTGGTGGTGGGGTGGGGGGGGGGGTGTGGCAAGCTTAGTCACCCATTAGTTTACCATGCTATAAAGTAGTGGCGCAACAGGTTGTAATGAAAAACACCTTGGAGCCAAAGGCAGTCATATCTCCCCCTCCCAAATACGCCACTCCGTGCAAGGTTGAAAGTCATATCCTTAAATAAAAAAATTACATCGAATATTACTTCTCTGTTTTGATGTGTGCCCCCTAGTCGGACGTGTGTGTGTGTGTGTGTGTGCGTGTGTGTGTGCGTGTGTGTGTGTGTGTGTGTGGTGTGGTGCGTGTGTGTGTGGTGCGTGCGTGCGTGCGTGCGTGCATTCCCAAATAAAAGCGTTACAATGTAACATTAATTGTAACACTAGTTTGTCATAAATTTCAAATGTCAGTCAAAAGATTAAAATAATGCACAGAAAAAAGAAGAGACCACAGTGAAGCGAGTGACGCTTTGCCATTCTGCCTTGGGCTCGGGCAATTAGTGGAGCACTTTACAGATTTGGTGTGTGGGACCTCCTCCACAACACAGGATCTCTTTTGGTTGCTTTATTGAACTATTCAAGGGAGAGTCTATGTCGACCCCTAAGCCTGTAGTCTCCCACCCGACTACTGTGACATAACCCTGTGTGTTATAGTTCTCAACCTATTAACTATAGGAATTACTTTTGCTTATATACTATGTCATGAACAAACAGACGAATTTGTGGTGTGTGTCTTTCAAACCTGTTCAATCTAAATTAACTGAAGTGACGACATCTAATGAAAATATTTATTCATTAGAATGTTTATTATATACAATACATCATATGGTGATCCAGCATACACGATACAAAATGCGTATATAATATTACTAATCCATTTTATTGATATTGAATTATGCATATTCAATCATAGCTATGTACATCCGCCGGAAGTGGTCAACCTAAGATGGCATCTACAACAGACAAGCAGACACATGCTCTTTATTTGGCCCTTATATGTACAAGTATTAGTATTACAAATATAAATATAGCACACATCAAATAAGGGGCAAATATACAACGACGGCGCTTTAGCATGCTACTGTCCCCAGAAGGGGCTGTATGGAGATAGTAATCTGAAATTTACGAATCTGTCACCATTAAATATCACTAGTAATAAACATACGCCCAAATACATTAATTGCCGGTCCAATTAAATGTGCAACAATGGAATAGATCATATCTATATACAATACCGAACTGACCTTTATTCACAAACCTAGCTTTTCATCATATAATGAGAATTAAAGCCGAAATTGTTTGTAGATGATCACTTAGCAAAACTCGAAGAGGCACACATGACAGGTAGTCCGTTGATGAACATCTTTCATGTATCGCGTGAACAATAAAAATATTTCCTAGAAAATAGTACACAATATCTAAAACAGGATATGCAGTACAGAGTTATTTCACCAATTGATATGTATAAAATAAATAATATGACACAATATTGTAACGTAGGTGGATTCGCTATAACGTAGTTTAAAAATAAATAAACAAACACTGTCATTTCAACAATCAATACATAAACTTGAAAGCTTCAAGCTATGAAGATAAAGGAAGTGCATGATGGAATAAACTTCCATCGCCTAGCTGCTGTTATACACATAACTCGATCAGTACCAACCTCTCAGAGTGTCGCCGTGCCTGCCATGAGGGAAATGCCACCCGTGCACGGCGCTGTTTCCTGCTAGTCACCACCTTCCTGTGCACATATAAAGAACACTTTGTTTTTGTTTGTCTTTGTATTGGAACACCTTTTTCAATCTTCACAAATTTTCCCCGACTGGCTGTCAACGTCACGCACAACACCGCATCAAGCATACAGTGTGTGTCATAGGCCAAGAATGTGTATTGAATCCGAAGCCATGCAAACCAGCAAGTGGGGTCTTTCACAAATGGGTCTTGTCAGGTGCGTCAACAGAAGCACCAACTTCGCCTGGACTGTTATGTAAGAAACTAATTTGAAGAACGTGCTGGTCGGTCAACAGTAATTAAGCCTTGTTGGACTAGCCGCAGTTCATTTGGTGATCTCTTGAATGTTCACGGGCAGCTGAACTACTGTATTGTCTGTGCTGGATATAGGCAACGAACCATGACAGGCATATCGTTCGACCCAACAGAAGATGTTGCCCGTGTTTTCATAATAGCGTGTAAGCTGCATGTTTATGTCGGTCGATGTCAAAAGCTTCGCTCCGATTCAGTTGAAGCCGTACCACCCCTTTGTGGCTGTCACTGACCTCCAACAGTTCATTCGGAAGCGCTGTTTCAGTTGATAGGGTATTACAATCAGAATTGGAGTTAATTACATTGTAATTAGAACATACGGTGCCCAAAATAACCCGTGGCGCCTCTGTTGCAAGGTAAATGTGAAATCGCTTGAGATTGTCGACGGAAGTAGATTTAACAAGATTTAACAAGATTTGCCATCCAAGCCAAAGACCCAGATGACAAGTGGACAAGGAAGCCATTGGCTTATCGAGAGTCCAACAATGTTCACCTACTTATAACCCGCCCTCCTGAGATATGTGTCAACCTTGTTTTTAAACATATTCACGCTGCTAGCAGTTACACAATCTGTAGACAATTTGTTCCATTCATTTATTGTCCTCTGTGAGAACGAGTGCTTCCTGATGTCCAATCTACATTGATCCTTTACTAATTTTACCTCATGTCCTCTAGTTCTGCTATCCTTCTTGAGTGAGAAAAACATATTTCTATCAATATTTTCATACCCATTCAATATCTTAAAAACTTCAATCTGATCTCCTCTTAACCTCCTTGCCTCTAGAATTGTTAAACCACATTCTTTCAGGCGTTCTTCATAACTAAGGTCTCTAAGTTCTGGAATCATTTTAGTTGCTCTCCTTTGTATGCGTTCAAGCGTATCTATATCCTTCTTACGATATGGTCTCCATGCTTGTATACAGTATTTTAAATGAGGTCTAACTATTGCTTTATAAAGAGGTATAATTAACTTTTTTCCCTTGTATGTTATGTTTCTTCTAATCAATCCAAGAATTTGATTACCCTTTGAAGCTACAATACCACACTGCTCTGAAACTTTCATATCAGCGCTTATTGTAACTCCTAAGTCCTTTTCTTTTACAGTAGTACCCAGAACAGTATCTCCCATTTTATAGTTTACATTCAAGTTCCCATGTCCTGTATGTAGACATTTACATTTCCCAAAATTGAACAGCATCTGCCATTTCTCAGACCATTTCACTAATCTGTCTAGACTTTTTTGTAAATGTTGTTTATCACCATCAGTATTAACCTCTCTAAACAGTTTTGTGTACTCTGCAAATTTCAGTACGTTACTTGTTATACTGTCGTCCAAGTCATTGATATAAATTAAGAATAATATAGGTCCTAATACTGATCCTTGAGGTACCCCACTCAAACTTTTGTTAGCTTTATAGCTGTCTTGAGCTGTATTATTCTATATAAGGTATGCAGTACAGCCACTACTTTATTTTGTTAACTTTATATAGCTGTGTTGAGGTGTATTATTCTATTTAAGATACACAGTACTGCTACTGCTTTATTTTGTTAACTTTATATAGCTGTATTGAGGTGTATTATTCTATTTAAGATACACAGTACTGCCACTACTTTATTTTTTTAACTTTATATAGCTGTATTGAGGTGTATTATTCTATTTAAGATGCACAGTACTGCCACTGCTTTATTTTGTTAACTTTATATAGCTGTATTGAGGTGTATTATTCTATTTAAGATACACAGTACTGCCACTGCTTTATTTTGTTAGCTTTATGAATAATGGTAGGTTCTACTCTATTTTCAGATCACTGTTGATACAAAGGTGTGTTCGCTATACTTTCTACAAATTGAGGACGTGACAAACACACGGTCAGTCGCAAGAGTCGCACGTTGAGTGTGCTATACACAGAGTGAAGAGCTTCCACTTCTTCGATGGAGTGGCGCCACTCACATTTGTAAGGTCCATCAACCAGATGTGATCTGTGTACTCTGTTGACAAATTTCTGTGGAAGTAATGGGGATTGAAAGTGAGCTTTTCAGAGCCACCCTCAACCACGCCTGGGGTCTGTTACACTGTATTGTAATATATTATTTATTACTTACTTTTCTTTCTATTACTATTACATGCTGAAGGCTATGTAATTTATTACAATTACATTTCAAGTTATTACAATTACTATTACATGTTTCTCAGCATTGATTGTCTATACCAGGTGTTGGAGCTGACACAAAAAAAGCCAGCATTACTTCCAACTGTAGACTTCTTTGATATCTGGTATGTGCAGGTGGCTTATGTAAAGAATAGCTCAACTCAAACACACACGTTTATATTTATAACTAACAACCTCAATTACTATTACATTAGTTTCTATTACATTGTGCTACGTTTCATCTATTATTTGAATATTTGTAACAATTACTATTACATATTACCATTACCCCAGGCCTGCCCCCAACAATGGATCCTTTCTAGCGTATTGACAAAAACTTATGTAATTCAATTCACTGGATTGCATATTTGGAGAGAAAATGTGCTATACTGTGGTGAAGTTTTAATGTGATTAAAGTGTTTGAATGAGAAATGGTGTTGCTTTCCAATTTCTGAAAAAAAAAACATTACTGTTTTGGACCATGTCACCTATTTTGCTAGGCCACCACACATATTGCTATATTTAATGGTAAATTTTTTTTTATGAGAGTATGGTTTATTTTATTTTCAATACAAACACATTCCGAGAGCAAAGTGTCCTGTTCTGTAAGTATTACAAACATGTACTGTCTACAGAAACCAAACTGTTGTAATCATTTAGCCACCCACAAGGCTACAACCTGTGAATACTCCACTTCACTAAACTTTCTTAGCAGTCGGAGCAGGCAGGAAATAGCTTACAAAGAAAGCATCAAGTTTTGTAAGCACGCATACAAATACAGATGTATCGAAAGCAATCATTTCACAGCGACAGTCATTCTCGCCCCACACATAGAAGTCACACCACTTCTCCCCTGTCAACCCCGTCTGGCCCATACACTGTTCATAGTACTGGTGACTGCGATGTAACTGTGGCTTGTCCCGTACAACCTTCAGGTAGCTGACATCAATGACTGAGTCCTTCATCCTACATTTAACTTCCAACAGGCCCATTGAATCAACCGGTGACTTCGGTAGCATAGAGCACGGACACCATGATCTCACTGCAAGGTGAAACATTTGACTTGACTTTTCACATCTTATGCGGTTATATACCAAACAGCCTGGTCTATAGGATACTCTATCTGATGCTCTAATATAACTATTTAAACATATTTTACATATAGTTGATATTATAACTAATGTATCTTAAAAAATGCTTTTCAATGACAATATTCTAATTAAATTGTACATATAGTTAAATAAGCTGAATGTAGTGATTTGAATTCAGTAGATGTGTACACAACCAGTAGTGTTTGTATGCACACTGCAAACACCAGCAGGGATTGAACCTGCCACACACAACACTGAAACATGTCTACAAATCAATGAACAGTTCAGCAAAACATTTACACAAACACTCAAATGTTTCCATTACATTGATCCAGTGAGTGATATTTATGTCCCCTGGCATAGACACCAGGTAGAACTGACCAACGGCTTTTGGTAGTAATTGGATTCAAACCCCGTCATCTCAATTAACAGTCTGGCATCTGACCACCCAGTCACAGCGTCTCCAAGTCACTGGCGTATCTAGGATCTCACAACGGGGGGGGCTCAGTTTAATCACCCATTAGTTCACCATGATACCATGTTGTGGCGCAACAGGTTACATAAAAAAAAATTAAGCCACTTGGCCATAAGCCACAGGGGGCCATAAGCCACAGGGGGCTGACACAATGTAATATGCACGATTGGTTTAATAAGTGTGCGCACTGTTGTTAAAATCATTGACATTAATCGTTCAATCAGGCAACCTACAAATGTGAATGGCATTATGCTATAGTGTATAAAGACAGACCCATTTTCACAATTAGTTGCTGAAATTTACCTGGGCCCAGTATGAAATCATTTATAAGTTTGTCTGATGATTTCATCAAAACTAAATAACACATTAGCACAAATTAGCTAACATGTCATAGTCGATACTATATAGGTTTATTTTTTTTATAAAATGAATATCGAACGAGATGAGCAAAAAATATAAATGAGGAGGTATAGGAATAACAACACATTCAAACATTAAGTACTAAAATAGTTTATTTGAGTCCAAGTCCAAGTATTTAGCCTTATTCCTGACATAAACAGGAATCATACCTGGGCAATGTATTTATTCAGCAAGTAGACAGCATATTGGAACTGGAACCTACTTGGCCAATTTATTTATTCAACAAGTAGACACCATAGTTGAACTGGAACCTACCTGGGCAATGTCGTTATTCAGCAAGTAGACAGCGTAGTTGAACTGGAACCTACCTGGCCAATGTCTTTATTCAACAAGTAGACACCATAGTTGAACTGGAACCTACCTGGCCAATGTCTTTATTCAACAAGTAGACACCATAGTTGAACTGGAACCTACCTGGGCAATGTCTTTATTCAACAAGTAGACAGCACATTTGAACTGGAACCTACCTGGCCAATGTCTTTATTCAACAAGTAAACAGCACAGTTGAACTGGAACCTACCTGGGCAATGTCTTTATCAGCAAGTAGACCGCACAGTTGACCTGGAACCAACCTGGGCAATGTCATTATTCAGCAAGTAGACAGCACAGTTGAACTGAAACCTACTTGGCCTATGTATTTATTCAACAAGTAGACACCATAGTTGAACTGGAACCTACCTGGGCAATGTGTTTATTCAGCAAGTAGACACCATAGTTGAACTGGAACCTACCTGGGCAATGTGTTTATTCAGCAAGTAGACACCATAGTTGAACTGGAACCTACCTGGGCAATGTGTTTATTCAGCAAGTAGACACCATAGTTGAACTGGAACCTACCTGGGCAATGTGTTTATTCAGCAAGTAGACACCATAGTTGAACTGGAACCTACCTGGGCAATGTCTTTGTTCAGCAAGTAGACAGCACAGTTGAACTGGAACCTACCTGGGAAATGTCATTATTCAACAAGTAGACAGTACAGTTGAACTGGAACCTACCTGGGCAACGTCTTTATTCAACAAGTAGTCAGCACAGATGAACTGGAACCTACCTGGGCAACGTCTTTATTCAACAAGTAGACAGCACAGATGAACTGGAACCTACCTGGGCAACGTCTTTATTCAGCAAGTAGACAGTACAGTTGCACTGGAACCTACCTGGGCAACGTCTTTATTCAACAAGAAGACAGTACAGTTGCACTGGAACCTACCTGGGCAACGTCTTTATTCAGCAAGTAGACAGTACAGTTGCACTGGAACCTACCTGGGCAACGTCTTTATTCAACAAGTAGACAGCACAGATGAACTGGAACCTACCTGGGCAACGTCTTTATTCAACAAGTAGACAGCACAGATGAACTAGAACCTACCTGGGCAACGTCTTTATTCAACAAGAAGACAGCACAGTTGAACTGGAACCTACCTGGGCAACGTCTTTATTCAACAAGAAGACAGTACAGTTGCACTGGAACCTACCTGGGCAACGTCTTTATTCAGCAAGTAGACAGTACAGTTGCACTGGAACCTACCTGGGCAACGTCTTTATTCAACAAGTAGACAGTACAGTTGAACTGGAACCTACCTGGGCAACGTCTTTATTCAACAAGAAGACAGCACAGTTGAACTGGAACCTACCTGGGCAACTTCTTTATTCAGCAAGTAGACAGCATATTTGAACTGGAACCTACCTGGGCAATGTAATTATTCAACAAGTAGACACCATAGTTGAACTGGAACCTACCTGGGCAATGCCTTTATCAGCAAGTAAACAGCACAACTGAACTGGAACCTACCTGGGCAATGTCTTTATTCAGCAAGTAGACAACACAGTTGAACTGAAAGCTACCTGGGCAATGTCTTTATTCAGCAAGTAGACACCATAGTTGAACTGGAACCTACCTGGGCAATGTCTTTATTCAGCAAGTAGACACCATAGTTGAACTGGAACCAACCTGGGCAATGTCATTATTCAGCAAGTAGACAGCACAGTTGAACTGAAACCTACCTGGGCAATGTCTTTATTCAGCAAGTAGACACCATAGTTGAACTGGAATCTAACTGGGCAATGTCTTTATTCAGCAAGTAGACACCATAGTTGAACTGGAACCTACCTGGGCAATGTCACTATTCTACAAGTAAACAGCACAGTTGAACTGAGACCTACCTGGGCAATGTCTTTATTCAGCAAGTAGACAGCATAGTTGAACTGGAACCTACCTGGGCAATGTCTTTATTCAGCAAGTAGACACCATAGTTGAACTGGAACCAACCTGGGCAATGTCATTATTCAGCAAGTAGACAGCACAGTTGAACTGAAACCTACCTGGGCAATGTCTTTATTCAGCAAGTAGACACCATAGTTGAACTGGAACCAACCTGGGCAATGTCTTTATTCAGCAAGTAGACACCATAGTTGAACTGGAACCTACCTGGGCAATGTCTTTATTCAGCAAGTAGACAACATAGTTGAACTGGAACCTTCCTGGGCAATGTCTTTATTCAACAAAAAGACAGCACAGATGAACTGGAACCTACCTGGGAAATGTCACTATTCTACAAGTAAACAGCACAGTTGAACTGAGACCTACCTGGGCAATGTCTTTGTTCAGCAAGTAGACAGCACAGATGAACTGGAACCTACCTGGGCAATGTCACTATTCAACAAGTAGACAGTACAGTTGAACTGGGACCTACCTGGGCAATGTCTTTATTCAGCAAGTAGACAGCACAGTTGAACTGGAACCTACCTGGGCAATGTCTTTATCAGCAAGTAAACAGCACAGTTGAACTGGAACCTACCTGGGCAATGTCTTTATCAGCAAGTAGACAGCACAGTTCAACTGGAATCTACCTGGGCAATGTCTTTGTTCAGCAAATAGACGGCGTAGTTGAACTGCAGTCGTTCACTGCCCTTGCTGTGTAGTGGGAAGCTGAAACCAAACAAGCTAACTAAATTGCACTGTTGTCACATTTGGTTCCTTAAGGTGCGACGAGGCGATTGTTTGGTCATTAGAACAGGTCATGGTAATTTCATATTGTATATGGCGATGCTTCAAAAACTACAGCTTACATGGGGCAATGAAGCTGCAATTTCGTCACATGCAATGGCATTGTTCCATCGCAGCAATATCGCCTCATGTAAACCCAGCCTACCATATCATGACGATGCACCAACAGACCTGCCACATGTTTTTGGTTGAAATCTGTAGTTCTTAAATTCTGTATAAATTACATGAGCCCCATTTGAAAACTACTTGTCATAGATGACCTAGAATTGGCATGCAGTTACCTTACACAAACCCAATGAACACCTATAGAATGTTTTTTAATATTTGGTAAAACTTTTTTTTGGTGATTTTTTTTCAAATTTTATTATCGGAAATGGAGGTGTCTGCCTACACACATGGTTAATTTTCTGATAACAACTGAAGTTGAAGATAAAAAGCAAAGTAAAAAACATGTTTTTGAGAAAATCGCATTCAAAGTTTATATACATTAGGCAACACAGTTCAACTACTAAAAACACACCCAGATGGATGAAACTTTGTATATATGTCATTCAAACTGTCCTCTATCATATGACACCAATATAAACCATTATATTTCACAGAAATTATAACATGTCCAAACCTAAGCAGTTCACAGCAATAGGAAGAAAAAAAATGTGTTCCGAAAATGAACATATCAATCTACAGTTGACTGCACAAATCTGGAGAGCAGATGTCCTTTGACCAATGAACAACTAATAATGTATATTGATCATAAAAACTGCCTTTAGAAAAATAAAACTTGTATTTCGCAGAAATACCATGTAAAACCCATTTCATGGGAATAACGGGAAAAAATGTAAATCCTCACAGGTCACTGTCTGTACATATCTGGAGAACAGAATGATGTCCACTGTATCCATAATGTACATTTACACACACAGAATGTTTCTAGAATGTCCCTGGTTCATAGTTGGCATCCTGGGCATGAATAAGACGTGTCTCCCTCGTGCTGCTTTGCAATCATCGTCGAGAGCACCTTTTCACCATCTTCATCTGGAAAGCGCATCACTCCTATCTTTTCTAGAAGTCTGCCATAGCCAAACTTCCTCTACATCGCTGATGTTCTTCATGAAACAAATGGTTCTGCATGACCTGATATCTGGAAATAGATAATAAACATATTGTAAAGAAATGCTGCTGACAAAATACAGCATTGTTGTACGTATAATTAGTATCTGTATTCCATTGCTAGTTCTAGAAGATGTACGTTGAATAAAATAAAATTCAAATCCATGCTGTACAAAACAATGTTATATTTAAAAAAAAGAGACATAATATAGCACACACCCACTGGCACCGATTTGAGTAAACATGGCCCCTGGATAATACTCCTGGATAAACTGCTACGGTAGTGACTTGGACGTATGTCAACATTCAACTACGTATATATCGTGATTTATGAACTAATCTGCTGGGACACAATGATAGTAAACATATATAACAACATTATTTGCCGTGTCAGTGTATCGCACATGAACTGAACTTACTTCGCGTGCCATTGTGACTGTCATAATCGCTGGTTGAACTCGAAGCCGAAGTCACGGGTTCAGTGACAGATTCTATCTGCTGTCACCTCGCAGAGCGCGCTATATGCAGCAGCACACACTTACCCGGTTCAGCAGCACCGATTCCACGCTTTAGCTTACGAGATACCGATGACACACATGTACACACACAGAATGTATCTAGAATGTTCCTGGTTCATCCGCGAACAGAGGCGGCTCATTGATAGTCGGTATTACTCGGACGTCTTCGGGAATATTAACGAATGGTTACAACCGTGATGCTAAGCAAAAATAGCCCTTCCCGGTGATATGTGCCATAATGCATTCAGGCGATGTTTTGGCATGCAAACGGTGCTCGAAAAACACAACACATTTGGATTATTCACGCTCCATTTGACAAAAACAAAGACTTAGTAATGATGGGCATCACACAAAAGACATGTTTTATGCATAAATAAATTTAGTTCGGGTGAACAGCGTACATGAATGGCAAGGTGAATAATTTGTCTACACGGAGATGTCAACAACTCAAAAATGATTTTCTTGTAAAAATTCGATAAAAAGATGTCATTTTCCGACCATCATGTCGCCTTTAACCAAATTTGAATATATGTCACATATCTACTTGCACTGGAGCTATGAAAAACACTGGTGAAATGCAAATTCAATAAACAGTTTTTGCAATCAGTTTAACAACTTCAATTTTATTTGATTGAAAAGTCGTGTTGTTTGTGCCTCAGTAAGTAAAATGTTCTATTAGTACAATTATCGAAATTGCACTTATTAAAAATCTGAAGTAGTAATCACAACATGACATGATTTCAGTAGAAATGCATCACTTACATGTCTGTGTTGACGTCACTGCCATCATACACGTAGGAGTCTCCAAGTGGTTCAAGGTCGGCGTTTTGCGACTCAAGTAGACGCCATTTGAGGTCGCGGTGCTGAGAAGTCCTGCTGCATTGTACCCCTTCACAGGGGCAAACACCCTCCATTGACATGACAGGTGAACATGAAGGATGAGGAGATGCCCTAGGGGAGATGTCCTCAAATGGGTGGACCTGGGTTCCACCTGGTGTGGAGCCAAGAGCTACTTGGTATCTGTTGGAGGCAAGAGGAATAATTAACACTCAAGTATACGATATTGATGGATTGACCCGTATGGATACTGAAAGTATCTACAAATATGTACAGACTTTTCGCACAAGAATCTGGACATGGACATATGAATGTTTTGACATACCATTAAATAAAAAAATCTTATTTTTTACCAATATAACTGATGGTTAATCCTAGTTTCATTGGCTTAAAAATATAAGAATTTACAATTCCCATGGAAGTATGCTGCCAGTGTGTGTCGCAGGTTGATCCCTTAGTAACAGGGGCCAGGTACTCATGTATACCACTGTGTGAACTAAGGCATTGAGGAGTGAACCAAATTAACCAGACTTCAAATAGCATCAAGAGGATTCAACCACTTTTCCTATAGATTGAAAGTGCAATGATTTAACTAATATAATAATGAATAACTTCTATAGTGCCTATATCCTCAGGAACCAGAGCTCAGAGCCGCAACAAATCAGAATCATGAAGCACAATCATGAACAGACATTCAAAACTCATTATCGTACCAAACCTGTTATTCTAGTTGCCTATATTTTTGTGCATTATATATATATATATATATATATATAATGCACAAACATAGGCAACAAGGTACTTCACATATATATATATATATATATATATATATGTGAAGTACCTTGTGACCTCAGTTTCAGGGTCCTCAAATGGTTGCCAGGCTACAACCACCTGTGTCAAAGCCCACTGGCAAATGACGTCCTTTCTTGTGAAAGCTGCATGAAGAACAATACACAAGAGTAAGTTGTCCAAATAACAGTTCTAAGACAAGGAGAGTTAGCCCCACCTTAAGGTCAACACATTGTTAGACTATGTGTAAGTCAGCAGTTGTCTGGGTGTCTATTGTTTATATGTTGGTAAAGTTGTACTCCGAATAATTAAAAGTGGCAGTAGGAGCAGTATTGTGTGTAATATAACAGAAATCTAAACATGAAGCAAAGTCAAATCAGGCATCAAACCTGTCAACCAAGAACGACCATGTCCTCAGTGCATCAAAATGAGCATTATTTATAAATGTTGAAGAAAATAACTCACCTGCTTCCTGCCGAGTTGTGTTTGTATCAGTGTCAACTGCAGTGTTTACAGAAGTGATCTATGTGTCAGGCAACTCAATCGTAAGTCCTCCCAAACAACCACAGAGTACACAAGTAACTTAAATATGTTTTGAACAACATTTATTAATGATCAATAAACATTATAAAAAACTTTTAAATTTAGTAACAAACTATATTGTATTAAATTGACAGCAGATACATATAAAAGGTGACAATTATTCTACATAGTAGTTAGACATTTAAGTCAGCCGTGCCCACCTGTGCCACTGTCCTCCTTGATCAGGTTGACATATGACGTCATGAAGTCTTGGAGCCGAGCTAACTGCCCGCTGATAGTGAGCCACGCTTTCTCTCTCACTCTCATAGACACTGAACGTCACTGTCACCTCAGACTTGTCGATTTGGTAGTCAATGTCCAGCTGAGTGTCCGGTCCATCACTGAGTCACTGACCACTCCAGCCACATTTCCAGCCACCATCTTAATGGCACTACAACATACAATGAACACTTATTTAATACTTGATGGCACTACAACATACAATGAACACTTATTTAATACTTGATGGCACTAAGATGTAAATGTACAATGAACAACTGCATTAATAAATGCAACAATAAATCGCTCATCTAATGCTACACCAAGCGGTTGTTTAATTAATGTTTTGCAATCATTAGAAATTCTATCTAAAACTGTTCACAAATAAAGTGTATTAAACCAAAGTTGGTGGTGACAAGTTATCAAAAATTTATTTTTAAACACCTTCCGAACAGGAACCTATTTCACTAAAGCTCTAAATGACACATATTTCCCAATCCAATTGAAATCAGCTCATCATTATTTTAGTGAAATGTATTGCTGTTACTTTAATTTACACTAATGGAATATTACAATTTCACAATAATAAAGTGTAATGATGAAGGTTCCCACTGTGAAGACACAAGAGTGCTCTCTCTGCCAGCTCCATTCACTGCCTTTGCTATGACATAGTAAACAGGAGAGTTGGCCGCGGCGTTGGTCAGAGCCAAGGACAACTTGTAAATGTAACCGTGCTGTGACAGTCCCATGCTGTGAAATGCCAATACATCTGTTTGTCCTACAAAGTGAGGGAGGGATGGGGATTTCTGAAAGACCAAACAAAAGACGAGTACAGCTGAAATGTTTTACAGATTGTGTGACTGTTAATATCGTTGACCCCGTTGTGTACTATAGCCACAATTGGCTCCTTACGACATTCCAGACTTAGAATATCTGGTATGTACCCAAGTTAGCATCAGCACTCTACAGTAAGCCATGCATATTGTCTAGCTACGGTCACATTTCACTACATTTCTAATATGTAGCAGCCATATTTGTATGCCTAATTCAGAGCAAATAGTAATAAAAGATATTAAATGTCTTAGATTAACAAGATTTGCCATCCACGCCAAAGGCCCAGATGGCAAGTGGACAAGGAAGCCATTGGCTTATCGAGAGTCCAACATTTTTAAGCTATGTGTAACCTGCCCTCCTGAGATGTGTCAACCTTGTTTTTAAACATATTCACGCTGCTAGCCATTATACAATCCATAGACAACTTGTTCCATTCATTTAGTGTCCTCTGTTAGAACGAGTACATGTCTAGGTCTTTTTATATTATTATTATATTATATTATTTTATAAGTTAAGTATATGAGCTGCATGAAATCAAGTAGCATATACAACTAACTTTACCTTCTGCTGTCCCTATGCCAACATAGTATTCACTGATGTCACTTTCGCCATCCACTGTTCCCCATGAGGCCTGGATGCCATTTTCATCATTGTGAACAATCATCAAACAAGCCATCAATTAGTTCCTCAGATTCTCCCAAGAGGGTGCCCATGTGCACAAATTACATCTATAAACAGAAAAGTAAAACATCATCTACAATGGCCAATGGTGTCATGTGTACCAAAAGTACACTCAGTATGCAGTTACAAGCAAAGCATAGCAGTTAAGACATTTATGTACTGGAGAGTTCCTAATATTTCCACTCCTAAAAAAGTGTGCTTCCAGAATACATGTGTTTGTTATAAAGCAAATTCGTATAATTAAAAACAGCACAGTGTCGCATTCCTGGGGCTAGTGACATTCTGTTTGCTACCCACTCCTAGATTTGTTCGTTGAAACACCAATTAATTTGACTTCATTGGGAAGTATTCAGCAATCCCTCAACCAGTGCACAGAATGTATTCATTCGTGTAATTCCATCCCAGGCCTTTACATTTCTCCATTACAATGGTATGCAGAGAATATACACTGACATTTGTAACCCTTTTTAGAGTCGCTGGTATAAGCTGGCATTTAGGGCGCTGTATTTACATTTCCCAATTTACGGTAATAATTGTGCGCAATATCGGATGAGCAGACGGGGTATGCTTGTAACAAGTAACGGTTGTTCTTTTTCTGGGTTGGAAATCGCATTTTTCATTTTCATTAAGTTAAACAGTTCTTCAGAGTAATTAAGTAAATTCTAGTTAGTTTTCCATATAACGCTGTCACGGTCAATTGCTCTGGTGTGTGAATAAATGTTATATATATATATATATATATATTTATTATGTTTGACCAATGGTGTAGTGGACAGTGGCCAGCCCTGCCCCATTCACGGCCATTACGTTCATCCTGTAATGTGTACTGATCTTCAGACTCAGAGCCTCATCTCTTGTCCAAACGGTGGCACTGGCTGGCACAATCTTCCATCTGGACCTAACAATTTACAGCAACATGTGATTGAGCAGTACTCACAGCTAGCAGTTTTGCTATTGAATGCATACGTAATAAATCAGCCATTAGATTACTTCTGCATTCATTGCACCCAGATTTCATATCTACACTCATTTAAATGATTCCATTTCAACTAGCAACTATAGTATTACTCTACTCTACTCTGGTGATTTATGAAACCAAATTTTTTTTTAGTTCATCATTGAACCCACAATAACCAGTACATCATATCAGTTGTCAAAACAAACTGCTTTGATTGGTATGCTGCCTCTTTTTTTTCTATATGGGACATGTCACATATGGAGAGAATACAAACATATAAATACTTTCTAGCAATTGTCTCTGTAGAGTCTACAGCAATATTCTGGGTCAGCAAATTGCCTCCAGGTGCTGGCAACAGTGGACGCCTCTGAGGAGCACCTCTCATCCTCATTGGGGTCCTTGTCGTCTTTCACAACACCCCTCACTGGGGGTGTCTGGTCAACAGACAGTGCAACAAATGTGGGGTGACGTCCATGTCAGTCAGAATGATGAAGACAGGAGAATAACTTCTGTGAAAGAGATTTTAATGTGACATATTCTATAAATAACACATTGCTTGTAGACACATTGATGCCTGTAAGTACATAGAGTTGTACCCTACCTCCATCTGAGTTCACCGTCACGTTCCTTTCAACGAGTCCTCAAGTTACTGCGGTGACACTGACAAAGTAGACAGCTTTGTGTTGTAAGTGTAGGCCGTCCACACACTGACTTGTCACATCGTATGACTGTCATGTGTACGGTACAATGTCATCTGAGCCAGCAGACATCCCCAGGGTAATTAAATATTTGGCTGAAAGAAAACAACGCATAGTGCAGTGCAACTTTTGAACTGAGTAATACTACAAAACACCATTATATCTATATCACAATAGTCACTCAGTGACATACCTATAAGTATACTACCTTGAGTGAACCATAGGTAAGTATTATACTTCTGTTCACACTCTTTCCAATAAACTATTACTTATACCTAAATTCTAAATGCTGCAACAATTTTTTTTTTTTTTATCATGGATTTGTACTGTTGTTGGAAATAAATTATCAATTGATCTATCTATTTTGCAAACACTGAAACATTGTGTCAACAGCTAATTTCTTTCTGCTGCAGTGCAGATTATGCTTGAATAAACCAACATATTTTAGTTTAATATTCAAATTCACTGATTTTAAAAAGTATTACACAAATGACTGAGATCAGCAGTCTGCCCATTGCTGCAGGGAGCAACAAAAAGGGTTCAGACCACCATAAGATTTTCACACTCTGTAAACATACTCAGTCTACTCTCTGGGTCTCCAAACCCGTTCCAGTTGGCACAGTATTGAGAGGAAGATGACTGGAAGGAGATATCCTTTTTTAGGTTGTCACCATCATAAACAAGCCCTGGAATAGTTGGAGATCTATCCACTATGATTGGTTTGTCTGTGTGGCCAATCATCCTCAGGTCAACTGAAACATGACATTCACTTAATCAATTCGTAATTATGTCGGCAAACTACAATCTGGTTACAAAAACATTTGACGCTGCAAATATTTACAATAATAACTGAGAATATATTTCAGACACAAGGAACCCCATATTATAAGGAGAGTCAAATCAAATAACACAACATTGAAGACCATGTCCATAAACTAAAGTGAGTACTGCCTGTATACTTTTAGAATGAGATTAGAACAAACCATTGTTGGAGACTCGTATCTTCACCAAAACTGCCTCGCCGTTAGGAATGTGATAGTTATGTTGGATGTGGGAGTAGTTGTCCACAGCCGTCCAGCTGAGGACATACGTGTCCCTTCTGCTTCGACCCAGACCCATCTCTGTACTTTTGACACAGGGTCACTGCAGTAATGATAGATTATACAGCAGACATTATTTTAGTTAACAAACTAGGATGAGGCATTATCTTTATGGATCTAAAAAAGGACTGAAGTCCTGATTGGCAACTTAGCTTCAACCCTAATTATGGACCAGTCAGATAAACGAATTCTTACGTGGCATTAAATCGATATGAAATCAGGAAGGTGTCTTCAACCTGTGATGTGATCGACAGCGTAGATGATCGGGGGCGTGGTGTCGACGGCATAAGACTGGGCATGGCACACAGTCAGCGCAGGAGGACCGAACTCAATGTTGTTGATGGCTCGTACTGTACGTTACCTTTTTTTATAAGTTTGCTTTTTAAAATACCCTAAGGACAATTGTCTCTTAGACATCTTATTTTGCTGAACTAGCGCCACTGCAACATCTGTCCACTATGACACCCCTCTCGTCTGATGTAAACATAAAGTTCACACTCATGATAACACTATGCTTCCTGGCAGCAAACATGTATAAGTACCTCTGTCAAATTTCCACCAACAAAGAGGATTCCACAACATTCTCAGCCATGCTGACAAGAAACCTGCCACCATTTCCCATGTTCTCAACCACAAAAAAAAAACAAGATGATACCAAATAAGCCCCATACCCTATCTCTATTATATCTGTGTGGACTTATAATACAAGCAGGGGACCTTCATCCAAACCCTAATCCCACCTCAGATCCCTCTCCAAAATATCCATGTGGCACCTGCAGCCATGAGGTACATGATCACCACTACGCCATACAGTGTGACGAATGTGACTGTTGGTACCATACTGCATTTGTCCAAATTAATGACACCACATACCGTATGAACAATTAAAATATCAAACTCTTGAGTGCCGAATAAGCGTCCCTATACGCGTACTTATTTGATGAAAAATGCCACCCTGTATGTACCTTATTTGGCACTATACTATTTTTAAATTTAAACATTTGTGCCAGCCTATATTCTCCGATAATCGTGGCAAATTATGCAGGGTATCATTTTTAAGAGAGCAATCGCTCTCACTCCCTATTGCTAGCGCTAATCAATCAACCACATAGCGGTTTACTACTCGCGCTAAAGGGATCAGGATACAGTTACATTTCCCATTGGTGGCCATGTTAATGTTTTGCATGATTATAAGAAAACTTGACCATCAAAAATACTGAAATTCCTTACCTGTCATTATCATCATTTCATTGACATGCTAGTCGAGTTGAGTAAAAATTAGACATTTCTAACTCTTTTAAAATGGCTGAACGTGTCATGCCCGTCAATGTTTACCAATTTCTGTATGAATTACTATGCACACGTGCCTTGTGGTGAAAAAATTGCCAAAAATCCTTCTGCCTATTGAAATCATCTAAAAGTCCTCAGTTACACTGTCAACAGGTTCTACCAGCAAACTTGCGAATATGCCTGCTCAAATGCAGTTATGTCAGATGATATGATTTTTTTTAAATTACACATACGGGCAAATCCATCATGAGTAGGACACAGGAAAAAATAGAAATTATTAATATTTGAAGAAAACACAATTGGGATGGTTTGCTAAAGCCTTGAACATCATTGATTCACAGAGTCTAGTTTATATAGTTGGTTGAAATTTTTTTTTTGAGCAACAGAACATCATGCGATTAAAAAGGCATAAAAAGTGTTACAGTATTAAAAGGTTTCCCCACCTGCCCTACAGAATAGTTGTGAAGACTAATTCAAGATGTTTATGGTTGATTATAAGGTTAAAGGCTTCATCTAATGATATCCCAAACCTTAAGAAACAGATCCTTGAACTTTTCTCATAAAATTGTACCGATGATGTTTACTTCAAATACGTAACGTCAGTCACAAAAACAACTATTTGTTGGTGCTGTAAAGATTTCTTTTGAAATTTTAAACTGCCTTTCAGTTTTCTCCTACTAGATACAAGGATTAACAGATTAATTATCAACAAGACACTCCCACTTGTATTTGTAGGAAATGTTGAGGGTGCAAAATGTGTAACGTCAGTCACATTCGTAACGTCAGTCACGATGATTAGAAGATCTGAGGGACTACATCGGCAACATAATACCCAAGTTCTTGGTACACTGCTATGTAAAGCGACAGCAAGCAGCCAAGTACTCCAAAGAAAGGGAAGCTGCCACACCACCTGATCTCGATGCTTCAAAGGCTCTCCTGCAAGTCGACTACTCTGAAAACTATACCTGCGTATACCAAGACGAAATACAAAGTGTTCATTGGAAACAGCACCAAGTCAGTCTATTCACTGCTGCGCTTTGGCACTCTGGCGAACTGCACTCGAAGGTTGTTGCATCAGATAACCTGACCCATTCCAAGGAGACACTTGTGGCGTATGTCAGCCGGCTGCTTGATGATATCCCAGCAACTGTTAAGAGTGTCTCAATCTGGTCCGATGGACCGTCTTCACAGTTCAAAAACCGCTACATTGCACTCCATGCGCTCAAGAAGAAGCACGGGATCAAGATTCTGTTGAACTTTTTCGCAACTTCACACGGAAAGGGTCCTGTTGATGGAATCAGTGGATCTGTCAAACGTCACGTGTGGACAGCTGTGAAGACCAGGAAGGTCATCGTGAATGATGCAGCATCATTTGTGCTGGCCTGCAATGCACCTGAATCAACGGTTGAGGTCTTCGAGATGTCAGCTGCAGACATCGCACAGAGGAATACGACACTCAATCTTGACCAGGTCTTCAGTGATGCTCCTGCCATTGAAGGCATATTGGCAGCTCATCATTTCCATGTCAGTAGTGGTGCAACTGTCGTTTACCCATTGAGCAAAGATGTATCAGCCACTGGAACTGATGAGGAAGAGACAGATGAAGTTGATGCCTCTGGGATGGATGAAGAAGGGGCAGATGAAGCCTTTGACATAACAGTGAAGGACTGGTGCATTGTTATCTATGATGGCGAACTGTACCCCGGTGAAGTTCAGTCACAGCAAGGAAATAGCTATGAGGTTTCCACCATGGCTAAGTCTGGAGGGTACTGGAAAATTCCAAAGGAGGACAAAATCTTCTACACAAGGGATAAAATTAAGCAAAAACTGGCAATCCCTATTCTTATCAATGCAAGAGGGCTTTACAAATTCCCTGATTTCCCAGAGTGATGGTTGAAAGCCATTGGCTGACTGATACAGATTGACCAGTGCCCACAGCCTGTTATGTTATCTGTTTTATCCCAGCTCTGGTACATGACTAAAGTTCCTACTTTGCCATAGATATACATGTATGTGGACAGTTCCTGCATTAAGATTAGCTATGCAAGCACCTTGTATCATTACCTTTTAAATATCCATGCATGCCGATTAGAAACATGCAGATTCAGTGCTTTGTTCAGTATCAAGAGTGTAATTTGAGACATGTTTTAACCTATATATGATCAAATCTAGCTTAGAACATTTCTAGATACATAATTTGACTCACAGTACAAAGCTGTTAGCTAGATTGTTCAGAGTTGCGATATAATAGCAGTATATCAACATGTAGTCAAACCGTAACTTCAGTCACGTGTAACGTCAGTCACGCACATTTACATCAGTTTCTTGGTAACAACATATTATTTTTACCTGAAAAGGTGTGTGTGTTTTTGTAGATGGATATCTTTTCAATCAATATTATAACCAGTGTTCACCTGCCAATAGTTTGAGGAGAAATTTGAAATAAAGTTGACTGAATTTTTGCTGTCTTTTTTTCGTAACGTCAGTCACGCACTTAACTTCCGCCCCCATATTGAGCACAGCAGACCTAAGGATATATTGTTAATGTCCTTAGAGTATATAAGGGCCTAGGGTCTCAGTGTTGATTAACTTGTCAGCAGCAGGACTATATGTCTCTGAAATCGTAATGTCAGTCACGATGGAATCGCCCCTACCTAAAATGACTGTGCCCTACATTCGTCTGTAACACACCAGGAAGTGTAACTGATGCATGACCCATAAAATCACTTGCTCCCAACTAGAGTTTCATGTGGCTCCCTCTGACGCCTACGTTTTCATCTTTTCGAACGACAGTCGTGAATTTAGCAGGACCACTGCTTCTGAGGATCCTAGATTTTGATCCCGAAGCGTTAGCCCGTTACATTTCCATGATATGAATTGGTCAGAATCCTTAGCTCTCGGGAGAACGACATGGTATATTATTAGTTTAAACGCCTTTATCAAACCGATCGTAACCGGATAGCTGTGGTTTCCCATGAACATGGCTTGCGTATTCAGATCAATAAAACTTTAATGTCCATTTAAAAACGGAAAATTCCCCGGTTTTTCACAAATATAAAATGCAGTTACTATATCTGCGGTGACACGAATACGCACAAAGTGTATGCATATTCGGCAGAAAAAACCCAAAATACAGGCGATTCACCATCACAGCCAGGTTTACATCAAAAGGTCGGAACATTACCATTATACATTGCTATGCACCAACCAACGCTGCTGAATTTGAAGAAAAAGAGACCTACCAACATCTACAAACAGTCACCCAAAAACTACCAAAGAAGGATATCCAAGTTGTTATGGGGAATATGAATGGCAAGATTGGAAAGGATAATGACAATTGGAAAGGCACAATGGGGAAAGAAGGTCTGGGACAGATGAATGAGAACGGTCTCCTGTTTGCAGATTTCTGTACTCTCAATGAACTGATAATCGGAGGAACTCTCATTCCACACAAGCCTACACACAAAGCCACATGGATATCCCCAGATCTAAAGACGGAAAACCAAACTGACCACATAACAATCACCAAGAAATGGAGGAGAGTGCTTCTAGACGTCAGAGTGAAAAGAGGAGCTGACATTAACTCCGACCATCACCTCCTTGTGGGTGAATTTAGGATGAAGCTAGCAGCAAAGAAGAAGACGGATAACAAGGTACAAAGAAGGTTTGAGATAAGAAAACTTCAAAATACTAAAATATGACAGGAACTGGGAATCACACTACGGAACAGGTTCCAAGCATTGGAAGAGGGAAAAACATTGATGAAAAGTGGGCAAGATGCAAGAATGCAATTACAGACACCTGTGAACAAGTCCTAGGCTGCTGGGAAGCTAGGAGGATGGACTGGATTACAGACGACACCTGGGAAGCTATTGAGGCAAGGAGGGAGACTAAAATGAAACTCAACAAGGAAGCAGATGACACAAGAAAAAAAACTGCAGCAGGAATACCAGGAAAGAAACAAAACAGTTAAAAAGAAGACAAAGAGGGACAAGAAAACATATGTCGAAAAACTAGCAAACGAGGCTGAGATCGCAGCTAGGCAAAACAACTCCAGAGAGTTATACAAGATCACCAGACAGCTAGCAGGGAAGAACAAGAGCACTAGTCGCCTCATCAGGGACAAACAGGGAAACCTTCTCACTAAGGAATCTTTACAGTTACAACGCTGGAAAGAATATTTCCAAGATATCTTGAACAATATACCATCTGATGTCTTAAAAGCTCAGTGAATGTAAGAACTGGAGAGGGATCATGCTTCTATCAGTGCCCAGTAAAATTCTCTGCCGTATCATCCTGGATAGGATACAAGAAACAGTTGACAAGAAGCTAAGAAAGGAACAAGCTGGCTTTAGAAAGGATAAATCCTGCACAGATCACATTGCTACACTCAGGATTATCGTTGAACAATGCATTGAATGGCAGAGCTCCCTTTACTACATAAACTTTGTGGACTTCGAAAAAGCATTTGATAGTATAGATAGGACAGTCCTATGGAAGCTCCTGAGGCATTATGGTTTACCCACAAAATGTGTAACCCTAATAAAGAACATGTACGAAGGTTTCACTCGTCATGTCATCTTTAATGGACAAGTTTCAGAAGGCTTCCAGATTGGAACTGGAGTACGACAGGGCTGCTTGCTATCTCCACTGCTCTTTCTGATAGCCATAGACTGGACAATGAAAAGATCCACAGAACACCATCGTACTGGGATCCAGTGGAACTTGTTCTCACAACTAGAAGACTTGGATTTTGCAGATGATCTAGCACTACTCTCAGAAACCCATAAACACATGCAACAAAAAACAGAAAGACTTCAAGAAAAAAGCAGCCAACTGGGTCTTAAGATCAATGTGGGAAAGACAAAGGTGATGAAAGTCAACAGCAGATCCTCCGAACCCATCTCACTAGAAAGTGGTACTGTTGAGGAAGTACAAGACTTCATCTACCTCGGGAGCAACATCAGTACAAATGGTGGAGCTGACAAAGATGTGGAGCTACGCATCAATAAAGCTCGCCATGCCTTCAGAACCCTACGCCCTGTATGGCTCTCTTCCCAACTATCCATAAACACTAAGATCCGCATTTTCAACACCAACGTTAAACCAGTTCTTCTCTATGGCTGTGAAACGTGGAAAACTACTCAGTCTCTCAACAACAAACTCCAAGTCTTCATCAACAGTCGCCTCCGATACATCCTTAAGGTATGGTGGCCTAACAAAATATCAAATAAAGAGCTCTGGAAGAAAACCAAACAGGAAGAAATAAGCACTACAATCAAGAGGAGAAAATGGAGCTGGATTGGCCACACACTCAGAAAAGATCCAACAAATACAACCAAACAAGCACTGGACTATAACCCACAAGGAAAGAGAAGACAAGGAAGGCCAAAAATCAAATGGAGACGCTCCACACTACAAGATCTTGAAAAAGTAGGGGTCACCTGGCAAGAGGCCAAAGCTATAGCCCAGAAGAGAGTGAGGTGGAGAAACATGGTTGACGCCCTATGCTCCTGATGGGGCCAAGAGGATTAAGTAAGTAAGTACAGGCGATTCACGTAGTTTTCTAGGGACGCCTTGGCTTCGCGTCAAGTAACAAATTGCTTCGGCATTAAAAAGACAAATATACTAGTGACTTTTTTGCACTGTACTATTATTTGTTTTGAACAATTTGCCTCCCCCATAATGTTATTCGGCACTATATACTTTTATTAAATTTGACAAATTTGCCACCCTATACTGTTAATTGGCCTATACGTTTATGTGGCACTCGAGAGTAGTGTGCTCTGGTTCTGTTCTTGCTGTGGACTGCCAAACTATTCTGAGTGTCTATTCACCAGCAACATTAATACCTCAAACCACTACACAGTTCATGAGTCTTTTCCAGACAGCATTGACTACACAAATATCTCTGATGATATGAACCCTACATTTGCACCAAATCCAGCTAATAAGTCTACTCCTGACCGAGCAAAGATAAAAAGTAAACTTAAACTTAAGGCCATGCTGATAAACTGAAACAGCATCAAGAGCACCAACAAAGTCTCCCAACTGAAGGCAACAATAAACTCAACAAACCCTCACATAATTCTTCTAGTTCAAACCAAAGTATCCCCACATACTCCTTTCTCCCCACCAATTATGAAGCAATCCGAAAAGATCATAACATCTACGGTGGGGGTGTTTTGATAGCACTCCGAAATGACATTATAGCAAACCCCCAAACTAAACACAACCTGTGAAATTATTTGGACAAAAATACACTTTGTGCATAAAAAAGCTATCTATTTCGCATCCTACTACAGACCTCCAAATGACTACACAACATCTCTAGAAGCCTTACATGAATCTCTCTCCATTCTATACCTGTATATATCTGTCATCCTAGCTGGAGATCTAAACCTTCCTGCCATCGACTGGGAGAATTTGTGTGCAACAAACCAACAGACAGCTGCAAAACATAACAAACTAATTGAAATAGTTGGGGAATTTGGACTAGTTAATATGGTAAATGAACCCACCCAGCTAGATTCTGGAAATATATTAGACCTAGTACTTACATCAAACCCATCCCTAATTTCCACCATAAACACAGTGGCAGGCATGAGTGAATACGAAGCCATTCTCTTTAACATCAATATGAATCCTAAAAGAAAAATCAAACCACCACACAAAGTATACAATTACAGATCTGCAAACTGGGAATCCCTTGAATCAAACTGCACTCAGCTAGCTTAGCAGTACTTTTTCGAAAAGCAGATGAACAAGAACTCAAATTGGAACTTCTTTCATAAAAACTACACTAACCTGATAGGAGTATCCATCCCTAGCCACATGACAAAATCTAAACACCTACCCTGGATCACAAGACTCATTATCAGACTAAAAGAGAAAAAGGGACAAAACTCATGCTAAAGTCAAGAAAGTAAAAAATAAAACATTGGGAAAACTTTTAAAAATTCAGAAAAATAGCCACCAAAGAAGTGACCAAACAAGAATTTAACAAGATTACCATCACAAACAACAAGTTCCGGATGGCGAGTGGACAAGGAAGCCACTGGTTTATCGAGAGTCCAACAATTTTCTCATCTATATGTAGCCCGCCCTTATCAGATATCTGTCAATTATATTTTTAAACATATTCACACTACTAGCATTAACACAATCATTTGGCAGTTTGTTCCATTCATTTATCACCCTCTGTGAGAAAGAGTACTTTCTCAACCTATACTGTTCCTTAACTAATACTGCTTTGTGTCCTATGGTTCTACTGCCTTCTTTAAGTTTGAAGAACATATTCCTATCAACATCCTCATAACCGTTCACTATTTTAAACACTTCTATTTGGTCTCCTCTTAATTTTGGTCCTTCATCAGACAAAACAAAACAGAAAATCTTGGCATTCAGGCTCTAAAAATAAATAACAACTTGAAAACAACCGACTATGACAAAGCAAATGCTCTCAATGACAACTTTATATAAGTTTTCACAAATGAGTAACTTCCTATCCCAACAAAAGGCCCATCACCATTTCCCTCAATTCAAATCCAGGAAATTGGACTAAACGGCATAAAAAACAGCTTGAAGCTCTAAACCCCAACAAAGCGCCAGGACCAGATGAAATTCCTGTATGTATGACTGCAATTTGTGGGACTGCAATTTGAGGAGAGGAAAAGTTGATAGCGTGAAAAGTGCAATATTAATTAATGTTGCAAGCCGGAGATCTTCTGTCTGAAAATCTCCAAACTTGGTGCTGTAGCTGCGTTGGCTGGCAGGTTATTCCAATTGGCTATTGTATGGGGTAAAAAGCTATACTGGATGAATTGCTTAGTGAAATCTGCATAAACACTTGGCCTTATAATAATATAATATATAATAATAATAATATATAATAATGTTATATTTCAGGCAAGAGCCCATAATATTATATATACATACAAGTAAAAAAAACATACATATACACATATGATGTACAATAGAGGTACATGTAGTGAGAAAAATATATATATAAATATACATACATGATGTGTAGTAAAAATATATATATTAAATAAGTCAGGATAAAAAATATATTTGTATAAAAGTACAAACATCATGAATTAAAAGCATACAATTGATCAATCCAATGTTTAATCAATGGACCCGATAATAAATAAAAGTGTAAAGATAATTCACAAAAACTATATTGTCGGATTTTTCCAACCGGCATAAAGGCTAACAATTGATGAGCGAATACGTTCATTAAAGGATTTAACATAATTAGTTACTTATTTTTAATTATGGGGGCTATGATTGTAATTATCATAGCATCCGGTAAAAAAACGTGAATTAACATGCTGCTATATAAAAGTGACATGAGAACATGAAGTTTTTCATTCGCATATTTAAAATGTTCATTACTTACACTATCATAACCTGGATTTTTGCCTACAAGCATTACATGTTCAGTGAAGAAAGTACAGGTAGCAGTGATGACACAAGAGTGGTGATTTGCATAGAAAGTTCAGACACTGAATCGACAAAAGTTTTATGAGATAGTTCAGTGTCATATAATTTGCTTTTGCACGTGGTGATTTCACGTGACAATGTAGACATGTCGACATGATTAAAATCAATGGTCGGTAGTTTGCTAAGACCACAGGCAACATAGATCGGTATTGCGTCAGGGTCAGCTTCGTCCAAGATTTTCGAAATGTCGTCAACGTTGTGTTTGGCTTTATCGGCCCCTTGTCGTTTAATCCGACGATGTTTCAAAGTGGTAGAGACATGTGAATGTAAAGTGTCTTTGGCACTTAAGATGTCTTCATCGTTAAAGTTGTCCAATATAATGCGGTTAAGAATAGATCATGGTAAAACGTCCATTCGATTAATGTAATAACATAAAAGTTTGTTAATGATGACAACATTGTCGGTCGCCATAGCAGCGGGCGATAATATAGTTTGTCGAGAAGTTGCAGTGTAAAAGTCAATAAAAAACCAATTGATGCCAACAGAGATTGATAGGCACGGAATGAAGCTTTTAAGTGCACAGTTTCACTAGCTTTGTAGATATCTACGTACAGGTTCACCACTGTGACGGAAAGATTTTGCAACAGCAACATATGCCTTCGCATATCCATAGCATAGCCATAGGATGATAGGCGGTAATCGTTTATTTAACTGGCCTAAATTAATAGGGCTTTATGCCGACGATTTCTCCAGAATTTTTTACCTGATGCGTTCCTTACACCATTCCGCATACGTTCCAGTAAAACAGTTCGTACATTCTTTAAAAATATTGTGCTTTAGGCCACTTTTAATAAGTTTTACACATCAAAACGGCGGAACCCATTGCATGATAAACATGGCGCGTGTGCGATTTGCGCATTAGTCACGCCTCGGTGCCATCATAACCGCGAAGGCGATCTTTGTGCGTATCGAGCGTACACATACGCATCGTAAAAAAATTAAAAGAGAAAAAAGAGAAAGTAGGCTAAACAAAATTTAAAACGACAGAATTCTAAAAAAAATATTCTCCACAGTTTTCCCGTTTCTCCTTCTCACCCATCGAATGGGGCGTGGTAGCGTTCCGGTTAGAACGTCAGGCTCTCAGTCGTGAAAACCCTAGTTTTAACCCTCTTTCTGCCGTTTCGAAGCTTTGGCAATTTGTTTCACCAAGCGTTACCACAACTCATTCATTTGTATCAATGAATGCTTAGTTATATGGGCGGTGAATATATATACGAATGGTCTTCGTGCAGTAACTGTAGCTTGGCTGAGTGCTTCCCAGAGAAGTCGATATGGAGTTGGAATGGACAGGTGTGCTAAGGGGTGAAGTGTAAAACACTTTGAACAGTACAAATGACTGGATACAATTGACGAACATACTTTTCCAGCATATCTGCCTGCCACCCTCCCTGTCTGCTTCCCTACCCGTCTATACCCGTCATGCGTGAGTGTGTGCTTGTGAATCATATGTAAGGAGCTGTCCTATTCTGTCCACATTTAAGTCACAGGTACATTTACTGCAGAACATTGAATGCACACCAACTGATGTGTACTGTTGTTTTTGTGTGTAAATGTTTTCAGAAAATTGCTTTAAACAGAATGATTACGTATTCTCGACATAAAAGTATACATTTGCCGATACAATTGGTATACCAGAATAATTGCTTCCCAGAGAAGTTGAGGTGGATTTTGAACGAATATTTCTGCCACGGGTTCAAATGTAAAACACTTTGAACAATCCCAAGGACTGGATACCACGAAAGCATTGTTCCTGTCTGTCTGCTTCCATCCCCGCCTCCCTCTCCCCCTCATGTATGCGTGTGTGCGTGCTTGGGAGTCCAGTGTAAGGGGCTGTCCTTTTCTGCCCACATTGAAGTCACATTTACTGCAGAACACGGAACGCACACTAACTGATGCGTACTATTATTTTGTGTGTAAACGTGTTGAGAAAATTGCTGTAAATAGAACGATTACGTATCCTCAATAGAATGATACGCATGTGTCAATACAGTTAAGATACCAGAATAATTGCGATATAGAAATTGCGCTTCTAAGTGAGGATTACAACGTCATTCCCGGCGTCGACACGTGTCAAGGCGTGGTGCTGCTAAAGATTATCTTATGCAAACAGGACAACGCCGTCCGTGCGCACGGACAATGCCTGTCGTGGTTCGTTGATTACCTACGCTAGCACAGACAAAAGACTAAGTGTTAATTTCTGTCCACCAGCCAGCATGCAGGGAATTCTTGCAATCCATGCGAAGTTGGTGCTTGTGCTAATGAAACGACAAATGGCATACTGTGTAGGGCCTATCATGACTGAAGAACGACTAATTGAAGAAATATGGAGGAGTGTGCAAGACAGCATTTCGTGTGCTATATCCGTGTTTACTTGCATGATATCTCTTTCAACATACGGTGTATGTCCATAGGACACACTGCGTGCTTTCTGTGGTGTTGTCTGTAAACGCTGATATCAGCTAAATAGGTAGAAGTGCATTGCGTTGACAGCCAGTCGGGCGAAATGGGTGAACAAAGAAATGCTTCGAGACAGCTACTATGAAAACAAAAGGTGCATTACAGACAACGAATTTGTGACCTAACTGAATACGGATGGTTTATGTATAAACGTCATTTGGTTTTATAGATAAATAATATCTATACTACGGAGTACACATATTTGATATGGTGTTAATTTTGATACATATTTCGAGGATGGTTCTATGAACCTTTCTGCTGTCATTCTACATACGATTGTACATTTCATACGGAGTTGTGATTAGTGTATACGGACAGATTAATTGTTAGTGACAACTAACTTTTTCTGCTTCTGATGCAACTCGTGACTGTATATTAGCTGCATGAAAATGTGGCTAGTCTGTTGCTGGCAGGGAGACGAGACACTTTCTAAGCGTTTTGACTGACTGTTGGCTAACGTAACTGTTATGTGCATTTGTTCCACAGAGTAACGGCAGTGGGAACTGCTAGATGCATAGATAATAAACAGACATACCAGTTAACACAACTGTTCGATGATACTATTGACAATATAATAAACCTTTTCCACTTGGAGTGTGTTGTATTCCTAAGGCAGGGTTATGTAGGTTTATTGATAACAGATACACGGCCGATGTTGTAGTAGACGCCATCTTAGAGTGATCACTTCTGGCGCATGCGCATAATTTCTACCAATACATCTGCATAAATGAATAACAATAACATAGACTAGTAATATTATTTATGCATGTTATACACTTTGCTCCATTACACCATGAACTATGACATATAAGAAACATTCTAATTAACTAAATTGTTTAATTAGTAGATGTTATGTCAGATCAATGTAAAATGAACATGTTTCAAGGGTTCACACCACAAATTCACCTAAAAAGGGTGTACCTACTACATAAACGGGTAGATGTGTTGTCATAAGATAAGTTGCTAGCTCAACACATAGGGATTGTCAGTGGTTTTGGTGGAGAACTACAAGAGTCTGGGGGCCGACATATATCTCCCCTGAGAGCTGCTCGATACGCAACTATAAGAGACTCGGTGACTGTGGATTGGTCTCTCCACCGACCGATAGGAGGTGCAACCAAATAGCTGATAATGGCTAAGTGTCACTCAAGTCATTGGTCTCTTATTTTTTAAACAAAAGAATGAAAGATCATTACATATTCAGGTTATTATTCTCGATTCGCATTAGTTGGTCAATCGGCATCAGTTTTATTGTCGCCGTAGCAAACGTCTGTCAATCCGTAATCAATTACATGTAAATTATTATGTTGATGTCCTTCCTTGCATTTTAGTAACTCAATGCTTTCAATAAATCACTCTACGTCACTCCCAATACAAAAGGGCTATATAATGTTAGTGTTTTATAGAACTCCAGCACACATGCAAATTTTTTCTCTTCGAAGAATAGCCAGGTCACACTGTTAAGCTAATGTTTTGCACACGTTTTGATTTTACTGTGCTTCTCTACATGCAATCTAAAGAGTGACACATAAGGAAACGTCTTTCAACATATTGTGCACACCAAATCAATTCAAATAGACATGCAACATTTACCCTACCAATAATAACAAACTCGTATTTACTTGCATTTAACTTTAATGTGGTGTCTATCATCCAATGGAAGATTTTATGGAGACGATCCCTGAACTAGTTTTGGAAGTGATTTGTATCTTGTGTAGCCAAAATAGCATAGGTCTGTGATTTATTAGCATACACTTGGTGATCCAAGTTGTGACGTTGGATAACTGATCCAAGTAGAGTAGCGTAGAGAGTGAAACACCCTGAGGAACACTGCGTGAAGTAGGGAGCGAGGCTGAGAAACAATTCGCTATCTTCATTCTTTTGTATCTATCAGTTAAATATGATATGATGAGAACCAGCTCTGTGCCAGTTATGCCACACCACGCATGCTTTTAATGAGTTGTCCTTTGACCAATGGTATCAAATGCGGCAGATAGCCTCAGCAACGAAATGGTCTCTTTCTATACACTGCTTGGACCCACTACCCAGTGTCTGGATCCGCTCAAGTCTGCATGGTTCACTGAATGGTATAAATTCAGTCTTTATCATTTGCTGTGTCAACAGTACTGTCCGCACTGATTGTTCTTAAACACTTCCAGGAGGAACCATGTGGCAATGTCTTCATTTTGTTGGAAACCCGACTGCATAAACAAACAAACAAACATAAGTTATAATTTATTAACAAAGTTAATAATCAATACATTTGTATGTGGGCGTTTTCACGTACAGGGTACACTTTTGTCAAAATTTACTTTCTCTCATAATATTGAAACAATTAATTGTGTAGTATTCATTCAGTTTAATTACCATAACATTTTTGAGGCTCAGCGGGATTGAGAGACTTTACATGAAACCGCCAATAATCTGTATATCTGGACAGAGGTCTTTAAAAACAAAGGCGCTAAAATACGAATAGATGGAACGTGATGTCTTTGTCATGGTTTCATCAGTTATAGCAAAACCGTATTCAGTAATTTTCCCCTAAAATTAGCAACGGAAACTCCCGCACATGATCACAGAACAGAATAAACTAATAAAATATAATTATTTATTCCTTGCCCACTTACCATATGCCTCTGGGAACATCTCAGCTGATGGATGCACAAAAACCAACTCATTTCTTCGTGGTGATGTCCTACTCACGAGAGATGGAGTCCACAACTGAACCATTGTGTGTGGAGTGATATACACAGAAGTTGTCATTTCATCCTCCCTAAGGCCAATAAATCAATGGGACAGATTATTTACAGTTTCTGTTAATGCAGGCCGTGTGAATATGTTAAAAATACAAAATTTACAAATATCTTTTTACACATAGATGTAAGAAAAAATTTCTAGTTAAATGCTTCCTTTTCTGTCCGAATCAACCAATGGTTGCATCTCAAAAATATATAATTCTAACTCGACCAAACATTACATCTATATTACAGATAGCTATATTACGTAAAAACAATATCTACGTGTAAAGGAGCAACACATATGTTGAATCATGGTTGAATGATAGGAAGAACATTTGAAGCAGTATGCCGACGATCATGGGAGGATGAACATTTGCAGCAGGAAGCATACCCCAAAAAGCCATATTGGTGCACCCTGGGGCAAGAAAGCCACATATATACATGGGGCAGTTCGGTCTACAACTCCTTCCCCCGTGTTTTTAGTTCTGTCATGTTTGATCGCCCTGACAGTTCATGGTAAAGTCAGTTTAGGTTGCCCAACCATGCATAAAATACGGAGTTATGTACCATATTGGTTTGTCCATATAAATATGGTCGAAACATTGCCTGAATAATAATAATACATACATACACACATGCAAATATTATTATAGTATACTGGCTATAATAATTGTCAAGTAAAACTGGAGATAGCAAATAAAATATACCTTCCAATTCATAAATTGATGAAATGTTATAAGATTGTTCCATGCACATATTTGCATAGAGACTGGGTGTGGTAGTGTTTGAATATTTAGTGTCATTGTAAAATTACAACAAATGCCTCTTTCCTTTGTTTATAAGTTATACAATTCAGAAAAGACTAATAAGTTATCGTACTCAATATAAGCAGGAGGCATGTAATTCCAAAAACAATTCCCCGAATGCGGCTGTGCGCAAAAGAGTTGCACGAGGCATGGTATGTTCCCTGACCCAGTAAGTAATGCAGTGGCGTGACACGTAGTAAAAGTTTAGCAATGTACGCATCATATAAGTTAGCATCCCTACTGATTGTATCCCTACCAATATTATCTGGACAATATCTCATCATTAACTCCATGGACAATATTCCAGAAATACTGTTTATGAGACAATATCTCTTCAGAAGTATATCCTGGATATTGTTCTGCTACTGCATTACACACAGAATGTGTGCAAATTGTCCACTTTCCGAGTTTGATTTCGGCTGTGTTTGCATATGAAAGCCTATAATTGAATTACGGTTAGTTGATAGTAAATTATTATCACATCAGTAAAAAATGCAATTTGCTGGCCCAGTAACATGATTGAATAAAAATTTTAAGGTAGCTCCTCGAATGTGAATTTGAGTTCTTTTCCTAGATAAAAAAATTGCCTTCACATACCGGGCGGGTCCTGTCTCAGAAAAAAATGGGTTCCCAGTTTTCCAATAAAACAGCAGGAACAACAACTATAGTTATCCACATTTCGACATGGACAGCACTTTCTTGCGCAGAACAGTGGAAGGTAAATGCAAAAATTATATTTTTTTATTACGTAACCTAATATATTCTAATTTACTGAAATATCTAAGTCTTGTAATTCTAGATCCTGTCAATGTGACTTACCAAAGTTGTTACTGTGGATATACTGAAAGTGTGGTTCCACCCTCTCTATGGAGGTAACCTTGAATGATGCCAAGGCCACTGAGCCGGGCTGTGTGCTGATCATGGCAAGGAATCAGGTCACGTTCCACGTATGTACATGGTTGTACTCAGAGCACACTGCAAACACAGCAGTGAGCTACAGTGATTGATCCTTTACTAATTTTACCTCATGTCCTCTAGATTAGTAATGATTATTTTTACTGCTTGGCAAGGATTAAGATAGTCATGAACAAAAAACCATTTTCTTTATAGGATTTGCATTGTAATGTACATGTCTAGGTCTTTTTATATTATTATTATTATATTATATTATTTTATAAGTTAAGTATATGAGCTGCATGAAACCAAGTTGCATATACAACTAACTTTACCTTCTGCTGTCCCTATGCCAACATAGTATTCCCTGGTGTCACTTTCGCCATCCACTGTTCCCCATGAGGCCTGGATGCCATTTTCATCATTGTGAACAATCATCAAACAAGCCATCAATTAGTTCCTCAGATTCTCCCAAGAGGGTGCCCATGTGCACAAATGACATCTATAAACAGAAAAGTAAAACATCATCTACAATGGCCAATGGTGTCATGTGTACCAAAAGTACACTCAGTATGCAGTTACAAGCAAAGCATAGCAGTTAAGACATTTATGTACTGGAGAGTTCCTAATATTTCCACTCCTAAAAAAGTGTGCTTCCAGAATACATGTGTTTGTTATAAAGCAAATTCGTATAATTAAAAACAGCACAGTGTCGCATTCCTGGGGCTAGTGACATTCTGTTTGCTACCCACTCCTAGATTTGTTCGTTGAAACACCAATTAATTTGACTTCATTGGGAAGTATTCAGCAATCCTTCAACCAGTGCACAGAATGTATTCATTCGTGTAATTCCATCCCAGGCCTTTACATTTCTCCATTATAATGGTATGCAGAGAATATACACTGACATTTGTAACCCTTTTTAGAGTCGCTGGTATAAGCTGGCATTTAGGGCGCTGTATTTACATTTCCCAATTTACGGTAATAATTGTGCGCAATATCGGATGAGCAGACGGGGTATGCTTGTAACAAGTAACGGTTGTTCTTTTTCTGGGTTGGAAATCGCATTTTTCATTTTCATTAAGTTAAACAGTTCTTCAGAGTAATTAAGTAAATTCTAGTTAGTTTTCCATATAACGCTGTCACGGTCAATTGCTCTGGTGTGTGAATAAATGTTATATATATATATATTTATATATATATATTTATTATGTTTGCCTTAATGAAATTCGATTGGTTTGGGGACCCGTGAAGCACTGCAGGTTACACTATCATAGAAGTAGAGCGAGTAATTTTGGGGTATATATATTTTTTAATAGGTGTTAATCCAATATTAAATTAATCAATGATTTTTCTCAATTTGTGTCTTGTCACTTTTTACAATAATTGCAATGGTATGCTTGGTTAGTCGATCTGGTTTGATGTGACAGTTGACCATTGGTGTAGCGGACAACGGCCAGCTTTGCCCCGTTCACTTGGACTAGATACTGATATAAGACAATGACCGTACCTTCTGTGGTGTTGGGGCAACTAACAGACCAATGGTGTAGTGGACAGTGGCCAGCCCTGCCCCATTCACGGACATTACGTTCATCCTGTAATGTGCACTGATCTTCAGACTCAGAGCCTCATCTCTTGTCCACACGGTGGCACTGGCTGGCACAATCTTCCATCTGGACCTAACAATTTACAGCAACATGTGATTGAGCAGTACTCACAGCTAGCAGTTTTGCTATTGAATGCATATGTAATAAATCAGCCATTAGATTACGTCTGCATTCATTGCACCCAGATTTCATATCTACACTCATTTAAATGATTCCATTTCAACTAGCAACTATAGTATTACTCTACTCTACTCTGGTGATTTATGAAACCAAAATTTTTTTTAGTTCATCATAGAACCCACAATAACCAGTACATCATATCTGTTGTCAAAACAAACTGCTTTGATTGGTATGCTGCCTCTTTTTTTTCTATATGGGACATGTCACATATGGAGAGAATACAAACATATAAATACTTTCTAGCAATTGTCTCTGTAGAGTCTACAGCAATATTCTGGGTCAGCAAATTGCCTCCAGGTGCTGGCAACAGTGGACGCCTCTGAGGAGCACCTCTCATCCTCATTGGGGTCCTTGTCGTCTTTCACAACACCCCTCACTGGGGGTGTCTGGTCAACAGACAGTGCAACAAATGTGGGGTGACGTCCATGTCAGTCAGAATGATGAAGACAGGAGAATAACTTCTGTGAAAGAGATTTTAATGTGACATATTCTATAAATAACACATTGCTTGTAGACACATTGATGCCTGTAAGTACATAGAGTTGTACCCTACCTCCATCTGAGTTCACCGTCACGTTCCTTTCAACGAGTCCTCAAGTTACTGCGGTGAAACTGACAAAGTAGACAGCTTTGTGTTGTAAGTGTAGGCCGTCCACACACTGACTTGTCACATCGTATGACTGTCATGTGTAAGGTACAATGTCATCTGAGCCAGCAGACATCCCCAGGGTGATTAAATATTTGGCTGAAAGAAAACCACGCATAGTGCAGTGCAACTTTTGAACTGATTAATACTACAAAACACCATTATATCTATATCACAATAGTCACTCAGTGACATACCTATAAGTATACTACTTTGAGTGAACCATAGGTAAGTATTATACTTCTGTTCACACTCTTTCCAATAAACTATTACTTATACCTAAATTCTAAATGCTGCAACAATTTTTTTGTTGCTATCATGGATTTGTACTGTTGTTGGAAATAAATTATCAATTGATCTATCTATTTTGCAAACACTGAAACATTGTGTCAACAGCTAATTTCTTTCTGCTGCAGTGCAGATTATGCTTGAATAAACCAACATATTTTAGTTTAATATTCAAATTCACTGATTTTAAAAAGTATTACACAAATGACTGAGATCAGCAGTCTGCCCATTGCTGCAGGGAGCAACAAAAAGGGTTCAGACCACCATAATATTTTCACACTCTGTAAACATACTCAGTCTACTCTCTGGGTCTCCAAACCCGTTCCAGTTGGCACAGTATTGAGAGGAAGATGACTGGAAGGAGATATCCTTTTTTAGGTTGTCACCATCATAAACAAGCCCTGGAATAGTTGGAGATCTATCCACTATGATTGGTTTGTCTGTGTGGCCAATCGTCCTCAGGTCAACTGAAACATGACATTCACTTAATCAATTCGTAATTATGTCGGCAAACTACAATCTGGTTACAAAAACATTTGACGCTGCAAATATTTACAATAATAACTGAGAATATATTTCAGACACAAGGAACCCCATATTATAAGGAGAGTCAAATCAAATAACACAACATTGAAGACCATGTCCATAAACTAAAGTGCGTACTGCCTGTATACTTTTAGAATGAGATTAGAACAAACCATTGTTGGAGACTCGTATCTTCACCAAAACTGCCTCGCCGTTAGGAATGTGATAGTTATGTTGGATGTGGGAGTAGTTGTCCACAGCCGTCCAGCTGAGGACATACGTGTCCCTTCTGCTTCGACCCAGACCCATCTCTGTACTTTTGACACAGGGTCACTGCAGTAATGATAGATTATAGAGCAGACATTATTTTAGTTAACAAACTAGGATGAGGCATTATCTTTATGGATCTAAAAAAGGACTGAAGTCCTGATTGGCAACTTAGCTTCAACCCTAATTATGGACCAGTCAGATAAATGATTTCTTACGTGGCATTAAATCGATATGAAATCAGGAAGGTGTCTTCAACCTGTGATGTGATCGACAGCGTAGATGATCGGGGGCGTGGTGTCGACGGCATAAGACTGGGCATGGCACACAGTCAGCGCAGGAGGACCGAACTCAATGTTGTTGATGGCTCGTACTGTCACATCATATTTGTTATCTGAAGGTAAAATGGCATATGCAAGATGAAATCATTTTTAGATAAATTTCTGAAAATAATGTCTTAAAATTATTCACAGATGCAACGTTTTATCTTTCACATTAACTGCATTTAGTGCATTATATTTAGGGAATAGTACACTGTTTGCTGGTGTCACAAGAGTGTTAACAACCAAAAAACAGTCACTCATGCCTGTGGTACTCATGACTGTTATCTGGCTGATAACATTCGTGACATCAGCAAACAGTGTCATTCCCGTTATGTAGCAGCAAAAATACATTTTGACATACTTTTTCACTTCCTACCTTTGTAAGCATACAGTTCTTTTACTCGTGATCCACCACAACATATCTGGTACATCTAAAAATTCCGAGTCCGAGTGGGAATGTGACGCCGATGTTTGTCCATTCAGAGGCTGATGCCAGGTGTTGATGGGGATCATTGTGTGGTAGAATGTCATCTCCACACGGATTTATTCCCACGGCCCAAGTGTAGATCTAGATACCTGCATCATTGTTATAGATACCATCCTAGTTAGTTGCAACAGAATATATGTAGTGAAGCATAGCTTTCAACTGAGCGCTGGCAGAATCCAAAGTAACAATTTAACAAGGAATTAGCCAACTATGCAAATTACAAATGAAATAAGCATATAACAAACAAAATCATACAATAAATGGGATCGGGATGGTCCAACGTGCCGAGATAGAAGGCTCTTTACATCCTAAACTTACAGATATGCAATAGTATCAAAATCAGAATATAATCGTAAGAGATCACACGTTCCTAAAGCAAACTTACTCAATCAGCTGTGTTTACCTTGCATAACAACGAACATAAATCAAGATGACGGATGTAAACAATAGTTGTTAAAACGTGCGAAACCCAAATCATCCCCAACACAACTAAAAATAGTGCATGTATTCAAATTTAAATATACTGTGTATTAGTTATAAATATAAACTAAATACACTTAAATATACTCTTAGCTTAGAATTTCAAAGAAATCCTACCCTGTGTTTATCACATCTTGAACTAACAGGCCCTTCTTCAGGTGCTTCACTGCCACCCCTGTGTTTTCATATAGCCGGAGTTCCTGAGTCGGCCCAGGACCACAGACATAACGCATCCCTAGACTTCCTACTGACTATCTGTCTATGTTTGCACTAGCCCAAACCCAGCACATGCACTTTTAAACAGTTTAGTACACAATACTTATCTAATGTGACTTTAGCGCTCTACATAATATTTATCTAATGTGACTTTAGCCCTCTAAAGGCAAGTTATAGCAAACATCTGCAAATACATACTTTCGCAAGAAAATTCAAAACCACTTTACAGGGTTTTTGTTAAGTGTGGTTATAGCAGGGACCATGAACCCCAAAGCAGGGATCACTTATTATGTTCAGCCTGTGGCCGAGTCACTACATATCAAAGACCACTGTGGACACACCAGGAACTTATATATGTAATTGTACCTTAAAACTTCAGGAGTTTATATAGCAAAATACTGCGAGGAGACAGGTCACTACTGCGGGGTGACACAGGTCACTACAGCAGGGTGGCACAGGTCACTAGAGCAGGGTGACACAGGTCACTACTGCGGGGTGATGCATGTTACTACTGCGAGGACACACAGGTTACTACAGCGGGGTGACACAGGTAACTACTGCGGGGTGACACAGGTCACTACAGCAGGGTGGCACAGGTCACTACTGCGGGGTGACGCACATCACTACAGCAGGGTGACACAGGTCACTACTGCGGGGTGATGCATGTCACTACTGCAAGGACACACAGGTTACTACAGCGGGGTGACACAGGTCACTACTGCGGGGTGACGCACGTCACTACAGCAGGGTGACACAGGTCACTACTGCAGGGTGATGCATGTCACTACTGCAAGGACACACAGGTTACTACAGCGGGGGGGCACAGGTCACTACTGCGAGGATACAGGTCACTACTGCGAGGTGACACAGGTCACTACAGCAGGGTGGCACAGGTCACTACTGCGGGGTGATGCACGTCACTACAGCAGGGTGACACAGGTCACTACTGTGGGGTGACGCACGTCACTACAGCAGGGTGACACATGTCACTACTGCGGGGTGATGCATGTCACTACTGCAAGGACACACAGGTTACTACAGTGGGGTGACACAGGTCACTACTGCGAGGAGACAGGTCACTATTGCGGGGTGACACAGGTCACTACAGCAGGGTGGCACAGGTCACTACTGCGGGGTGATGCACGTCACTACAACAGGGTGGCACAGGTCACTACTGCGGGGTGATGCATGTCACTACTGCGAGGAGACACAGGTTACTACAGTGGGGTGACACAGGTCACTACTGTCGGGTGACACAGGTCACTACCATGGGGTGACACGGATCACTACCAAGGGTCATTACTGCAGGGTGACACATGACTACTGCGGGGTGACGCGGGTCGCTACTGCAGGATGACACGGGTCACTACTGTCGAATGACACTACTGTGGGGAGACACGTCACTACTGCGGGATGACACAGGTCACTACTGCTGGGTGACACAAACGTCTTTCCACAGAGACCGTTTAACACTAATACCACCAAACTTAGTTTGTTGTATACATGTATGTATCAATAGTCGGTGTATTTACTTGTTAGAAATTAGTAGTTGTTGTACTTTGTATTTGTATTCCTGTTGCTTCTAGTGGATTCTACATAATTATAACATGTAGACATGCATAGTTTTGGTACATTAATCATGCAACCAGTACACGATGATATATTTGTATTTTAATTATATATATATATATTATATTTGTTACACTGTTTTCACGGATTTCAAATTGTATAATAGTTGCTTGTGACATGCTCCCCTTACATACGCCACTGCGAATCACAGTACGAATGTACCAAAGTACAACAATGATTGTACCTGCTAATATATACCATAATTAAAAACAACGCACAAGACAGCACAGTATTATTTTATTGTGTATCCTCTTTTTGTAACATTTGTCAAAGACAACAATACGCCCTAGTATTCGCACAAACAATGTGTGTCACACAGTAAAATACACAAGTACATGTTTCATGCTGTATTTTAATTTCTTAATCAAAATGTATAAGCTGACTATGGAAAGCACCTTAGAGAAATCAGTAGAAATACTAGCTGAGCTTTTTCAGTACAATATATATATATATACATATATATCATGTTTTATGTATGTATATATACATATATATATATACATACATAAAACATGATGTGCTACTATTTTCAAAATGTTTATTTCTAGTCCTGATGTGTGTGTGTGTGTGTGTGTGTGTGTGTGTGTGTGTGTGTGTGTGTGTGTGTGTGTGTGTGTGTGTGTGTGTGTGTGTATGTGTATACATGTATATATATATATATATATACATGTGTATATACACATGTATATATATATATATATATACATGTATATATATATATATATACATGTACACACACACACACAGACACACACCAGGACTAGAAATAAACATTTTGAAAATAGTAGTACACCATATTTCTCACCTTTTACTACCACATTTGAAACCACATAACAAAACATTTGCTAGCGTTGTTGCCACTAATTTCGAGCCCTCATACATACCCATATATAATTTTATTGAATGTTTTGCATATAACACATAGAAATATGAAACATTGGAAAGAACATAACTTGTAAAACATTGTCTCAATTCAGAGATTTTTTTAATTCTGAACTGTAGTTTGATACCAACATAATGACTGTTTGAAACCCACCAATGACACAGTGTAGTGTTACAAGTTAAATATAAAACACTCAGTAATAATTTTACAAATGTAGAAGGCTACTGTATTTTTTATAATTGATGTATGTCACAAATGTTTCAGTACTGACTCATGTTACAATTATAATGTAATGTAAAACTGATTAATTGTTAAAAGCAGCACTATAAATGTATACGTATAAACGTATACGTATACACTATAAATGTATACGAACAGAGATTCGTTCATATACAAGTGTTAATATAATATTCACAAGGTCCACATTACAGTAGCTGTTTTAAGGCACTCTGAAAGATTCACAGGTGTCGAAATTATCACTTTTGGGCGGGAAATACCACTTTTTCTCTTCGTCCCACACTCCACTGGTAAAATCAATCCATTTGTTGCATATAAGTTCATTCTAGGCACATTTTATTTCTTCGGTCTCAAATAATTTCACATTTCTTGTGCATGCGTTCACCGTGAATGAAAACCGCACATAACTTGTAAAAAAATAATGAAAAACTGCTAAAACCGATGAAAGTTGATTGGAAGGTGTTTCCTGCTTTTTATAAGCATTTTTTCATGAGCACTTTCCCTTTTTTCCATAAGCAGAGATTAACACCTACAGGCATTGCTTCAGATGTTTCTAAAATAGATTCTTCCAATGGACCCACTCATTCAGGGTCTATAATTAAAGCTCCCTGACTCAATTAGATTTTTTATTGTCCCGTTTTAGCCTCATCTTGCAAACAAGACTCTAATATCAACTATGACATGCTAACTAATTTGTACAAAATAGTTTCATTGAAATCATTGAACCAACTTTTAAATAATTTTTGACCAGGTCTGGTTAAAATATGACAAAAAAGGTCAAAAGTAATTCTGCCTGTATTTTGTATAACATAAGGTAATTCACATATTCGTAAGTTACCTGATCTAATTATCAATGTCACTTCTTTTGACAATTTCATCAAAAGTATGCACTGTTTTATTAAACCAACTGAACATATTACTTGAGTTATTCACACACTACAGATCTGGACATCACCGAACTTCACGATGGACTAACGCAACTGAGGAAAGGGTTTTAAAATCTCATGGGGTACAGGCACATTTTGGTTGTCTAGTTTGTTTCACTTGGCCACAAACTAGAATACATTATTGACTTGACACAAGTAACAATGTTGAATCTTGAACATTTCAACATATATAACATTAAGAATCATAACAATAAACTACAGGCACGACTTGCTTGTCTTCCAACAGTTCACTGGGTCTCTGTAATAATTAAGACATATATTAAATTAACATCAATTCTGCAACCACCTGGATTTAACAATTTGAGCTGTTTAAACAGAACTACTTGGTGGCTGTCTCAGCTTCAGATTCAAAGCGCTGCAAAGTGTCATTTTCTAGGACACATACATAATTCTACCACAGCATAAAATTCCTACAACTACGCACACAAGATTTATTGCACACAAAAAGCCTGTTCACAGTAAACTTGACTAATAATGTTGCATTCTGTAAAGGAACCAGGGGTATAAATATAAATTCATCAGAAAATAATATTACAATATATAACATTTTAAAGAGATATCATGCCAACAAAGCAAGACAAGCCACGCAACATTATTGTCATGTGTTGTATGCCATTGAACATGACATTGTTATCTGATCTGACTCTTCATAAAAACATTGTATTACTTTGCTTTGTTTCTTCATTATCTTAACTGGTCTTACCACATCAAACAAACCTTACATCAAGCTAACTGCATGCTACATCTTATATAACTTGACTTAACCAGTGGTATAAAGAATAACTGAAGGAAATACGTCATAACGCCATTGTTCACCCACAATTACAACACCCAACACTGTGTGGGGCCCTAATAATACTACATGATTAAATCATAATTAAGTTGAAATGCCCCAAAGAAATGCCAGATATGTCTTTGCCATATACCATAACATCAACGGAGTGGTATCAAGACTGGACGAGCTCATGAGGCTGTAGCTGAAGACAAAGATGTCACTACAGCTCAACTGACTCGCGTGTGTGTGCACATATACAGATTTCACAATTATTAGAATGTATTTATAAATGCATGCGTAGTCAAATGCATTTGCATCAATCTTAAACATTTGCAAGTGCAATCAAATGCAATCCTTCATCATTACTATTGAGTACGTTGGGTATATTTGCATCATTTACATTTAAATGCAGTGGCTCACAACTGACCACAAGACTAGTCTGTAGCAAACAATATTAAAAATGTTTTACACATTGTTTTATGAGCAACAACAGTGACCCTGGAGTTGAGTATGAGGGTGATGCTTGAGAACGGAAATATGATATCACTACTTGGTTGGTCAACTACATTGTATGAAAGACAACAGTAATATGTACACCTAAGAATAGGATTGTGTTCAGTTACACTTGTAATATGTACAACCGGGAACATGGTTGTGTCCAATTACAGCTGTAATCATAGTTGATTGTAATCAACTACCTTGTTATTTTATAAATTCATCTAATCAACAATTTTCGAGGTACTGTAATCACAATTGTTCCACTGTAATCAAACAATGTAATGGACAGTAACATTAGTAATATGGTAATATTTTATATAATGATGTACTTGGAAGGTAGCGTAATCATTATTGTCATCATCAAATCTTGTAATCGCTATTGATATTTTGTAACCGTAATCATAATAGAAATTATTTTTTTTTTATTATAAATGGGAATTTGTAATTGAACTCAACCCTACTGGGAGACATTGGGACACAGAGGGAATGATGGGAAATATGGGTTGACAAAGACACAAGGATCGGTGGGTGTATGACAAGCTAATCAGTAATTGAGCCATAGAGCATGAGCCACTAACTAATTCATCCACTATACAAATGTTCAGGTACAACAAGACCACAGGGCAGCCAAGGGGTTCCTACTAGAGACGAGTGTCAGCTTCAGGCTGAGATGCCTCACCCGAACATTCACCACTCAGTTGACGACTCAGTTCTCGGCTCAGAACGTCGCTGTCGCCAGACGCGTCATCATCGTACTGGTGCTTTGCAAATTCTATGAACACCTGCCGAGGAAACATGGATCATGAAACAGAAAGTCACTACGAGACCACAGCTCACTTGAATGTTAAATTGTAAATTCAGGCAACATGCTGTGAGAAGATTAGTATATGAACCGTTCAATTTGTTAACCACAATGCATATTGCAACTCAATATATACAAACAAATATTTTAAATTTACACAAACAAATATTAAAAAAGTTTTTGACTCACAAATCTTTGTGTGCACAGAAGCACACACACACACACACACACACACACACACACACACACACACACACACACACACACACACACACACACACACACACACACACACACACACACACACACACACACACACACACACACACACACACACACACACACACACACACACACACACACACACACACACACACACACACACACACACACACACACACACACACACACACACACCAAGCAATGGAATTTTATGCTGGGACTTCTCTCACAAACATCCAGGACAGCCATTTTCTGGCAGTAGACCAATAGGAACTAATCTAACAGTAGCCTTGGTTATCCAGGCTCCACACTGTGGCGCCACTGTTTGACACACATCATCTCCTGGATGCAGAGTGTACTTTTCATTGTGACGTTAATTATGTATGCATCCAGATTCTGGTCGAATACGTAATTAGATTAATTAGACTGTAATCCGTAGATTTAGCTAACTCATAAAATAAAAGTGAACCTTATTCAGTTGATACGTTGCAATTTGAATTAACTTTAAACTTTGATTATATTGACACAATTGTCATACTGAAAAGTTATTGGCTGCTGGTGCTTCACGGGACATCTACACAAAATGGAGTGGTGACAGTGGGTAACAATGAGACCATGCCTTCGGGGCCAGACTCTCTTCTCTGTGAATTTCACGAAGGCGAGTCATAGTCGGGTAAGCGAGACTAATCTAACAGTGGACCAATAGGAGCTGATCTAACATGTAATATTTGGCAGTTGACCAGTAGCAGCTGGTATAACAAATAATTTTTAGCAGTTGCTCTAGCAAATAATGTTCAGCAAATGTTCTATCTCATTAAATGTTTTATCCCACCAAATGTTTTATCGTACCAGATTTTTTCTCTCGAATCACAAAGGCATGAAATATTGATGGCTTAATTAACAATTTCACATTTGTTGACACATTGAGTGAAAACATAGCAGACCGCAAATTGTGTAAATGAACAAAACAACATTTCTTGAATATGCAGAAGGAAACAACCAATGATACGAGGGTGGTTTGGTGCAAGGACAGTGCATAATCCTAGCTCATTGATGATGACTTGATGTTGGAATCTTTATATTACTGTAAAACTAGCATATAAAATTAGTCCTTATTTTGAAAGCAAGAACAATCATGCTCACGTACCTGTTCGAGTGTAGACTGGCTAAAACTGTACTCTTCTATACCCAGCTTCTGTTTACCTACAATTGGTCACACAACTGATGTCTTTATACAGTATAATCAACAGCCAAAAAACAATCAGATCAGATGCAGCATCTTACATTACTTGTTGCATGGTTACTGAGATTTGACTTGTACAGTCATCTTTGACTAGTGGTTTCCATTAAACAACTATCAAGTAACTCCAAATAACTAAGACTTCCTACCATCCTCAAGTGCAGTAAACGTTTGTGACAGACTGTTGACAGCCCCTTGTGGCACCCTGTAGGTGACCCGCTCGCCAAACTTCTCCACTTCAATGGCATGTGGGAAGATGTCTCGGATATAGGCCTCAAGAGCTTCAAAGCGGGCCCCTTCTCCATTTTCTTCCTGCTGCTCACCACCGTCCAGCTTTACCTCCAGTAGGTAGCCTTGACCAAACTTACTCTTCAACTGCTGCAGCGTGCCGAGACACCTGATTGGAGAAGAAAGATCAGGTGACTAACAAAGTTAAATAAATTACAACCCTATTGGAGGTCAGCTAACTAGCACAGATAATAAATTACAACCTGATTATAGGAGAATGATCAGTTGACTAGCACAGATAACAAGTTACAACCTGATTGGAGGAGAATGGTCAGGTGACTAGCAGAGATAATAAATTACAACATGATTGGAGCAGAATGGTTAGGTGACTTGCACAGATAATAAGTTACCACCTAATTGGAGGGGAATGATCAGGTGACTAGCAGAGATAATAATTTACACTCACTGCATGCTTCCATTGACCATGATTGCAACGCGGTTGCACAGTGATTCCGCTTCCTCCATGTAATGTGTTGTCAAGATGGCGCCACGCTCGGGTGAAGTGAAACTGCGACTGATTGTGTCCCTGTTAGTGACATGGCACAATCAGTCAGTGACATAAGTGACTATAAAACAACGATGTTTGTAAACATTCTGAACAATGTGGCTAGCTTAAAAAACCTACAAAACTCAGATTACTACAGTTACTAAAGTTATGGCAGAAGTATGCTATGAATTCAACTTTTTATTTTTCAGAATTTCCCACAAATTAGTCTTTACGACATCAAAACAAAACAAAATGTGATAAATAAACATAGCAAGCATATGTGTCAGTGACTAAAATTCAACCTGACATACAACCAGTAAAATAACCACCATTGCTGAATATAAATTGACTTGATCTTTGTTCAATGGCACATGAGAAGTTTCACAACTACTTCAATACCTACCAGAGGAATCTCTTAGAGCGAGGATCCATCCCTGTTGACGGTTCGTCCAACAAGACGACACGCGGATGACCCAACATGCTTATGGCATAGCTCAGCTGAAAGCATCAACCAATCACAGTTAGTATATCTATTAATACAGCCGTACAGTAAAACAGTCAGCCCGTGAAGTATTTATAATCACTATAGTTCTATATATAACACTGAATATGTGACTTTGTTAAATTTGAAATTCAACCATGTACACTGTCAATGGGACAGAAAGCTCTCAGGCATCTATCTACCTGTTACATATGGATAGTATTCAATGAAAGTTGTTGTGACGGACAGTATGGATATTACAAATAGCCCTCACTGCATGCTATCAATGAAAAATAATAACATAAAGTTATACAATTTTTATTTGTTTAATGTTTACAGTAACATTCAAGGGAGATGCCTGTCTAGAATGGAAATACATTTTCAGTTGTAACAAGGTTCTGGCACACATACTCTATGTGTACGGATGTCAACATCGATCAAAATAAGTACTCTAGAATACTCTTTTGTGTACTTTGAAAGACTTCATACCTTCCTTTTAGTTCCTCCTGACAGTTTCTTTGCAATCTTCCTTGTGTGGTCTTCAACATGCAGTGACTTTATCATGCTACGGAACAAACGATTGCATATTCATTATATGCTTCACACGTCTGAGATTCATAATCTATGTATACGAATCTAGTGTCTGAAGACAGTGAAATGTCGGCAACATGGAACATTTCCAATTATTGTTATTTGATTTGGGTGGAGATTCATTTGGTTAGAATCATTGACAGAACACTTACTGGCGAACTACAGTAGAGATTTCAGCTGACGAGTATCCCTGGAGTGCTGCGTAACATCGCAAATGTTCCTCCAATGTCACCTCTTCCCATAACGCATCATGCTGGGGACAGTATCCCATGTGCTCAAATGCACTCGACAGACTAGAGCGAACATTGTAACCGGCCACGTACACCTGCGACCAAACATTGGGATCACAAAATACCATATAAAACATGAATATGTGAACACAATGCAAGCTTCAAATGCCTAAGCAAGTGTGTTTATTGTGTGAAAAGGCAATGCCCTTCAGCCAAACAGCTTAACTTATAATGGAATGAGGTGGGAAGTTATTTTGTAGGACATTTTCAACAATCTAAAACATGCCGTTGATTGGTTAATTTGGTTTAATATGGAGCTAGCATGAAATGAATTTGAGTGCTATGTAAATAGCTAGTTGTGATAGAAAAGGCCAATCATGCAGAATGTCATACAAGAAAGTTGGCTTCAAGACTCATTGCTGGGTTAGTAAACTGCAGCCAGTCAAGACTGACAGAACATCTGCTACAAACCTCTCCCCTTGTGGGTCCTTCCTCCGCTGTTATCATGTTTAGGGTGGTCGTCTTCCCTGCCCCATTTGGTCCCAGCAACCCTAACACTTCCCCGCCTTCCACAGCAAACGAGTTGTTGCACACTGCGACCTTGACCTCCTTCGTTTGACACTGACATGTGCCAGAATTCTTCGGAAACTCCTTGCGCACATTACGCACCAGTACAACGGGGGCCTGGGTACGAAAATATTAATATATGTAGAAATATACAAACAAACATAAGTCAAAGTGTCTCAGGGGTGGTCTACAGAGTCACCTAGTGAATTCACGTTTAAACTCTGATATATTAAATAGTAATACAACGGTATATTTGGCAATAGATTCAAAATCAGTACATTACTTTCTAAATCTTGAAACTGCAGTTTGGCAGTAAATTTTGGTTTGAAAGCGGATCGACAGATTCTGTAAAAAGAAAAGGCAGTAGTTCTACCACCAAAACAGTAGACTTGGCAACTCTGGTAAACACTCATTTACTGAGTACGTTAATCTACTGACCTTGGCCTTGTCAGACATGTCCCAGTTTTTTACCCTCTTCCTCTCTTCCAGGACGTCTGAGTCCTCATCCCCAATCACAGTTTCTTCATCTGGTAAAATGTTGCCAGATTTCCACCATGTGGCAGCACCGCATACATCTGCAATGCTGCCGCCTGTTGTCACTACGTCGAGTAGTCGGAGCAGGAAGCAGAACAACAGGGTGTGGACGACAGGCTGGAAATGACAGAAGTGCACTTTGGAGGAGAAGATTATCACAATGTTAAATATACAAAATATGATCGTTTTTATCATATCGTATAAGCGATATATGTTTTAACATATTGACCGCTGAAATGTATTTCAATGAACTAGTTTTCAAATATAACTTGACAGTTATCTGCTTGATTTGAATGTTTTGGCTCGAATAGCCCAGTTACACTGCACGTTGAATGGCAAGGTCAGATAATGGTAAAAAAATTTTTATTATTATACTACATCTGGGCAGTGAAGATGTTAGCATAGATATAATTCACACTGCATAATGTGATTTTATGGTACAAATGATTAGGCTTTTACATTTAAAACACAATATAATGTGTAGAAATACACAAACTGTTGCACTGGTACAATATGACACTACCCACATGAAACAGGAATCTGCTAGAGTAATAACACTGGTCTATTGACCAATCTGTCGGCACGATGGTCAGTCACACTGGTCAGTGCCATCTATTTGATGGTCAAACACTGTCACTTATGCGAGTCTGACCTAAAAAACAAACCACTTGGATAACTGCATTAACATATTCAGAAGAAATTACACATTTTCATACAGGAAAAAAAAATTATTTTGGTGAAGCAAAGAATTATATTATATGCAGGATTTTGGCATCGTCGTAGAATTGTCATATTTCTACTATATCTTTTTCAGTGCCATAATCTCTTTCTGATTCTTTCTGCAAACACAGGCTTCAAGACAACCGTACAAACGCTAGAACTTACAGCGATCAGACAGATCGGGATGTTGGAGCTCCACTCAAAGTAGCTATAAAAAGGCACTGATGGGGATCCACCCTGGATCTTCTCCGCTAAATTGTAGATCTGCAGGATCACACAAACAAAGTCATGATGCAAGTTATTTGATCAAGGCAAACACACAGCAACACATTATTTCCTCCTGTCAATATCTCTCGTTTATAATTTTTTGAAAATCATTCGCACTTATGATTTATACGTAAAAAGTTGAACAATGTGTGAAGTAGTGTTTCGCTTAACAATCATATTTTCACAACATTCTGCACTGGAATTACAAAGGCTAAATATACATCACATAAGTTAGTTAGAATACTGAAAACAACTGTGAAACTGCCAGTGAGATGGTAGTTGTTTTGGTCCATCTTTCTCACTTTTCTCAGGCAGAACATTACAAAATCATTCATTTATATCAATTGTTTTGTCATAGATGTGCAGAGTAATTGAATGTGTAGAATAAAAAAAATTGTATAGTAAATTTATGCACCTTCTGTATGTAGTAGAGTCCTCCAAATAATGCATAGGGAGGATCAAAGATCACACAAATGTAGTGGATAATTGTGGCTGTTGATTCCTTTCCCATCATGTCCACAATTGACACAGGCAGATAGGGGAGAAACGCAGCCTACAGTAACACAAGAACAAACAATGTAACATGTCATCTAAAACATCCTTGTATCAGTGGTCTCCATGTACCCCTGGTCGACACCTAAGATGCCTCTGCAGACTTGGGGGTCAATTACACTGTAACTGAAACACCAATTTCAATTCCGGAATTGGAATTGGAATTGGCATTTTGTTTTTAAAAGTATTTTGTACTGGAATTCGTGAAAATGTAATTGATTTCTCAATTACTTTTTAAGTTACATCATGTAACTTTTAACTAAAATGAATCACTTCAAATCTAATCTATAAATCAAAGTGTCTGGTCTGTCTGTCTGTCTGTCTGGTGTGTTTTATGCACTGCTGCATTAGTGGGCCAATCCTTTGCAAGACGACCCAGGGCCCTTCTGACAGACTCAGCAGGTCCGATGTGGAACGATTTCAAAAAGGCTGTAGCAGAAGTTGCAACCGTGGAATTAGTTTGTTTTCTATGTCATCGTAAAGATAATACTTATGCCTACACATTTGCCACTGGATGTACACAGCAATTTGAATACTTTTCAAGTTATTAGAGTTTGTCTGCACCCCAAAGATGTTTTCATGAATAGATTTGCTACATTATAGTAACATTGTAGGTGATGTTGGCTTCACCTAAAAAAAGACCACTGACCTATATAATAATGTAGGTTAGTAGAAAATACCTATGGCTGCCTTTTCTCCCAGTGCAACGCCGGGTAACTCAGCTAGTAATCAGTTAAATATAACATGTTGCATATATATCATATTTATTTGCCATTAGGGGAAAGCAGTGTTATTTGAGCCACTGGGTTAGCTGAGGCACCCATGTTTCCCAGGAAACTACAGCAGTGAGTTACATGGTACCACCAGTGACTGAACATGTTATTAGACCACGGTTGACGTACAATGACTTACATCTGCCATTTGTCACAACGGTCAGAGCATGTCAGCTAAACAATTTTTTATGTTTTTCTAAACTTTTGGTAATTGTAATTAATGTGAGAAGCGGTTAAAGAACGAAGACGAGTATTCTTCACCCCAAAATACATCAAGGAATTAATTTTTCCGAGCAAATTGGGACATCGGATAGCTACAAGGCAACATATTAGGAGTTAGTTGCACTAGTTGCGATTGGCCTATCAGATTATATTAATTATGTAGACTTATTAATTAAACGTGTAGACTTGTCAGAGACGTGTTGTACCCATTGGGTAGATGTGTTGGCTGAGTTTTTATGAAATTTTACTACAAGACCTGCGTAAATTACACAAATAAAGCATTTACCCAACTTACACTACACTGTAGCTCATCTAAACAACATATACAAAACGATCTAGACAAAGCAGTTAAATGGCCTGAAAAATGGCAGATGTTATTACATTTTGGGAAATGTAAATGCCTACACACAGGACACGGGAACTTGGATGTAAATTATACAATGGAAGATACTGTTCTGGGTACTACTGTAAAAGAAAAGGACTTAGGAGTTACAATAAGTACTGATATGAAAGTTTCAGAGCAGTGTGGTGTTGCAGCTTCAAAGGGTAATAAAATTCTTGGGTTGATTATGAGAAATATAACATACAAGGAAAAAAGCTAATTATACCTCTGTATAAAGCAATAGTTAGGCCTCGTTTAGAATACTGTATACAAGCTTGGAGACCATATCGTAAGAAGGATATAGATACACTTGAAAGAATACAAAGAGTAACTAAAATTATTCCAGAATTGAGAGACCTTAGTTATGATGCCTAAAAGAATGTGGTTTAACAACCCTAGAGACAAGGAGGTTAAGAGGAGGTCAAATTGAAGTTTTTAAGATATTAAATGGGTATGAAAATATAGATAGATAGCATAACTAGAGGACATGAGGTAAAATTAGTAAAGTATCAGTGTAGATTGGACATCAGGAAGTACTCGTTCTCACAGAGGACAATCAATGAATGGAACAAATTATCTACAGATTGATACCTGGTGCAGCTCCATCATTAATGTTTTTCCAGATACTTGGTGCAGTCCACTTGAACTCTCTCCGTGATGAACCTGATACCACTGCCATATGTCCATTTCAAAAAGGTTGCTAACTGGACAGCATTGTACTTAATTTTGTCACCACCTAAGTTTGGCCTAACTAATCAATTCAACAAAGTTCTGGGTGCCAGAGCTAATTCACCGGACAGGACGCTACCTTCTTTCAAACAAATTAAAATTGATTAGCATGAGAGCGATCGTCCACTTGGAGTTTGATGCAGTGTACTCAGCCAAAAGTAAAACCCAGGATTACAGTAACTAGCAAACATACCCATTCTCTGCACAAGATAACTTGGTAGTTTGTAAGCGACTATCATGGTAACAATATTTGCACAATTTCAGGAGAAACCACATTATCACAGAAATATTCATCTAAGCCTTGGTACTTGCAAGTCAATATGTTCTTGCAATCCTAACTGCAATATAATACTGGCAGTCACGGTAATGTCCAATGATGCCTCACCCTTGTATTACATAACTTGAAACAATCATAGATAATGTTATCGACATGTTATGATAGATGATGTTATGGACAATTGTATGTAACTGTTTGAATAGCATTGCAAACAACTGTATGTAATAACTACACTGCGTACTTCAAACAATTGTACGTAATAACTACACTGGGCGCTTCAAACAGTTGTACGTAATAACTACACTGGGTGCTTCAATTGTTCATAGAAATGGCAACAGTGGGGTGAATTTCGAAAAAATAAAAGGGGTCATAGATGAACCCCTGAAAGTTTGGGACGCAAAGTGAGGAGTAGCATAACATACTGTACCCCCACCCACCAACCCACCCACACCCACATCCCCACCCCCCCCACCCCCCCCCCCCCACACACACACACACACACACACACACACACACACACACACACACACACACACACACACACACACACACACACACACACACACACACACACACACACACACACACACACACATTCTCTTGCTGGATTAAAGTATGATTCCTACAAATACATGTGCAACTTACAAAGATGAAGAGGTTTGTAAGGGCTGTCTGAGCCGTCTCGAACTTGCTGAAGGCGAAGGACAAAACGTAGGCAAACAGCATAGTGGACGTCATGTAAACCAGGTAGAGAAGTATCACTGTGACAATGGCGCCTCCTGTCAGAAGTGTGTCCACCTGTGGACAACACACCATCAATGTGCAAAGGAATACCACAAACTGTTTCTAGTGCAGGTATCACGAACACTGGCAACGTTTAGAGCTTTTCAAGTAGACATTCATATATTGTGTGTCAGTTAAATTGTGTTTATCCTACAGCTTGTGAGTAATTACATTTCCAGAAACTCCTTCTGTGCAGAAAATAAGCTCCCTGCCCAAGGAGGGCTTACCTAACCTGGCTACATTACACCAGTAGGTCCTGCCTTTACATGTATGTGTACATATTTAAGTTAAATGTCTTAAAAAATGTCCCGTGCTGTTGTATACTAGCACTTGGCATTAGGCCTATATCACATTTACGGTATGCCATTCTTATGAGATACTTGTGACTTTTGCACTTTATATTTGACACAATAATTTCTCTGTACATATCATGTAGTATGTCAGTGCATCTAATGGTAGGTGTAGATGATAATGGCATTGGTTTGTATGTACGAGGTAGTATATTTTGTACACGTCTTGTACCACTAACGTTTTAATTGTGGTAAATTCAGTCCGCCTGTATATGTGTGTGGAGCCTCCATCAATCCAATAAATATATTAATGGATTGCCACATTTTTTATGGCTAACTGTCACACATTGTCTCTCTGAAACTTTCAGTTGATGCGTATGATCACGTACACTATCACTAGAATGCGGATTCCGAAGGTGACCCCTTTAACACTGAAGGCAACCCACCTGTGCGATGAGAACTATAACAACAGCGAACGTAGTGGCGAACAGGTACTGAAGATAATCCGCGAAGAAGGTCGACAGCCAGTAAACACTGTGTGACACGCTTGATATACGCAGCTGACTGCGAACTTTCATCTGCAACAATGTCAATATGGAAAATATGTGATTTAGTTTCTAATGCATTTTATAGTTTTTCTTAAAGGTTCCTTTTCAATTCGATTTTTCCCCTCGTCTCATTTCATCTTATGCAATAGTATACAGAGCTGAACCACTTTTGTTATTTCTTTTTTCAAATTATTACCAGAGCCCGTTAAAAATAATTAAAAAAATTCTCAAAAACGAAATAACAACATTTGCACAAACAAGGTAACCCATCATAGTGGATCAAGGAGGGACCTTTAAGCACTGGACGTACAAATTATTTAACTTTTTAGCAACTTTGTTAAGTGTCACATGGTGTGTGTTTTAAGACATTCTTAGGACCAATGCTTAGAAAAAGTAAAACATTTCCACAACACCGTCTAGGAGCGAATTACTTATTTAGTGATCATATTGTATCATTTCATTAAAGAAGCGTATCACTCAGCGATACGCAGTCCATGTCACCTTTGTCAAATCATAGGTAGAGCCTAGGACTAGTTTGGTGAGATAAAACGTAAGACCTTTTTGAGACCTTTCTTAAAGATTGCCAAGATTGCCTTGATTCTGAAGGCCTTAAAAATGCAAAATCCAATTTAAGACCTTTAAGATTTGTCAAAGCGAAACAAAACTCATGGATTTGGGGCTATGTACCTAAAAGTTAATAAAATTAACCATGTGCAACTAAAATAAAAAACATCATGCCAGTGGCTTACTCAGAATGTGTTCTAAAAGTGGGAGATTCCGGTCATTTCTCCATTATCCTGGTGGCTAACATGTAGACGTAATAAACCGATAAGCACCTGCGCAGTTCTCGCATATCGGTTAACCTAGACTACCACTGTGATGTAATTAAGGGCTGCAGGTATACACACAAGTAATGAAAGTTCTCAATCAAATGTGCTGGTAAGTCAGAAAGGGACTATTTTAGTAAACAAAGGCAAAAATATGTTACATAAGTTGAGTTCAAGATAAGTTCAATAAGAGAGTATGGCCATATCCTATTGGCAAGTGTAGGAATAGGTGTTTACAAATAGATTTTCATTTGGCAAGTGAACATTGCCAGACTACCGGCACTAGTGATGTAGTGTTACCTAACAGTATGGCACAACTTATGAAACTAAGACGATGTGTGTTCAACATGGTCTGACATTCCTAACCATAGTTGCAAATGGTAATGCTTTAGTAACTCTTATAAGCAAACCATGGCTGCTGACACATGCCCTGCGTCAGCCTCACCTGTCTGTCCTTCACCACGGTCACGCCAAAGCTTGCAGGAATCATACTCAGTCCAAACCCAAGCAGCATGACAGAGGAGAACATGCCCTGCTTGAAGCCAGCAACACTGACGGACAGGTCGGGCCAAGGTTTACTGATGATGGAGATGAGGCCAGCCGATGGGTTCAGCATCCGTAGTATGGCATTACTGATGACATTAACGGTGACGGGAAGCGAGTGTGTCGCTGTGTCATTGTACATTGCGGTCACATTCATAGATAGACCCTGAAACAGTGGGGTTGTAATCAAGTGTAACCGATTACACTGTAATATATAATTGACTACATTGTAAGATGTAATAAATTACACATTATGTAAATGGCTACATTGTAAGATGTCACCGATCACATGCAAAAGTGTAATTGATGGAATTACAAGGTGTACTTAATTATGCAATAAAACATAATTTATTATACTATTATTGTAATATGTAGCCAATTACAATACATATTGTAATTTGTTACACAGTGATGTGTAATCAATTACAACACAATGTGAAATGTATTATGTTGTAATGTGTGACTGATTACACTGCAATGTGTACTTAATTACAGAATAATGTGTAATTGTAATCAATATATCGTTATGTATTATAATTCTGATTATGTATATTGTCTTCACTGTGATGAACCAATGTAACTGATTACAAAGACATGTTACATAATTACACTTAATCTTCACCAAAATCATCAGCACACGTCTTATGAGTATTATAAGACATACAGTACAATAAATTATTATCACAAAACACCTGTGTAGCAAATAACACAAACAAATGAAAATTAACCAAAACATACTTAAAGTAAAAAAACACTTTTAGGCAAACCCCAATTCTGAGAGTAGTAACCTTCATAACTGACCACATCTTGGACATCAACGTCATGAATGTTCACTCCCATATGATGCGGGGCGACAGCCAGGAAATCAGCTGACTTGTTATACCATGACACACCAATCGCCTGTGAGTACAGGTTGTAGATAAAGTCAGACGAATTCGGCCCATCTGAAACAGACACAGTTCATCTTACTATAATCAAGCTACAGCATGCATGTATGTATGTTATGTATGCATGTATGTATGTATGTATGTTATGTATGTATGTTATGTATGCATGTTATGTATTTATGTATGTATGTATGTTATGAATGTTATGTTATGTATGTATGTTATGTATGTTATGTATGTTATGAATGTTATGTTATGTATGTATGTATGTATGTTATGTATGTATGTTATATATGTATGTATGTATGTTATGCTAATCCTCACTTTGCATCTTGGGCGCCAAACTTTCAGGGGTTCATCTACGACACCACAAAGGAGACATGACTACTTTTTTGAGATTCACCCCTCCACTACCCTTTCTACGAACAATCAAATTACCCTTTGAAGTTACTACATACAATTATTCGCAGGTTAATATCTTATGAACTAATTTACCTAATGTAAATAAAACTTTAAAACTTGATAGAGATGTTCTCCGCAATGTGTAGATCACATAATTGTAATTAGAACATAGATGTTCTTGGTGGTTAATTCACATGAAGCTGATACAAATCATGATTTGTTTAAAAAATCACTTGCGGGAGGGTTTTCGGGCATCGATTGTGAGGTAGATACACACAAAATATTTTATAACACTGATATGCATTAATACAGAAAATATACAGATCTTAACTAAGAGGAACTTTAAATATTGTGATGTTTGCATATGCTCAAGAGAGCAGTTGATGTCACAAGTAAGTTTAGAAAATCACATACAGTTAAATGTAGTGAACACAAAAATACATTTCAGATTCTTTACACAAGTTCTTGAATCATTTAGATTTGCCTAGATGTGAATACTTTTTGTCGATAAACAACAACTGATAGAAAATGTCCAGAAGATGGATGTGAAGACACACACGCATGCACGCACGCACGCACGCACGCACGCACGCACGCACACAGCTGCTACTTACTGTGCGGTGACAAAGTGAAGGTCATGTTTGGATTGTTGTAGGATTGTGGAACATACAACACTTTGGAATAGAATGCTGCATGAAGAGGCAAAGCCTTCGGATCCTTGTTTGTGGTCGAATCCACCTTCCTGAGTACACGCGACAACAACACCGAAATCACGATGAAGACTAGTGGCAGAATGATCCTCGAAAATATCAAACTCTTGCTACGTTTCAAGATGATCCACCGCACAATGCACAATGCCCAGAATCGCTGCAATGTGCGACTGCTTGAATGACCTTGAGAATGCATTATGACCTCCACCGGGTTGTCAGTGATTTCTGCACCGTTTGTGTATTCTGTGTTAGGATTCTCCATCTCTTCTGATTCTTCGACTCCTGAAAGAAGAATTTCTGTGGCTTAAGCAAATGTCGGGTGATGCTCCGAAGTAAGGTAGGATACAGTGTGAAACTAATTTAAATCACACTGGATATGTGTTGGTTATGGAATATTAATTCATAAAAATATGGACTACTGATTTATAAAAATATGGAATATTGATTTATAAAATATATATAAATTTTGTTGCAACTGATAAAAAAATTTCTGATGAATGCATAAATAAGAGAATGGGTCTGTCAGAAATTAAAGAAGCATTGAATGCTGTTTACCCTCTAGTAAAAAAGGTTTGAGCACATAATCCAGGCCTCGGCCTGTTGGCCTCAGCACTGCAGATACACTTAGACACGCAAAACTGTATATTACACTGACAGAAGTGAAGCGATTGAACATATTTTGGTTAGTTATTCCTGTTTTGCGATCATCTGTGGATTATGGCCTTCCTTGGTAGACGTTGTCTTTATGATAGCTGCAAAGAAGTCTTCAGTTTCGAGGACATCTGGAGCATATGCTCAAACCTCAACTAGGTCAAGGACATTCAAAACTCTCCACAGTTATCATATATCATGTGATGCAACTGTGTGCCAAAGATTGTATAATTTGAGAAAAAAATAAGGAAGTTATATTGAGTTGTATGGGTATCGTTTTGTGTTGGTCAGCCTGTAAAATGGGAAGTGTCATTAATCTAGATGCATATGGATTAGCAAGAGAAATGCCTACCTATTTTCAGGAACACTTCTTCGAGCGTTGTCATGGAAACACCATAGCTCTTGATCCCCAACACAGTGGCGCTACCTTCACCTGAGCCATCCAGTTGTGCAAATAAACCTGAAATTTGGGAGATCAGACAATATATAAATACAATTAACTAGCTGAGTTGCCCAGCACTGCATGGGAAAGCAGTCACTGCAAGAGCTAATGACTCCTTGCAGTGTCCAGTCAAGTTTAGGTAGGGCAATGGCAGTGTCCAGTCAAGTTTAGGTAGGGCAATGGCAGTGTCCAGTCAAGTTTAGGTAGGGCAATGGCAGTGTCCAGTCAAGTTTAGGTAGGGCAATGGCAGTGTCCAGTCAAGTTTAGGTAGGGCAATGGCAGTGTCCAGTCAAGTTTAGGTAGGGCAATGGCAGTGTCCAGTCAAGGTTAGGTAGGGCAATGGCAGTGTCCAGTCAAGTTTAGGTAGGGCAATGGCAGTGTCCAGTCAAGTTTAGGTAGGGCAATGGCAGTGTCCAGTCAAGTTTAGGTAGGGCAATGGCAGTGTCCAGTCAAGTTTAGGTAGGGCAATGGCAGTGTCCAGTCAAGTTTAGGTAGGGCAATGGCAGTGTCCAGTCAAGTTTAGGTAGGGCAATGGCAGTGTCCAGTCAAGGTTAGGTAGGGCAATGGCAGTGTCCAGTCAAGTTTAGGTAGGGCAATGGCAGTGTCCAGTCAAGTTTAGGTAGGGCAATGGCAGTGTCCAGTCAAGTTTAGGTAGGGCAATGGCAGTGTCCAGTCAAGTTTAGGTAGGGCAATGGCAGTGTCCAGTCAAGTTTAGGTAGGGCAATGGCAGCGTCCAGTCAAGTTTAGGTAGGGCAATGGCAGCGTCCAGTCAAGTTTAGGTAGGGCAATGGCAATTATGGATACAACTTCATTCCCCAAAGCAAATATGAATTTTTGACGTAGATTATGTAACTTGGAACAATAGTAGAAAACATGCTTTGCGTTGCTATTGTACATAACAGCAAACTCCTATTGTTCCAAGGTAAACATTACCATAAACATTAGGCAAGCAGTACCATGGACCTTAGGTAAACATTAGGTTAGCTTTACCATGAACCTTAGGTAAACATTATCATGAACATTAGGCAAACATTACCACGGACCTTAGGTAAACATGGTTATCATGAACATTAGGCAAGTTTTACCATGAACTTTAGGTAAACAGTACCATGGACCTCATGTAAATAGTACCATGCACCTTAGATAAGCAGTACCGTGGACCTCATGTAAATAGTACCATGGACCTTAGGTAAACATACCTTGGACCTCAGGTAAACAATACCATGGACCTCAGGTAAACAGTACCTTGGACCTCAGGTAAACAGTACCATGGACCTCAGGTAAACAGTACCTTGGACCTCATGTAAACAGTACCTTTGACCTCAGGTAAACAGTACCATGGACCTCAGGTAAACAGTTCCTTGGACCTCAGGTAAACAGTACCTTGGACCTCAGGTAAACAGTACCATGGACCTCAGGTAAACAGTACCTTGGACCTCAGGTAAAGAGTACCTTGGACCTCAGGTAAACAGTACCTTGGACCCCAGGTAAACAGTACGTTGGACCCCAGGCAAACAGTACCATGGACCATACCTACCTGCAAAGTTGCCGACATCCACAACGGGCAGGGTATATGTGAGCTCCTTGCCATGTGACCGGTCCAACATTGCATCGGACACATGTGTCTGTACGACCTGCGTTATTGTGTCTACATTGGCCGATGGATCGATCACCATACTGCAAAGAAACAGTAGCTAATCATCACGCAAGTAGACAAAATCTAGACTGAATAACACTGATTTTCAACTGGCTAACAGGGGAAAACAATATATATTTAAATATATTTAGCACACAATTGATGTTTTAGTAATAATTATTTATTTCAGTTTGTAATCATAACATTGAAAAAGTACATTAGAGATACAAAATATGTGTTAGTTAAAATTATATGCATACATTTTAGGTTAAAAAATACTTTATATAAAAAAGTCTATGTACATAAAATAAAAGGATTACAAGAAAAAAGTATACATTAAAAAAGTTATTACGATGTATAATGTCTAAATATAGTATTATCTACATAATAAAATAATGTCTATGTGAGGGTACAATGGCTTAATAGGCACCCATTGATAAAAGTTATTTAAATGGCAGTGCACAAGAAATGCCAAGCAAAATAAATATTTTCCACCCCCCCCCCTACATGGAGCTCATAGGTATTCCATGAATGTCTATGCTTCTCTTGGTGTATAACATGTCATGGTAGGTTGATTTTTGACAATTTTACAATCGATCAAATTCTTAACAAGTATGTATACATAACTTAATGGAGCGAAATTACTGATATTGGTCTTAAAATAAAGCTAACACATTGTCCTGTCCACAGATGTACACAACAGTTGCCGTGTGGAGAGAAAGAAAGTTTCCCTGACTCACCCCAGATGATAGCCAACACCGAAGCGGTTCTTGAGAAACAGAGACGAGCCGACACATTGGAGTTTGCCCTTACTGATGAAAGCTTTGCGATCTGTGTGAAAACAAGAGAGACACAAATTCCACAGAAAGGACTGTGCAATGATTTTCATAGGTTAAATGAACAACGATTTTACAGACATTGAAACACAGCATTTATCTCGGTTGTCTAAAAATAATATCCTTACAAAAAGCGTTACTATCATGGGTTTTTCATCTGTTAATATTAAAAAAATACACAATTTGGCGATGAAAAATGCTAGTTTTATGACATAATTATATAGAAACCGCACTAGTGCAATTATACAACAAAGAAATAACATTTGAAGGTGAAATATAACATTTTCGCTGAATTATTTATTGGTCTGTCAAATTCCAGTTTCATACACTTTTTGGTGATGAATACACTAAATAAAGTCCTTCATCTCCAAATGGAGATTCAGGTCAAAGTGGAGTTCCCAGAATGAAGCACAATATCAGAAGCAGTGCCACCTACCTGCCAGTATGTCGGCCTCATCCATGAAGTGCGTGGTTAGGAGGATCACACGCCCTGCTCGTCGGCTCTTGAGTAGTGACCACAGGTGGCGCCGTGAGTATGGGTCCATTCCTGCGGTCGGCTCATCCATAAATATAACCTGCGATCACCAACAGAATTGTTATTCAAGTGGATGGGTTCTACGAGTGCAAAATGTACAATCGACAAACCAAGGACAAAACACATCGCACGACTAAAGCAATAAGACTCTAAACAAACTGATTATACATATGGATTAGTAACTACGTTGCAACAATACCAATGAATCACTTCATTCATCTTCTTTTGACCGTTTTATTCCCTATTGGGAGTGGCCGCCATGACACCCTGACCATGCATTGTGTCCTCCTCTGCCACTTCCCTGTCCCTCAACCTTTGCCACTTCCCTGTCCCTCATCCTTTGCCACTTCCCTGTCCCTCATCCTTTGCCACTTCCCTGTCCCTCAACCTTTGCCACTTCCCTGTCCCTCATCCTTTGCCACTTCCCTGTCCCTCATCCTTTGCCACTTCCCTGTCCCTCATCCTTTGCCCTCCCGTGCTGCATTTGCCATCCACCGGCAGTCTTCACACCTTCTTTGTTGCCTCACTGTCCTCTCTATGTACAACCTGTCTGAACCACTGCAGTCAGATCTATCTCAGTTCACATGTTACATTATACACATCCATCTCCTTTCTTACAGATCAACAGTGTCTCACCTTGGGGTCTCCAGTAAGTGTCAGGGCAACAGATAAACAGTGTCTCACCTTGGGGTCTCCAGTAAGTGCCAGGGCAACAGATAAACAGTGTCTCACCTTGGGGTCTCCAATAAGTGCCAGGGCAACAGATAAACTGTGTCTCACCTTGGGGTCTCCAATAAGTGCCAGGGCAGCAGATAAACGGTGTCTCACTTTGGGGTCTCCAATAAGTGTCAGGGCAACAGATAAACTCTGTCTCACCTTGGGGTCTCCAATAAGTGTCAGGGCAACAGATAAACTGTGTCTCACCTTGGGGTCTCCAGTAAGTGCCAGGGCAACAGATCAACAGTGTCTCACCTTGGGGTCTCCAATAAGTGTCAGGGCAACACATAAACTCTGTCTCACCTTGGGGTCTCCAATAAGTGTCAGGGCGACAGATAAACTCTGTCTCACCTTGAGGTCTCCAATAAGTGCCAGGGCAACAGATAAACTGTGTCTCACCTTGGGGTCTCCAATAAGTGTCAGGGCAACACATAAACTCTGTCTCACCTTGGGGTCTCCAGTAAGTGTCAGGGCAACAGATAAACTCTGTCTCACCTTGGGGTCTGCAATAAGTGCCAGGTCAACAGATAAAAGGTGTCTCACCTTGGGGTCTCCAATAAGTGCCAGGGCAACAGATAAACGGTGTCTCACCTTGGGGTCTCCAATAAGTGCCAGGGCAACAGATCAACAGTGTCTCACCTTGGGGTCTCCAATAAGTGTTAGGGCAACACATAAACTCTGTCTCACCTTGGGGTCTCCAATAAGTATCAGGGCAATAGATAAACTCTGTCTCACCTTGGGGTCTCCAATAAGTGTCAGGGCAACAGATAAACTCTGTCTCACCTTGGGGTCTCCAATAAGTATCAGGGCAATAGATAAACTCTGTCTCACCTTGGGGTCTCCAATAAGTATCAGGGCAATAGATAAACTCTGTCTCACCTTGGGGTCTCCAATAAGCGCCAGAGCAACACACAACTTCCTTTTCTGTCCTCCACTCAGCTGCTTGGCCCGCTTGTCAATCACCTCCATCAAGTCTGCATCCCGCAACGTCTCCCCAACCTGGGAAAATGTTTTATGGAGCATCTCAACATACATATCAACATATGAGGGTGTCTCAATAGACACAAATTGTCAGTCCAATGAAGAAGTTGAAACATCTAGTGAATAAGGCGTCGATTATGAACGAGATACATAGATGCCAACTCTTATGGTGTACTAGCAGCCACTCCCGTGAATAGTTTACCTGTGTGCAGTCAGCTCTGCCAGTCTTGCAAGATCCAAACAGTATCCCAGTATGCATGGCATGTTCACATTGAGCAAGCATGGAAACCAGCAGATGTAGATAATTATATTGGTTCATCTTTTTCATCATTACTTATACGAATTTCTGTTCCTACAGGTATGCACCACCCAGACCTAGCACTTGTGAATATATGTTTACCTACTAGACATACATACCTGCGACGCTATGACATCTTGGGCAACACCTCTGAGGTTGGCGTAGAACATGAGGTGTTCCTGACATGTGAGGTCGTCAAAGAGGATATTTTGTTGTGGACAAACACCGGTCATCGATCGGATCTCCTCCTGGTCATTAGCATCAGACACGTCCTACAAGCAGCATGTGACATCAGGTAACAAATGACCTTGGGAAAATGGGTCTGTAACCTGAAAATATTGCGGGCGCTTCCAAAGATTTGAAGGCCCAATAACAATAATATAAAGAGTGTATGTATATATATATATATATAAGTATAAAAGTATGACGGGGGTTAGTGTTAGATTCCGATTGAATCCAATCAACTTAATCCTGGTATCTAACAAAATCTGAGTAAAGAGTCTGATTTGAGAATAGGAATTAAAAAAAAAAAAAATTTTGGTATTTAACGTTGGACCAGGAATATCTGCATACTGTCCCTAGTACTGACCAGTCTGTAGATGGTACTCATTCTGTCCCTAGTACTGACCAGTCTGTAGATGGTATTCAAACTGTCCCTAGTACTGACCAGTCTGTAGATGGTACTCATTCTGTCTCTAGTACTGACCAGTCCATAGATGGTACTCATTCTGTCCCTAGTACTGACCAGTCCATAGATGGTACTCATTCTGTCCCTAGTACTGACCAATCCTCATATTGTCTCTAGTACTGACCAGTTCTCATACCGTCCCTAGTACTGACCAGTCCATATATGGTATTCACACTGTCTCTACTACTGACCAATCCATAGATGGTACGCATTCTGTCCCTAGTACTGACCAGTCCGTAGATGGTACCACTGCCACTGCTCGCGGGAACAAGTCCTGTCAGAATGTTTATCAGGGTTGTCTTTCCTGCCCCATTATGACCCAACAATGCCGTGATCTGGCCTTCATAGATGTCCAGACATATTCCTGAAAGTAACCATGTATATTATATTATGTTTTATTAGTAATATAATGTAATTCAACTAAGGAGAGTTTGCGGTGAGAATGCAACTGTCTCATCAGAGGGATTGTGGTATTACAACAACAACATATGAAAATTAAGTTCCCTACCATCAACTGTCTCTCATCAGAGGGAATATGGTATTACAACAAGAACATATAAAAATTAAGTCCCCTACCATCAACTGTCTCTCATCAGAGGGATTGTGGTATTACAACAAGAACATATGAACATTAAGTCCCCTACCATCAACTGTCTCTCATCAGAGGGATTGTGGTATTACAACAAGAACATAATGAACATTAAGTCCCCTACCATCAACTGTCTCTCATCAGAGGGATTGTGGTATTACAACAACATATGAAAATTAAGTCCCCTACCATCAACTGTCTCTCATCAGAGGGAATATGGTATTACAACAAGAACATGTGAACATTAAGTCCCCTACCATCAACTTTCTCTCATCAGAGGGATTGTGGTATTACAACAAGAACATGTGAACATTAAGTCCCCTACCATCAACTGTCTCTCATCAGAGGGATTGTGGTATTACAACAAGAACATGTGAACATTAAGTCCCCTACCATCAACTGTCTCTATGTCAGAGGGATTGTGGTATTACAACAACATATGAACATTAAGTCCCCTACCATCAACTGTCTCTCATCAGAGGGATTGTGGTATTACAACAAGAATATATGAACATTAAGTCCCCTACCATCAACTGTCTCTCATCAGAGGGATTGAGGTGTTATATCAACAACATATGAACATTAAGTCCCCTACCATCAACTGTCTCTCATCAGAGGGATTGAGGTGTTATATCAACAACATATGAACATTAAGTCCCCTACCATCAACTGTCTCTCATCAGAGGGATTGAGGTGTTATATCAACAACATATGAACATTAAGTCCCCTACCATCAACTGCGACCACCTCCTTCTTGTCCGATGTGAACACCTTGCTCAGACTAAACATCCTATGACAAGAATCAGTTACATATGTCAAACAGTAACAACGGTTAGTTTCTACCTGGAAAATTATCAAGTTTATTGCTCGATTTCATTTTCCGTGAAGACATGTACAATGCTAAGAATTCTAAAACAGTATATTTAACAATATTGTAGTCCAAAAAAACACTCATATAAATGGATTTTAGTATTTTCTTGAAAACATCTCCAAAAAAAAAAAAATTCTGTTTAATGTCTAATTAGCAAGTTCAAGCATACATATTCTGTTCATGATTATGCTTAAAGATTCTGTATTGTTGCACCTCTGAGTTCAGGTTCCTCAGGATATAGGCGCCACTGAAGTAAATTATTATTATTATTATGATTATATATTTCTCAACTGAAAAAATTCCATGTTTCTAACAGTTGCTTAAAACACATTCTTCAGCGATGGCAATGCTAAATTTCAACAATAAACTTCACACTTCTTACCTAATGGCCTCCTTCCCTTGAAATTCTTGCGCCACATTCTCGACCAAATCTCTATCCATGTTTTGGCCCACTGTTGATTGACCCATCTTGCCCATTTCCCGGCTGGTGATAAGGCTTGTGGTTTCGTCATGGTGCTTCTTCACACACCAATAATCTTGACTGAGAAAATACAGGGGCGACCTCTTCTGGCCATATTCACCTAGACAATAATCGTTTTGAGTCATTATGTTTGTATTAATTTTCATGTTCAGTTAACATCTAAAAGTTAACTTCTAAAAATCAATGTGATGCTAAATCTATCAGCATAAGATGCGTTGATTTTTAAGGAAGTCTTTTTACAGATCTGTTATTTAGTTTTAGTGAAATCATCAGACAAACTATTAAAAAGTAAAAAAAAGTCAAAGGCAATTCTTTCAGTGATTTTAACAAAGGTATGCAATCTTATTAAACCAACAGAACATATTACTTAAACTATTCACACAAGTACTACAGATTTGGAAATCGATGAATCTCTTTCGCAAAGGACTAAATCAACTGAGAACAGAGTTTAAAATCTTGGTTGTATTGTTTTTTTCACTTGGCCACTGAACAGAACACATCACTGAGTATGTACTTTTCTATTAAACTGACTGTGCATATTACTTAAACTATTCATGCAGCAAAGATATGACCATCAACTATTCTGATTCGTGCTGGGCTAATTGAATTAAGCCGAGAGTTTTAAACCATTTCTCACTGTGCATATTACTTAAACTATTCACGCAATATAGATTTGAACATCAACTATTCTGATTCGCGCCGGGTTAATTGAATTAAGGAGAGAGTTTTAAACCATTTCTCACCAGGGATGACATTGTCAAAGTAGACAGCCAGCAGACCGTAGAGAACAAAGTCAAAGAGCAGCATGATGAGTAGAACATAGAGTGGCACCTGACCAATGTCCATTCTGTCAACGGTCATGCCACCGTAAGTGATGTCCAAGTATATTCCCTGAAACAAATCCAACGGCTCTGCATCATATAGCAGGAAATTTGCCTTAATATAATGTCTCTTTAATCTGTTCTTTGATAATCTGTTTTCTTCAGTAATGTTTCTGTATTAATGAACAATATCCTGCATTTCTATATGGAAAACAAATTTCATCATACACAAACCTTTTATTATGCTTGCAGAATTACTGAATTGATGACCACATTAAAGTAGCGTCTCACAAGTCCAAAACTCCAGACAATCCAAAACTGTCCATCCCAAGTTGGATGTAACAAAACATTATATAGTATTACAATTATCTAATGTTATGTGTTGTTACCATTAACTAAATCTACGAGCTCTAAACATTAACTGTTGAACTTCAACATGGCAAATTTGACACAACTGACAAAAAGGCCAACCCACCTGGTCTACTGCCATTGCTAGGGCAACGGGTGAAAGCAGACAGAGAAACACCTGCCCGACAACAGGTATACTGGACTCCGGTGGACCGAGTAGGTTGTTGGTTCGCGTGAAGCTGACCACTAAGTACAGCAGACTGAAGATGAACGTCGCCATCGCAGCGACGGTTCCAGCGACCTGAGCCTTGCTGAAGAACGGTGTCAGCATGAAGGACATCGTGATGATCGTGAGACCAAAGAACAAGAGCATCAGGAAGAGAAGGAAGAGACTCGCGCTGTTGAACAGCTGCGTTATGTACGCGATGAAGACGGTGACGACAACAACCACGAGAAGTAGAACTAGGTAGGTGGCACCCCACGATAACCTGCAAGACAGACGCAGATGTGGTAGGGCTCATTATAATAGAATTGTTACCACATCAGTTTTATAATATAATTATGTCATCAGTTTGATATAAGTTGAACTTATTATATCTAACTACATGTTATAAGTATCCTGCCAGTGGCAGTGCTGGGGTATCAGTTCTGGGATGTTAGATAAGAACCAAGGTCCAGTGTCACCAGATTGATAAGTGTTAATTAATTACCCAGGGACTGTTGCCTCATGAAAAACATATGGTGAGTCTGTTTAAACTAGAAGGTTAGAAAGTGAGAGATAATGATTGGCTAGTGAGTGTTTGGTGAGCCATGCTTGGATGTTATATAGTGTTGTAGACAGGGAGTAAAGTTGCAGTCAGAGAGTGAAGTTACAGGCAGGCAGTAGTGTAGGCTGAGGAGGGTTTCCCTCTCAGCCAAGGGTTGGGTAAGCTGGAGAGCGGTTGACAAGTGTGGTAAGCTTGGTTGGAAGTGGTAGACTGTCAGGGTTTAATATTGATTGTTGTAATAAAGATTAAAGTTGGTTAATATGGTGAAGTTTTATTTGTTAGTTCCTCTTTATATCGGTACCCCCCGTTGTCATAATATTTATTTAGAGAGAGAGACCAAATCATCGCTACGACACAATCACAAGTCTTCAACATTTGCGATGGTTGCAATTTATTTACGGTTGTTATTACAACAAGTTTCAATTTTACTTCGAAATTTATCTGCAGGACACACAGACATTTGTATCATTTGTATCTATTTCATCCAACTGTTACGTAAGAATTATTAATAACAGTTATAACTGTGTGAAACTGACCAGGCAGGCACTAATGGGAGATGGCATTAACTGCAAAGGGTAATTACATTTACAATGGTCAACATTGTTTTTAAACAACAACCTGCAAGAGGATGTTGGTGTAAAAACAATCATATTGAAGAGGGATCATTAAATTCATACACACTAAGGATATTCACAACCCTAATACGTTCTGTACTGTACTGTACAAATTGGCTAGATTTTAATTAAATATAAAATTAATATGTGAAGCGTTCAGGTAAACCTAAGCAGGCGTGTATAAACGAAATACTTCTGCACTCACCAGTAGGCGGAGTCTCGCATGCCAACCATGCGAAGACTCTCTTTGATCTTCTTCTCTTTCTCGCTGACCACGCTCACTGTCAGATAGCTGACAAATGGTGTAAATGCGAGAACGAAGTAAATCGCTGCAAACACTTGGATGAACTTGAAGTTTGATGTCCACTTTCCCTTTGGGAACTTCTGAGTGGACGACACCACCTGACTGATGTTCTTAATGCCCGTCTTCAGCTGTGCAACAATAAAATTTATACATCCTACCCAGACATCTCTGATGGCCAGAGTCTCTGAGAGCATTAATTCTAACTTGAGAGCCATTGTATATGTAGCATAATCGACAAATCTCAACTGAGTATCGCGCTGATTGGTTTTTCTGCTCTAGAGCGTGTGAGTCCACAACAGGTTACACATTACCCCCTGTGTGGGATCTTTTATTTCTTCTGGCATAGACACCAAATAAAAAGGATGTGCTAGTTTGAGTGTTATGTCTAAAAGTCACATACAAGCTTCAAAGTGGCAGCAGGTGGATTTGAACCTCAGTACCCTTGACAGAAATTAAAAGGCTGAAATTGCTGATTGATTGAAAAGTTGAAATTTAGAACACCGAGGAGCTATGGAGGATAAGAAAATGTGGGTCTTAAAGTGATGCTGAAATGTTAATTCTACTGCATGTGTATTCTCATAATGCTAATGAAAGGAAAAGTTTATATCACAAAGCTAACTTTTTATTTATTGAACAAAAACAGGTTGAGTGGGATTTACAGATACGTTGGCATATTAAAAAAAATTGTAAGTAATACAATAAAAAGGTAAAACCCAAGTTGTATAGCATTGTACCTGTTCCTTAGACCCGTGTTTTATACTTCACATCCCTGGCAGTCATGTCCATTCAAAATCCCATTCAACTACTCTAATTACTTATCACAATTCTATCACTGTCCGTAGCCAGGTACTCATTCATACAACTGGAGTAACATGGAGTGAACGAAACTGCCCATTTTTAGAAAAACATCGATAGATTCGAGAGTTCAAAGCTCTCTCTGTCCACGGTACTGTGGCCAACTGATATGTCAAACAACAGTGAACCACAATGTCCTACAGAAGTCATGCAACACACTTACCTCAATGAGTGCAGCATCTATTGACATCTGTAGGGCAATGAAGCCCTGTTTGAGATAACTGTCAGCTTTACAGTTTTGTCTGGCACCACGGCATGCATCTACAAAGACAGTTCCTTAATATTATCACACTGCATTCATTTACAAGTTTTCCTCACAAATGTTTTGTACATTGAAAAGGTTTTTCTGAGGTTGTGTTGTTCGTTTCACGGATAAATTGTTGGACATAATATAAAATCATCAATGGCTATTCACATTCACACACGCACATGTGTGTGCACGCACGCACAGACACATGCGTGTGCACGCATGCACAGATACATGTGTACACAAATATTTATCTGCATATTTATATGTATTTGTCTGTGTTCCATACACTTGATGATCAGAAAATATATTCTTCACTAAGGTGCTCCTTGAGAGGTAGTGATTCTAACATCACTTGTTATCCACCATTTTAAATCACAAGGTATTACACAACTACTTGCCGCACACAAGCTTCAGAAATACAAACCAGCACGAACCAAATGTGCCTATTACAACTACACGTTATATTCTCCACAAATAAGACATCATTTCAACTGCTTTTAAGAACTGCACATTGGCTAAAGCTATGCAATTTCTTACCCTGTAACAATACAAACTAGGACAGGCAACCAAATGGAAAGCAACATTGGACATCATAACCTCTTTTAGTGATATAATTATTCATACTACTTTAAAAATTGACACCCAATGCTTTATCAATTTCCCAAACACACTGACAAATCTCTACCTTTCCACGAATATACAGCCGCCATCTCTGTTGATGCTATCTTTGTATAGTTCATACGAATTGTATACGTAAGATTCTGCAAAGTTCCATCAGCAAAGTTGATTCCCGCAAGCACATTACGAGCATCTCGTCTGTATCTGTTCACAGCTTTGTCCACTGACCCAAAGAGGACATATGTGACTGGACTGTCTGATACTAACTGAGCCGTGACCCTGTCCATAAGCTGACCAACAGCCGTGGTGTTTGGGCTGACAAATAGTTGACCACTTCGCACTTCTGTGGAAACAGGTTTGGTTGGGAAGCTTGGAATCACTCCCTCCGTCGATGGCGATGTGAGATATTTGATCATAGCCAGGATGAGCACCAGATAGATTGGATAGAGAACTTCCTGAAATAAGACAACCTTACATTTGCTGTGTGAAGTCCTCATCCAAGTAGGCAAATTTCAGATTGTGTTCACAGAAAGACAATGTTGCCTTTCCAGAGCAGTGCATAAGTTTTATGAAGGAGACAACTGATGCAGAACAATGCTAGGACGCATTGTGAACATAACAATGCTAGGACGCATTGTGAACATAACAATGCTAGGACACATTGTGAAAATTTTGGTTGTGAACATTTTGCTGCGATCAACTCCATTCTTAATACATTAAGTCCTATATGCGAACAATCAACTCCATTCTTAATAAATTAAGTCCTATATGTGAACAATCAACTTGGAGATCAAAATTTTTTCAGTACAATTTGCTGTATGAAGTGTGCATGTGTATAATTTTTTTTATAAATATACAAACTAATGTCAAACAAAAATAATGTCAGCTGCAAAATCAGATTGACATATATTCCCTCTTGTTAATTGCTTAATTCTATACAACATATTTGCCCCAACACTTCAGTACATTGAACTGACATTTGGAGCACACTTTAGCAATAGAGATGGGGTGAATGGATGCCCTCTAACAAATGATGATGCCAATACATACCCCAAGGACTTGCCCCTTGTTCCGCGACTTGATGAGAACATTCCTCTTTATTAAGGCCAGTAGCTGTCGTGACAAACTCGACCTTGCCATGGCTGTGTCTAGAAGTACAGTGATGACAGGATTCAAATTATAACTGCAAATTATTGTAATTAGATGTTTATTAAAAAAAAAAACATAAAAATAATAAATAATGCATAAGAGGTCAAGAACAATTGTTTGTTGTCTTAGACAGTGTAGCTTGGTTAAAAATCAAATATGGCGCTTCAAAACATCTATTACGATGCTTCATAAAGGCATAGGGTCATTTACAATGTAATTGTAATTACCTAGACATTACAAAATCATATTTTAACCCAAAATACCCAATCCTGCATGGAACAAATAAAATCAACAAATATGAACATCTAACTCAAAGAAAAACTCAACAAAAATTTGTGCAATACCTACACTGGTCAGACACGCCACTCCTTGCATTAACTGTGGCAATCAGAGATCTCTACTTACTCACAAATGACCTGGTTAAACTTTCACTTCTTAAATGCACAGATCCTGGCCTGACTTCCCTGACAAGCCCAGCACACATGTTGTAACTTACACAGTACCTGCCCCTGAGCTATTGTTTGCACTGAACGCACCAGTTGTGCAACACGTTTGTTGATCTCGCTAGTCACTAACTTGTTAGAACGTGCAATGCTCACGAAAACTGTGAACTCCTTGGTAAGTAAATATAAGTGTAAACACTCATGGTAAACACTGATGACATTGATGATATAAAACATGGTTATCTTAGAAGGCACTCCGCTAAGATGACTGATTGTGAAAACACTGAGATATCTTGAATTGTCCTATTGCTTTGTGTAGACATGACCTGGGTTGTGGTTAATTGTAAAATTTGTAATTGATTTTTGGGGGCAACACAGTAAGAGTAATTGTTTTTTATGAGGCTGTGTAATTATGAATGGCCATTGTAACTGAACCCCACCCTGGCTGCAAGAATGCATGAATTCACTTAAAACCCTGTTTAAAAATTAACAGTACAGGTGTAGTCTTCTTCTATAAGACAATGTAGTCGTACTCAACCTATGAAGCATTGCAACTGACACTGAAACAGTGTCAGAAGCACTGTACGTAATTAATTTTTTTAAAGTCCAATAATTGTATAAAAGGCAAAAGGTACGTTCTTATATAGTGCGCTATCCAGTCTTTGGGACTGTGCAAAGCGCTTTACACTTACCCCCCTGGCAGACCTTTCTACACTTCACCCTCCGGCAGACCTTTCTACACTTCACTCCCTGGCAGACCTTTCTACACTTCACTCCCTGGCAGACCTTTCTACACTTCACCCCCTGGCAGACCTTTCTACACTTCACCTCCTGGCAGACCTTTCTACACTTCACCCCCTGGCAGACAGGTTCTCTTGATTGAGTATCCGATGTTCCAACCCTATTGCTACCTTTTACAAACGATGTAAATTATGTAATTAATTGTAATTGATTTCTAAATACATAAGGGTAATTATAATTGAGATTTTATAATGTTGGGTAATTGAAGTTTTTTTATTTTATTTAATCTAACTCCGGAAATGACCAATGAGTCCATAATTTATGTAGTAACGATCATTACAAAAACACATTGGTCACTAAATGATAACAAGTTGCCTGACTTGTTCCTCTCCAGATCTTTCAACATTCACTAACCAAAGCAAATTAAAGCACCATATGTGTAGTATTCAGTCTCAGTGGTTTTGTAAATTTGTTTACAAAATCACCTAATATAATGGCTTATAGTAAACTTCATCCATTACATATTTCTTATTTACTGTTTCTGAATAATAGTCAGACCAGGATCTATTTATTTAGGAAGTGAAAACAACTAGGATGAATGTGAGAGAATAGAAATAGGCATCTATGACTGCCACATGAGTGGCAGGAATGGCATGTCTATTGTGTGTTCTAATGGGTGTCCAACATATGGTCACAAGACATTTGGTCACACGACATATGGTCACAAGACATTTGGCCACACGATATGTGGTAACAAGACATTTGGTCAGTGGTCATACGACATTTGGTCACATAATGCAGAGCATGACATTTGGTCACAAGATTTATTTGAACATAGAAATCACAAACAAAACAAACAGTAAATTTTTTTTTAATTATTTAATCATTTCTTGAATCCAATAGGCGTAAACATGAACAAACAGACATGTTTTTTTTCATATCTACTACTGTTGTTAGAGTCATCTACTACTGTTGTTAGAGTCATCTACTACTGTTGTCAGAGTCATCTACTACTGTTGTCAGAGTCACCTACTACTGTTGTTATAGTCATCTACTACTGTTGTTAGAGTCATCTACTACTGTTGTTAGACTCATCTACTACTGTTGTTAGAGTCATCTACTACTGTTGTTAGAGTCATCTACTACTGTTGTTAGAGTCATCTACTACTGTTGTTAGAGTCATCTACTACTGTTGTTAGAGTCATCTACTACTGTTATTTGAGTCATCTGCCACTGTTCATTTTGATCCGTCCAATTCTACTACTACTGTCTACTACTACTACTGTCTACTACTACGCTCTCAGCCATCTCATATTTGCTCTTATTGTTCTGGGTTTCTTTGTTCATACAATTGTTATCATTCATACAATAGCTCAGACGCGCATCAAAACAAAAGGATTAGTCAATCTTGAAATTGGAATACAATGTACTGCAATAATGTTTGCTATGTTTTTGTTCATCTGAAAATTAGAGTGACATAATTGAAAGTCACTCATGGGCAATTAGGGCTAATGGTAACGTTATATCCACATTACGAGACAACACAAAATTGCATCATAAAAAAATTATGTGTAATATTATCTCAAACTATTTTATTTACATAGACAGATAATATAAAAAAATTGGCAGTCCTGAGTAAGTTTCACAGTTAGAGTGACCACCAGTTATTATTGCACATGGCCATTCTTTGTTACTTTCACATGGAATGATGCCCCAACAACCACACTGCCCTCTCTTTTTTCATTGGCAGTAAACAACAACAAATTTAATTTACGTAATCCAATACAAAAGATTAAACCATTGTGTCATCCACAAACAACTGCCAACAGGAATGTGGCATTGTTGACACACTGTTGACACAGCCACTCCTACTGACACAGCCACTCCTACTGACACAGCCACTCCTACTGACACAGCCACTCCTACTGACACAGCCACTCCTACTGACACAGCCACACCTACTGACACAGCCACTCCTACTGACACAGCCACTCCTACTGACACAGCCACTCCTACTGACACAGCCACACCTACTGACACAGCCACTCCTACTGACACAGCCACTCCTACTGACACAGCCACTCCTACTGACACAGCCACTCCTACTGACACAGCCACTCCTACTGACACAGCCACACCTACTGACACAGCCACTCCTACTGACACAGCCACTCCTACTGACACAGCCACTCCTACTGACACAGCCACACCTACTGACACAGCCACTCCTACTGACACAGCCACTCCTACTGACACAGCCACTCCTACTGACACAGCCACACCTACTGACACAGCCACTCCTACTGACACAGCCACTCCTACTGACACAGCCACTCCTACTGACACAGCCACTCCTACTGACACAGCCACTCCTACTGACACAGCCACACCTACTGACACAGCCACTCCTACTGACACAGCCACTCCTACTGACACAGCCACTCCTACTGACACAGCCACACCTACTGACACAGCCACTCCTACTGACACAGCCACTCCTACTGACACAGCCACTCCTACTGACACAGCCACACCTACTGACACAGCCACTCCTACTGACTCATGGTTCACAGACAGCTGGAAGAGATAGCCAGCCAATTTGCAAACAAGGCCAATCCTTAAATAGACATCCATTTCAGTGTAGTCTACTCATAAAAAATCTTTAGGAGTATGCACACCGTACAGCTTGGAGTATTGGTTAGTTCTTGTGAACGTTTAAGATCTACAACATTGCTTAGAACACACCTATAGAAAAATAATTTAAAAAATTTTTCTTTTAAAACCATTTTTGCAAAAAAATCAAACTTATCTAGTGTCCATTGGAACATACTAGTTCATCTGTGCAATTTTCTATATTGAGTTTTGATGAAATCATTAGAGAAACTATTAAATTATATTCGAATGAATTTTGTGATAAACCGGATTAACTAATTTAATTTTTTTTACGTTTATCTGTTTACGAATATCTTCCTTGCCATTCAACGAGGGCAGCCTAATAAGTGGATCACTGCAGACAGGTGAACCAGGTTATGTACTCGAAAGAGCCATGTAGATATAATAATTACAAAAATACAGACAACTAAAGAAATAAGTAGGTATAATTTGGAGTGATAAATAAAGTTAAGAATGACATGGCTTTCCCGGTCTGCCCATTACTTGTAAAAGTTCAGACGAGAAATATGCATACACCAGTATCTTTATTATGTGGCCTAATGACATGTATTATCAATGAATTGTTAGTCATATTAAAGTAGGCTGTTGTTATAGTCCGGACCCGGATGTAGTGCCAACCGGTTATTGGTCCGATACGTGTGCACTCACAATGAGAACCTGTCGTTACAAATAACAGCAGCTAAAGTTCCATCACCGGACAACATATGAATCAGCTATGCCAGTACAGGTCCAGCACTAAAACATTGCAGCACTAACTGCCACACATTTGAAAGGTCGAGGAATGTGTTTACTGCCATATCAGAACATCATTGTTGTCTAATAATTATTGAACAATTATTGTGTGTGCATTCAAGCGCAGTTATGTATAAAGCCGCAGGGAAAGTCTGTGTTAACTGAGCCATTTTTCATTATTTTTGATATGTAGGGCACAATCAAATTCATAAGACAAAATTGGTTTTATTCACATAAACTACGATTATTGGGAGATCGTTTTATACCAAGATAATATATCTAGTATGTATAGATAATTATATGTAGCTAATTCAGATAGAGTTGGCTCAACTAACACTTAGAGTGGGTTAAGTTGGGATAACACTTTACTTGTATAATTTACATAGGCCTTGTACTAAAATTTCAACCCAGTAAACAACCCAGTAAACACATCTACCCATCGGGCTCAACATGTCTCTGACAAGTCAACACACTTATTTAATAAGTCGACACAATTAATATAGACCAACTGCAACAAGTATAACTAACTGCTAATTTGTTGCCTTGTAGTATCTGATGTGTCAATCTGCTTGGAAAAATTAATTCCTTTTGGGGTAAAGAACACTCATCTTCGTTCTTTAACCACTGCCCAACATTTTCTAACCGTTGTGACAATGACACTTATTGTATGCCAATCGTGTTCTAATAACATGTTCATTCACTGGGTGGTACCATGTAACTGTTGCTGTTTCCTTGTGGGTGCCTCAATTAACCCAGTGGCTCAACAAACACTGCCTTCCCTACTCATTGTCAATCATCGAAGTATGAAGATATGACTGCTTGCCTAAAGTAAAGGTGTCTCTAATACTTTTGAGATCATTGGAAGAAGAGAAGAGGCCTAGCTATACTTTTCAAATAATGATGTATCATTAAATTTAAGCATGTCAGATAATATTATGTTGTTTAGCACCTTTGAGCAGGGACATTGCCAGGTTTGCTGGTGGAAGAGTGAAATGGATTTTTAGATGATTTTAGTAGGCAGAAGGATATTTGTGATTTTTCTGGCCACTAGAGAGGTGTGCGCCGTAATTTGTGCCAATATTGGTAAACATTGACAGGTATTGCACATACAGGCATATTACAAGAGTTAGAAACGTCTTATTTTTGACAAAACTCGACCAGCATGTCAGTGGGATGAAGAGTTTTTTATGACAGCAGCTGATAAAAACTTTTAGAATTTTTGATGGTCATGTTTTCTTATAATCATACAAAATGTTAACATGGCCACCAATGGGAAATGTAACTGTAGGCTGAACCCAGTTAATCGTTAGTCGTGGTCACAGTATGGTTATAAATTTTTTATCTGCTTATGTTTTGGTTGTTGCAGTAATTGTGGATATAATAGTTAATTTGGATAAAATAATTAGTTTATTACAACACATTTCTTAGAATTTTTATAATTTGCAATTCCAATAGTATAATGAGGCCTTCATTTTTAAAATAAATAAATTAATAAAAACGATTGCTAACCTGCCCCATGTTGTGTGTGTTTGACTTAAGAAAATTGTTGGTGTCAGGCTAGTTAATATTACATTATTATCAGGGTTGAAAAAATCATGATTTTTATTTAAAAAATCGGATTTTTTAAATTTAAATCGGATTTATTTGATTTTTTTAAAATCTGGTATATAGATATTTATATAGATGTTTAAATTTGTAAACTCTTTCACACATGTTCTATTCGAATCGATTTGGGTTCTTGTCTTAACAGAGCGTACATGATTTTTGTTAATATAAAGACATTAGACAATGTCCACAAGGCCTCACCCCCTGTAGTTGCATAATTTGTCTAGGAAAGGAAAGCATGCTGTGTGTCTGTGGCTCTAGCAGTAGTAATTATTGTTTGCCTATAGGGTGGATTAGCACCTGTCCAGGGCTCTGTGTACTCTAAGGGTATCTAACCGGAATACAAACTGGTACAGTATTAAACAACTGAGTCAACATACTGAATTGGTAAAACTAGCACAAGCTATAAGTGGACTTTAACTCAGGGCTTCTGAGTTGAAAAGATACTTCCTCTGGAAGACAAGTTTGTGTGGCTTCACTGCATTCAGAAAGGGAATAGCTCAAACATACACAATGCCATAAAATATTTGACTATCAGACTATCTGGTGTCAATACAGCTACACAAGTGTGCGCACTTTGTGTTTTGTATTAAAAAAACATACAAAACTGTGTTGATCTCGATGTTTGTAAACAATTATTTGTGTTAAATTCATAAAAATCAGCGATTAAAAAACCGGAAGTAAAAAAAATCATAAACCAATGATTTTTTTTGAGTGATTTAAATCAAACAACCCTGATTATTATATATATTTTATTGATTATTTAAACTTTTTAACCATCTCCTTTAGGAGGTGTCCTATAGCTGACCTACTATATATAATAATTTTTTTCTCAAATAAATGTACATTTTAATGTTGTGCTATAACGTTTGATGTGCATCAACTGATATGTTATGCAATTTGATGTTAAATAAGACATTTAATTGTTAATAAACACCTTTTTTAAATTTCCATCTGTTAAAATTGCACGAAAGAGCTTGCGGTAAGCTAATAGCGTAAAACAAGCATTTTTTTATAGAAAACAAACATTGTGTTTCATAAATGTCTATTAACCATGTTTCAATATGCATTTCATGTTGAGTGCAGTTCTTTGTAAATGATTAGGCACAAAGAAATGAAGGTATGCAACTCTAACCATAGCTAACACCATCTCCAGCTAACCCTATTCCTGGCCAACCCCATCTCTAACCCTAACCCTGAAGTGGTTTACAGACGATATAACCATTCCCATAGACACAGGTGATAGGAAAAGTGGACAGTTTGCTTGGAAAAGGCAGACAGCAGTAACAATCACGAATAGCCTGGTAAAAAAACGAATGCCAAAATGGAAACTTTTTCATAATTAGGGAGTATGGCACCAGTTGGTGAGGGAGCAGGTAGCTATTCTGTACTAGAACAGTCAGTCTTAACAAATTTGGACAGAATGGTTGTATGTTGCTGCGTCACTTCCACTGGAAGCATTGCATAAATCAGCATTTTCAAATCTGGTCGCAACGGGTATCTGGTCATGTGATACCCTGGGGTCATACCCCTTTATTGCGGCATATCCTAATCAAGCAATATGCCTTGTATCTAATCAACTAGAAGCATGAAAGCAGTGACATAAGCAATACAATTTAACAATTCTGACACATTGGAAATCACTAAAAATCCTGTTAAATGTGACAAATTGTCACTTTTCTTACAAAATTATGCCAAGTTTGGTTAAAATTAAGCAATTATATAAATGCTAATTTGAAAATAAATTCATTGGTATATCTAAAGAGACAGTAAGCAGGCTTCATTGGCTAGCAATGCTCTGGAAATCTAGTGTACATGGTGTATGATTTATCAAGTGTCAAAATGGACCTATAATTAAATTATGTGACTGGTTTGCAGCTAATATTATGGGCAGGGCATTGTTTTGACTTGGCTGTCAAATAAATATTAATGACGTGACAAGCATGTTTACCAACACGTGACATCACATTCTCACATGTGCAGTACACCAGCTGGCAAAAGCCGCAAACCGGTCAAGCTTTCTTTAACAAATGCCTTGCGATGCTCAAGCAAACCTGAATGACTACTGAGCTAAATACGCCAATGTTTTAGGTCTCAGTGGGAGGGAATGTTACAATAAGAAACTAGAGCACGGTGACGGCGTTAGTAAGTTACCAGATCTGTATTTTGTTCAAAATGGCTGGTAGAACGACCCAACCTCTGACCTGATTAAACGTTTGGCATGTATGATAAATATTAAACTTAGTTTCATAAAATAAACAGCTTAACAATTTTGTTAGCCAGAAAACAATGTTCATGTATTACCCATGAATGGGGTCAATGACAACATCAGCGGCAGAGCCAGCGTCGAGGGCGTGGGCCTAGGGCAAGGCTAGGCCGGTTTTACAGGCTGGCTACTGTTACAGGGTTCAGAGATTACAAACATTTCCTTTTCAGCGTTCATTCTGCTTTCATTTTATATAACAGCTGCCAACATGAATGGAATATATCCATTGGGGTAATATTAACCATTAATAGCAGTTCAAAGTTTAAATGTCGTCCACAAACACAGCCGTTTGGCAATGTTTACATCAGATCGCAATCAGCCAGAATTGTTGTTTTTATTCTTTTGGGATGCGATGAAACGACAGTGAGACTTCCTGGTGTGTTACAGACAAATGCAGGGCATAGTAAGTTTGGATATAGACAGTTTTTTTTAATTCATGCGATCTGACATAAGTGCATTTGCACAGGGACATTGCCAGGTTTGCTGGTGGAAGCTGTTGAGAGTGAAAATCACGTTTTCTTATAATCATGCAAAACATTAACATGGCCACCAATGGCAATGGCATTGGAAACGAAATGGGAAATGTAACTATACTATAGCTATAGGCTGAACCCTGTAAACGTTACAGGTCCGGAGGTCTAGCCACTTCGATCGTTTAAAGTACGTTGCATTTATCAGATTTGCATTAAAGTGCATGGTCAGTTCCAGCTCCCGACATAACATAACTGACGTCCAAGGCCAGGAACGTGGTTTGACAAAAACGCTACGACTTCGCTTCTTCGATGGAGGATTCGTTAAATTTCGGAATCAAGACATCGTTCGTTCGCGTTCGTTCAACGCCAACGGTGGCCTTCATTCAACGAATCGACCGATGACTACAGACAAAGTCAGAGAGGATCGTTACCACAAACGCTACGACTACGCCTTCTTCAATGGAGGTTTCATTCAATTTCGGAATCAATACATCGTTCGTTCGCGTTCGTTCAACGGTGGCCTTCATTCAACGAATCGACCGATGACTACAGTCAAAGTCAGAGAGGATCGTTACCACAAACGCTACGACTACGCCTTCTTCAATGCCAATGGAGGTTTCATTCAATGTTGGAATCAAGACATCGTTCGTTTGCGTTCGTTCAACGGAGGCTTTCATTCAATGAATCAGTCAGAGAGGATCGTTACCACAAACGCTACGACTACGCCTTCTTCGACGAAGAATTCGTTAAATTTCAGAGTCAATACTGGAGTTAACTTCTTAGACATCGTTCGTTCGCGTTCATTCAATGATTCGACCAGTCCCTGCCCCGACGACTACACATGTCATAGAGCATGTATTACCAGACTACAAATGATATGGTATAAGTAACAAGATGCACTTACAAATATGTCTTGATTCCGCTGCACAACGCAGCAATGTTAATAACAAATTAAACGTAAACACGACTCACGCCGTTATTTATGGACTCACGGCTACATCCGGCTATTCATCCGTCAACAAACCGCATCCGGGCAAGAGTCTGGCCGCAAGCACTAGGTTTGACTTTTACCGTCAGATGGCACCACTGGATTAATTCAGGATTAATTAATTAATTTCGTATTATTATAATAAGGCTTATATATTTACGTGTACAATTAAAGCGAAACAAAACAAAACATGGTTGGCGGCCTATGTACACATAAGAGTTACTAAAACTTAATCATTTGTAACTACAATTCAGAATATCACGTTAGTGGTTTACTAGGAAAACCTTGTTGAACACACATCTTAATTTCATTTCCATATTGATAGATAACTCTACGTTACGAGTGTATTATTCCAGCAATATTTGCTGAAAGTGAAAATATATTTGTATGCACCTATTCAAATATTTACTAATAGGATATGGCCATGCCGTTTGCGTCCAAACTGAACTTTTGTAACATATTTTGGCCTTTGTTTACTAAACTAGTCCCCTTTCTGGCAAAACAACACGTTTGTTTGGGACTTTGCGTTGGTTTGTGTGTTCCGGCCTCCCATTTTCTCCCACCTTTAGAATACATTTTAAGTAAACTACTGGCGAGATATTCCCATAGACACAGGTGATAGGAAAAGTGAACAGTTTGCTTGGAAAAGGCAGACAGCAGTAACAATCACGAATAGCCTGGTAAAAAAACGAATGCCAAAATGGGATTTTTTCTTCAGAATTAGGGAGTATGGCACCAGTCGGTGAAGGAGCAGGTAGCTATTCTGTACTAGAACAGTCAGTCTTAACAAATTTGGACAGAATGGTTGTATGTTGTTGCGTCACTTCCACTGGAAGCATTGCATAAATCAGCATTTTCAAATCTGGCCGCAACGGGTATCTGGTCATGTGATACCCTGGGTCATACCCCTTTATTGCGGCATATCCTAATCAAGCAATATGCCTTGTATCTAATCAACTAGAAGAATGAAAGCAGTCACATAAGCAATAAAATTTAACAATTCTGACACATTGGAAATCACTAAAAATCCTGTTAAAGTAAAAGCCCAACCTCACGACAGTTTTTCGCGAAATTACCAATAATAGCAGTACTAAACTATAGCTGATAACCCTACCCACCAAAACTGACTAATTAACAGAGAAAACCGATTAATTTGTAACTCGCCCCAGCAATGGACTTTGCCCGCAGCGAGAATGTTCCTCGGGTAACCTTTGACCCGTGACGTAGCAGCGGGAACCTTTTCGTTACAGCGGTATCGCAGACAACGAAGCGAAATGGCGGAAACAGAATTTGATGACACCAGCGTTGATTCTGAAAGTTTTAATGACGACAACAGCAGTGACAGGAGTAGTAACATTTCTGTTGACTTGTACGATTCGGATGGCGAACCATTACCGGGATCCGTCGCGCCACATGAACGTGCGGTAGATGGGTATCGGTTCTAGGGATACAGGTCAGAACGGCGACAAGTCGAAACGGCGACAACCAAAACGGCGACAGATCCAAAACGGCGACAACCAAAACGGCGACAAGGCAACACGGCGACAAACCAAAACGGCGACAATCGTGGTCAAAACGGCGACAAGGCATAAGTCAAAATGGCGACAACCATTGGTCAAAACGGCGACAACCATTGGTCAAAACGGCGACAACCATTGGTCAATTGCGACAAATATTGTGTATGTCAAAACGGCAACAAAAACGGCAACAAACCTAAACGGCGACAACGGAACGGCAACAAACCAGATAAATGAAGATGATAATTGTAACTTTATACGGTTAATGAATTGCATAAATATTATAATATTATATTAATTTTATATGTTGTGGGTATTACTATTGGAAATAAAAATGCCATCACGATATCATACCCTAACTAACTAACCCATGAATGGTTTGAAAGGAAATGATCAACTGAGTAGATGTTGCGTGTCACCCCAGTTTATGCCACGAGTTCAAAACCTTCAAATCAAAGTTAGGTTTCACTCTTTTGTCCACCAATAAGTGGCTTAAGAGGAACGGGTATAAAACCGGTGCTCCCTCCACGTCTAGTCACTCTGCTTTACATGACGTTTCCTCATATAAGTGTGTAAAATCGTGTTATATCGTTCGTGCATTTTGTGAAATCTCTATATATATTTTGTTAAATTGTACAATGCCAAACGACGACACAGACAACTGTGTGGTATGTTGCAAATTGGTCAGGCCTCGACAACAGGCACTGCAGTGCGATGATTGTGACCGGTGGCAACATCGGGTATGTAAGACAGGGCTCAGTCAACGCCGGTACAGGCAGCTGGTAGCCGATGACAGCAACAGTTTGGCGGTGTAGTGTGTGCTGCGGACGCCAGGTAGCAGACAAGGAACCAGCAGGAGATGTGGTAAGTGATTGTGATTATGGCAAATATAACAGTTAAATGTTAAGCGAGTTGTGTGCAATAGAGCCAATATGTTTGATAATTACATAGCCTGGTATTACATTACTGACAGCACCGTCGCAATACCTCAACCGCTTGGTCGGAATGCCCCAATGATGATCGGAATGTTCTATTGATTTTAATGCAGGAAAACACGTGTACAAATCATTAAAGTGTACAAATCTTCTCTTACTTCGAAATTTTAACTTTTTAACTGTTTTCATAGGCTTCGTGCAGCCATTTTAGTGCTCATTTTTTATTAACTACAGCAGTATATTTCACCATTTTTATGTTCAGGCCGTTAAGTTATACACGATGATTATTTATTTGTGTCGCCGTTTTGGTTTGTCGCCGTTTTGACCAAAGTGTGTCGCCGTTTTGACCATTGGGTGTCGCCGTTTCGACTCGACTTGTCGCCGTTTTGACCACGGATGTCGCCGTTTAGGATTGTCGCCGTTTTGGTTAGTCGCCGTTTTGGATTTGTCGCCGTTTTGGTTGTCGCCGTTTTGGATCTGTCGCCGTTATGACCAGTACCCGTTCCTAGCCAACTGTCACCGACACCGAGAGTGACGCTGACGATGCGGACCGTCGGGCTAATGACACTGGGGATCCACTCGTCCCCACTGACTGGTATAAATATAAATCATTCCATTAGCATAATGTAAATTACGTATGTTAGTTGTGATGAATAATGAATGGCACATGTAGTTAGTTGTCTTAACTTCGTGCATCGCTCAATGCCATGGCAACGCAGTATTGTCGGGTTTTCTATGACGTATATCCTTTCTGACTATGCCAAACTCGCAGAGCTCTACATTTGTTTATAACCGTTTGCATGCATTCACTCGGTGTAAGCTATTCAGAGTAATACCTTTGGAATATGCACTGCATAATCATAAATGACAAACTGCACTTGTTAGTTAGTTATTGTAATGCATTTTTGTTGGCATTTCTACATTTATCCGCCAGTGTCAGTGAACTTACATATGGTTTGACTGGCCCAATTTAACACCAAACAATGATTTCTTTGCAGGTGTCAGTGTGGTCAGTGCCAATCACTGGACACAGAAGAAGAATGTTTGTGTTGCCGAAAAATTGACCCTGTGGTGAGCACCATACAGGAGTCTGCGGCTGAGGTGCAGTGCATCATCACTCAGCATGAAGGTTTCCAGCCAGTAGTGCTGGACGTCAACGTCCTCCAGACTGCCTACTTCAACTATAGGCAGCAGTATGGACCTCTGGATTTAGCCAACAATGAGTGAGTAGTATGCATTTATCCAAACGTGATGAGGTTATGAGAAATATTCAAGGCACATAAGTATACCACAAGTATACTAAACTTTTTTTAAGATGAAAAACACCTGATATATTTTTGATATTGCTTATTTAATAACTGCTCGACAAAGAAGATACTAAAATAGTTGCATTTGAGTGATATAAAAAACGTTTATTCATCACATACTTTTGGAACATATAACGTGTTGGTATCCAATCAGCCTCGTGGACAAAGTATGCAAAACCATAAAAAGCCAGTTTCAAGAATTAATCACCACGCATGAATACATCATTTTTCATTATTCATCGTCAACACTCATAATACACTGGACATTTTATTAAGTATTTTTCTAATTTCCATCGTCTTTGTATCTTCCGTGTGTGTATTTGCTTGGTTTTGTTTTCAGACAGTTTCGTTATGTGGGCTACAGGCAGCTGGCTAGGTGGTGCTGGGGATGGCTCGGCAAGGACGTCAGATTGATTCTGCCAGCATGTGCAGTACACAAGCTTCTGGAAACATTTCCACTTGCCCCTGGCCAACAACGAGTTGGATACAGGGATAGGCTGTAATGTTGAAAGAATGCATGCATGAAAACCTTTCCAGTTTTGCCATGTTTGTTTTTAGAAATAAAACGTGTCACGTGTCTTCAACTAGCTTCTTTACAAAGATACCAAGTGAAAACAGAAATAGCAAAACAAAACCTAATCATATAGTTATAGCCAGGAAAGCTATTTATTGGAAATATAAATATTTCAACATAGCATATTCAACATATTAAGACATGCAAGAAGCAACATTACAAGACAGCACTACACCCAGCAACACTACACCCAGCGACCAATGATATAAGGTAAGGTTACTGCCTTTTCAACACTACATACTACAAAGTTTAGCGAAGTAATAAGATATTCATTTTAGACATGCATGAATCAATAGCATGAGAGCACCACACCAAGTGACCAGTTATGTATTGGGTTGCCGTTGAATGCAATACATAGAGTAAACAGAAGAACCCATCTCCACAGAAATCATGTCGGTAAGAATATTAACAAGACACTCATCGCCACAAAGCAGAGCGCACAGAGTTACGAGGTGCTGGTACTAGCACCTACACCTGGAGCATATCTAGTATAGCTACCAAACTGTTCTCGTGCAGCAGCTCTGTCCACATCCATCATTGCTGCGGACAATGGTGGTGGCACCTCATGGCCACGTAACGATTCTACAAGAGCTGCGTTGTTTTTTGCAATTTGCCTCAGCACAGCAGAAATCATGTCGTGCCCATACACTGCAAAATAAAAACAATTCTTAACTAACATTTAACAAACTTGCCTGTGTAATATGTACTTTACAAAAACAGACAACACTGGTTGACGAACACAGTGCTACACATTCTTACCATGAGTTGCAGGAGTCTTTTCCCACCTAACTGAAGGCTCCCCCTTCTTGGCTTTGGAGAAGTAGACTGTCAGTCTCTTCTCGCCATCCTCTCGGTATGCCCTCTTCCTGTCGGCACTCTCATTCATGTGCATGGCTGCCAGCAAGGTTTGGTGAAGGATAAGATTAAAGCAAATGACTAAAAACTGATATGTAATACACCTATAAGAAGAGTTATTTGCAAACAACATTAGAACCATCAAGTCATTATATATATATATATATATATATATATATATATATATATATATATATATATATATATATATATATATATATATATATATATATATATATATATATATATATATATATATATATATTATCATATTGCATTTGATATTTACCCTTCCATCTTTTCATCGAGTAGAACCATAGGAGCATCATCAGAAAGACTTTCCTTGGTCTGTGTGCTGGCAGACCTTGTTTTCAGCTTCGTTGTACACCCTGCATTACACAACAGAGACGTATATTTAAATCATGACTCAGATTATATTCACAGGTTGTTCTCATTCATGTATTTTCTCATTAATTATTTGAACCTATTATGGTAGAAATAACAAATAATATTGCGTTATAATTCACTAAAATAAGTAATTTGCCATCAAAAGTTTTATTACAAGTTACTAAAATGATTTAGATGTCTTATAATCACCTTTGCTACGCATGCTTTGTCGAGTCTGAACAGCACGAGGCATGGTGTGTTTAGGAGGAGACTGGTGTATGGCACAGGTACATGTGCAACCAGAAGTTCCAAAATCTTGCGATTCCTCCTCAGGCTGACTCTCCTCGCCTCTAACTGTTGACTCGAGACTGGTTATTGTACTGGTGGTGGTCTGTTGACTCGATACTGGTTATTGTACTGGTGGTGGTGGTCTGTTGACTCGATACTGGTTATTGTACTGGTGGTGGTCTGTTGACTCGAGACTGGTTATTGTACTGGTGGTGGTCTGTTGACTCGAGACTGGTTATTGTACTGGTGGTGGTCTGTTGACTCGAGACTGGTTATTGTACTGGTGGTGGTCTGTTGACTCGAGACTGGTTATTGTACTGGTGGTGGTCTGTTGACTCGAAACTGGTTATTGTACTGGTGGTGGTATGTTGACTCGAGACTGGTTATTGTACTGGTGGTGGTCTGTTGACTCGAGACTGGTTATTGTACTGGTGGTGGTCTGTTGACTCGAGACTGGTTATTGTACTGGTGGTGGTCTGTTGACTCGATACTGGTTATTGTACTGGTGGTGGTCTGTTGACTCGATACTGGTTATTGTACCGGTGGTCTGCAGCTTTTTGTCTTCAAGTATCTGGACAACGTAACAATGCGAATGTTTAAATGTGTTAAAAATTACAACATTGGGATTGTACATTTTATTTCGAACATATGCACACTATAAGCATTCTGAAACGCAACAGCAATCTACCAAAATTATTAAATGTACACCAGCCAGACAAGCTTAGTGGGCCACTGCACATATTCATTTAGACAGACATCTCACAGCCACATTCCAACATCTAATTGGTAAACATGTGCTGGACCTGGCTAATGGTCTTCTTGACCTACTGAGTCTGAGTACTGACACTGACAGGCTAGGCTAGGGCCTATATATAGGCGTAGGACTAGGTATGTATGACTATAGATATAACTGTCATGTCATAGACATAGAAACATGAATAATAATTTGACAAATACATAATATGGTAACCAATAATAGAATCTTAGGTAGATGTGCTCACTTGAAAACAACACATAATTGTAACTTTTAAGCTTACCCGGTCCGGTGGGCTGACAGTTTCACCAGGGCAGCACTTCGTTTTCTTTTTCGCCTCTTTGGCTTCGGTTCGTCACCGCTGGAAGAGACTGATGGCACCGCATCGTCATTCAGTACAGGTGCTTTGCTAAACCCCAACTGATGTTGAAGAGAGCGATCAAAATCAGATCGAAGAAAGTGGGCGGAACACAATATCGAGTGCGCCGACGGCCCGGTCCAGTCAGCTTGTTTCACGCGAACGAAACGATTCCAAAGCGCACACCTTTTCCTATCCTTCATAGGAAATTTATGTAGACTTACTGTCTCCGATGTTTGATTGGAACATCCACCCGCTACACAGATTCTAGGCATGTTTTGAGTCAACTGTCAGCGCGCTCAACAATGTTTACAATGCGGCAGTCTACGATGAGTTCCCGCTGCTACGTCACGCGACCGGAAACACCCGAAGCTTGCCGAATGGTTTGCTGTGTGCGGCGCATCTCAAACTGTGATCTTAATTACCGCCTTGTTAATGATAGAACGAGGAGGTCATGTGACAGACTGTCAACAATGGTTACTGATATATAAATGATTTATTCTATGCGGTAAAATCGTAACTTAAAAATGATTGGGCTTTTACTTTAAATGTGACAAATTGTCACTTTTCTTACAAAATTATGCCAAGTTTGGTTAAAATTAAGCAATTATATAAATGCTAATTTGAAAATAAATTCATTGGTATATCTAAAGAGACAGTAAGCAGGCTTCATTGGCTAGCAATGCTCTGGAAATCTAGCGTACATGGTGTATGATTTATCAAGTGTCAAAATGGACCTATAATTAAATTATGTGACTGGTTTGCAGCTAATATTATGGGCAGGGCATTGTTTTGACTTGGCTGTCAAATAAATATTAATGACGTGACAAGCATGTTTACCAACACGTGACATCACATTCTCACATGTGCAGTACACCAGCTGGCAAAAGCCGCAAACCGGTCAAGCTTTCTCTAACAAATGCCTTGCGATGCTCAAGCAAACCTGAATGACTACTGGGCTAAATACGCCAATGTTTTAGGTCTCAGTGAGAGGGAATGTTACAATAAGAAACTAGAGCACGGTGACGGCGTTAGTAAGTTACCAGATCTGTATTTTGTTCAAAATGGCTGGTAGAACGACCCAACCTCTGACCTGATTAAACGTTTGGCATGTATGATAAATATTAAACTTAGTTTCATAAAATAAACAGCTTAACAATTTTGTTAGCCAGAAAACAATGTTCATGTATTACCCATGAATGGGGTCAATGACAACGTCAGCGGCAGAGCCAGCGTCGAGGGCGTGGGCCTAGGGCAAGGCTAGGCCGGTTTTACAGGCTGGCTACTGTTACAGGGTTCAGAGATTACAAACATTTCCTTTTCAGCGTTCATTCTGCTTTCATTTTATATAATAGCTGCCAACATGAATGGAATATATCCATTGGGGTAATATTAACCATTAATAGCAGTTCAAAGTTTAAATGTCGTCCACAAACACAGCCGTTTGGCAATGTTTACATCAGATCGCAATCAGCCAGAATTGTTGTTTTTATTCTTTTGGGATGCGATGAAACGACAGTGAGACTTCCTGGTGTGTTACAGACAAATGCAGGGCATAGTAAGTTTGGATATAGACAGTTTTTTTAATTCATGCGATCTGACATAAGTGCATTTGCACAGGGATATTGCCAGGTTTGCTGGTGGAAGCGGTTGAGAGTGAAATAGTGGATTTTTAGATGATTTTAATAGGTGGAAGGATATTTGTGATTTTTTCTAATTTTGACAAAACTCTACCAGCATGTCAGTGGGATGATAACAACGGCTGGAATTTTTTTAACAATTTTTGATGGTCACGTTTTCTTATAATCATGCAAAACATTAACATGGCCACCAATGGCAATGGCATTGGAAACGAAATGGGAAATGTAACTATACTATAGCTATAGGCTGAACCCTGTAAACGTTACAGGTCCGGAGATCTAGCCACTTCGATCGTTTAAAGTACGTTGCATTTCTCAGATTTGCGTTAAAATGCATGGTCAGTTCCAGCTCCCGACATAACATAACTGACGTCCAAGGCCAGGAACGTGGTTTGACACAAACGCTACGACTACGCTTCTTCGATGGAGGATTCGTTAAATTTCGGAATCAAGACATCGTTCGTTCGCGTTCGTTCAACGGTGGCCTTCATTCAACGAATCGACCGATGACTACAGACGAAGTCAGAGAGGATCGTTACCACAAACGCTACGACTAGGCCTTCTTCAATGGAGGTTTCATTCAATTTCGGAATCAATACATCGTTCGTTCGCGTTCGTTCAACGGTGGCCTTCATTCAACGAATCGACCGATGACTACAGACAAAGTCAGAGAGGATCGTTACCACAAACGCTACGACTACGCCTTCTTCAATGGAGGTTTCATTAAATTTTGGAATCAAGACATCGTTCGTTTGCGTTCGTTCAACGGAGGCTTTCATTCAATGAATCAGTCAGAGAGGACCGTTACCACAAACGCTACGACTACGCCTTCTTCGACGAAGAATTCGTTAAATTTCAGAGTCAATACTGGAGTTAAGTCTTAGACATCGTTCGTTCGCGTTCATTCAATGATTCGACCAGTCCCTGCCCCGACGACTACACATGTCATAGAGCATGTATTACCAGACTACAAATGATATGGTATAAGTAACAAGATGCACTTACAAATATGTCTTGATTCCGCTGCACAATGCAGCAATGTTAATAACAAATTAAACGTAAACACAACTCACGCCGTTATTTATGGACTCACGGCTACATCCGGCTATTCATCCGTCAACAAACCGCATCCGGGCAAGAGTCTGGCCGCAAGCACTAGGTTTGACTTTTACCGTCAGATGGCACCACTGGATTAATTCAGGATTAATTAATTAATTTCGTATTATTATAATAAGGCTTATATATTTACGTGTACAATTAAAGCGAAACAAAACAAAACATGGTTGGCGGCCTATGTACACATAAGAGTTACTAAAACTTAATCATTTGTAACTACAATTCAGAATATCACGTTAGTGGTTTACTAGGAAAACCTTGTTGAACACACATCTTAATTTCATTTCCATATTGATAGATAACTCTACGTTACGAGTGTATTATTCCAGCAATATTCGCTGAAAGTGAAAATATATTTGTATGCACCTATTCAAATATTTGCTAATAGGATATGGCCATGCCGTTTGCGTCCAAACTGAACTTTTGTAACATATTTTGGCCTTTGTTTACTAAACTAGTCCCCTTTCTGGCAAAACAACACGTTTGTTTGGGACTTTGCGTTGGTTTGTGTGTTCCGGCCTCACATTTTCTCCCACCTTTAGAATACATTTTAAGTAAACTACTGGCGAGACATTCCCATAGACACAGGTGATAGGAAAAGTGAACAGTTTGCTTGGAAAAGGCAGACATCAGTAACAATCACGAATAGCCTGGTAAAAAAACGAATGCCAAAATGGAAATTTTTTCAGAATTAGGGAGTATGGCACCAGTCGGTGAGGGAGCAGGTAGCTATTCTGTACTAGAACAGTCAGTCTTAACAAATTTGGACAGAATGGTTGTATGTTGTTGCGTCACTTCCACTGGAAGCATTGCATAAATCAGCATTTTCAAATCTGGCCGCAACGGGTATCTGGTCATGTGATACCCTGGGGTCATACCCCTTTATTGCGGCATATCCTAATCAAGCAATATGCCTTGTATCTAATCAACTAGAAGCATGAAAGCAGTCACATAAGCAATAAAATTTAACAATTCTGACACATTGGAAATCACTAAAAATCCTGTTAAATGTGACAAATTGTCACTTTTCTTACAAAATTATGCCAAGTTTGGTTAAAATTAAGCAATTATATAAATGCTAATTTGAAAATAAATTCATTGGTATATCTAAAGAGACAGTAAGCAGGCTTCATTGGCTAGCAATGCTCTGGAAATCTAGCGTACATGGTGTATGATTTATCAAGTGTCAAAATGGACCTATAATTAAATTATGTGACTGGTTTGCAGCTAATATTATGGGCAGGGCATTGTTTTGACTTGGCTGTCAATATTAATGACGTGACTAGCATGTTTACCAACACGTGACATCACATTCTCACATGTGCAGTACACCAGCTGGCAAAAGCCGCAAACCGGTAAAGCTTTCTCTAACAAATGCCTTGCGATGCTCAAGCAAACCTGAATGACTACTGAGCTAAATACGCCAATGTTTTAGGTCTCAGTGAGAGGGAATGTTACAATAAGAAACTAGAGCACGGTGACGGCGTTAGTAAGTTACCAGATCTGTATTTTGTTCAAAATGGCTGGTAGAACGACCCAACCTCTGACCTGATTAAACGTTTGGCATGTATGATAAATATTAAACTTAGTTTCATAAAATAAACAGCTTAACAATTTTGTTAGCCAGAAAACAATGTTCATGTATTACCCATGAATGGGGTCAATGACAACGTCAGCGGCAGAGCCAGCGTCGAGGGCGTGGGCCTAGGGCAAGGCTAGGCCGGTTTTACAGGCTGGCTACTGTTACAGGGTTCAGAGATTACAAACATTTCCTTTTCAGCGTTCATTCTGCTTTCATTTTATATAATAGCTGCCAACATGAATGAAATATATCCATTGGGGTAATATTAACCATTAATAGCAGTTCAAAGTTTAAATGTCGTCCACAAACACAGCCGTTTGGCAATGTTTACATCAGATCGCAATCAGCCAGAATTGTTGTTTTTATTCTTTTGGGATGCGATGAAACGACAGTGAGACTTCCTGGTGTGTTACAGACAAATGCAGGGCATAGTAAGTTTGGATATAGACAGTTTTTTTTAATTCATGCGATCTGACATAAGTGCATTTGCACAGGGATATTGCCAGGTTTGCTGGTGGAAGCTGTTGAGAGTGAAATAGTGGATTTTTAGATGATTTTAATAGGTGGAAGGATATTTGTGATTTTTTCTAATTTTGACAAAACTCTACCAGCATGTCAGTGGGATGATAACAACGGCTGGAATTTTTTTAACAATTTTTGATGGTCACGTTTTCTTATAATCATGCAAAACATTAACATGGCCACCAATGGCAATGGCATTGGAAACGAAATGGGAAATGTAACTATACTATAGCTATAGGCTGAACCCTGTAAACGTTACACGTCCGGAGATCTAGCCACTTCGATCGTTTAAAGTACGTTGCATTTCTCAGATTTGCGTTAAAATGCATGGTCAGTTCCAGCTCCCGACATAACATAACTGACGTCCAAGGCCAGGAACGTGGTTTGACACAAACGCTACGACTACGCTTCTTCGATGGAGGATTCGTTAAATTTCGGAATCAAGACATCGTTCGTTCGCGTTCGTTCAACGGTGGCCTTCATTCAACGAATCGACCGATGACTACAGACGAAGTCAGAGAGGATCGTTACCACAAACGCTACGACTACGCCTTCTTCAATGGAGGTTTCATTCAATTTCGGAATCAATACATCGTTCGTTCGCGTTCGTTCAACGGTGGCCTTCATTCAACGAATCGACCGATGACTACAGACAAAGTCAGAGAGGATCGTTACCACAAACGCTACGACTACGCCTTCTTCAATGGAGGTTTCATTCAATTTTGGAATCAAGACATCGTTCGTTTGCGTTCGTTCAACGGAGGCTTTCATTCAATGAATCAGTCAGAGAGGATCGTTACCACAAACGCTACGACTACGCCTTCTTCGACGAAGAATTCGTTCAATTTCAGAGTCAATACTGGAGTTAAGTCTTAGACATCGTTCGTTCGCGTTCATTCAATGATTCGACCAGTCCCTGCCCCGACGACTACACATGTCATAGAGCATGTATTACCAGACTACAAATGATATGGTATAAGTAACAAGATGCACTTACAAATATGTCTTGATTCCGCTGCACAATGCAGCAATGTTAATAACAAATTAAACGTAAACACAACTCACGCCGTTATTTATGGACTCACGGCTACATCCGGCTATTCATCCGTCAACTAACCGCATCCGGGCAAGAGTCTGGCCGCAAGCACTAGGTTTGACTTTTACCGTCAGATGGCACCACTGGGTTAATTCAGGATTAATTAATTAATGTCGTATTATTATAATATGGCTTATATATTTACGTGTACAATTAAAGCGAAACAAAACAAAACATGGTTGGCGGCCTATGTACACATAAGAGTTACTAAAACTTAATCATTTGTAACTACAATTCAGAATATCACGTTAGTGGTTTACTAGGAAAACCTTGTTGAACACACATCTTAATTTCATTTCCATATTGATAGATAACTCTACGTTACAAGTGTATTATTCCAGCAATATTCGCTGAAAGTGAAAATATATTTGTATGCACCTATTCAAATATTTGCTAATAGGATATGGCCATGCTGTTTGCGTCCAAACTGAACTTTTGTAACATATTTTGGCCTTTGTTTACTAAACTAGTCCCCTTTCTGGCAAAACAACACGTTTGTTTGGGGCTTTGCGTTGGTTTGTGTGTTCCGGCCTCCCATTTTCTCCCACTTTTAGAATACATTTTAAGTAAACTACCGGCGAGATATTCTTCATTTTAGTCGCACGTGGTTTAGGTGCATAGCCCCATACGGAGCCTGGATAATCGACAGTCTGAGTGCTTGCGGACGTGCGTGCGTGCGTGCGTGCGTGCGTGCGTGCGTGCGTGCGTGCGTGCGTGCGTGCGTGCGTGCGTGCGTGCGTGCGTGCGTGCTGGTGTTATGTTCACATCATTATTAGTGTCGTTGTTGCTGTTGTTTTTTTTTTTTATTCTTATTACAATCATTATTATATCTCGTGTTGACAGCTATATTAGTTACCGACGCTTTTTCTTGTTATTGTACTGCTGCCATTTGTTTATATAAACTGGTAACAGCCTAGGCACCGCTGTCAACTAGGAATTGTATTATTGTTCTTCATATGTTTTATTTGTACACCAAACATGAAACGATACAAGTCGTTCTGTTCACCGAAATGCTACACATTGGCCACAAATAAATCAGATTCCATAATGCATAATTCAAATATTTATTGATCCTACATTCGTAATGGAAGTCCAAACTCCAGAATGTACCCAATACTATGAGCAAATATACAATAGAACATTTTTCATTGTACTCTGTAGAAATGTGTATTTCATGCAAAACAACATTACTATTGTATGTAAGCCACAGCCAGAAAACAAGAGAGAATATTAGAATGGATCAACTACAATCTTACTATTTTCGCTAACGTTGGGGTAAATAATAACTTATGACTTTAATAAAGTATTGTACTACAAGTATATTATATGTATCCTATATGTACAACTACTATATACACACACGCACACGCACATATTATAGCTGCTTATATATGATACATATAATACATATGTAGTACAATACTTTACATGAATACAATGTACAGCGACTACTAAGTTCAGTGTCATTAGCTAAACTGTGTGTATGGAAATACGTTTGTGTCATTCGGTACTAGTGACCTATTGTCTGGTTTGTCTCATCCGTCTTCCTTCGCTTAGAACAGGCGCTGCTCTCGGGAAGGCCAAGACATCGACCAAACATCCGTTGGCCTGATACTCGTCTAGCAGGTCTCGCCACATGCTGCTACACCGTAGCACGTGCTGGTTCCCTAAACGTGAACATTGTAGTTAAACTTTGTGGAATAAGAGCGACCTCTGTACGCATATAACGTTATAATAAATCGACTTTGTCCAAATTAAATATTTAAATCAAGTAGATATTCAGTAACGGTAAATTACGACACCAACATATTCGTACAGTTTCAAACACAATAATGATAAAGCTTAGACACTATAACAACAATAGCAATGTATTTATTTTAACACCGTAAAATCCGAGGCTATTGCCCCGTTCACGAGTGTGGAAATATATACGTAAAATAGTATATTAAAATTACATATGAACAGATTAAAGTGCTAAAACAAAGTACAATAGACAATACAATAATATAAATTGGTAATTACTTTGTGGCATACAGTGTATCAAGTTGCAAAAACAGTAAATAAAAGTTAAAAATAGGTAAATCAATTTACAATGTATACACTACGTTGTATAGCACACAGAAGTTAGTTAGAAAATAAAACTGTCTTTAATATCTTTTTGAAATGCGCGCTATTCCGGGTGTTCCGGAATGCAGCTGGTAAAGCGTTCCACAGTGTCAAGCCAGCACACGCAAACGACCGTACCGTACCGTACCGTACCGTACCGTACCGTACCGTACCGTACCGTTCGAAGTTGATACGTGAAACATGCAGAAGTAGATCGACTTCGTATAAATTATTCTATTCAGTATTATGTACCGAAAATACAAAATACTGGCTGTTGTTTTAGTATTGTTCTCGTTAATCTACACATTTACGTTGGTTAAAATGTACGTAAATCCACTCTCTACTCGCCAATAATGATGAGTCCCTTCTTGGCGCGCGTCAGAGCTACGTTGATCTGGTGTTGATCCGTAATGAATCCCAAGTTGGTCTTCAGCCAACCGATGGTCGGGCGCTTGTCGATCTCGTGTCGAGGCATTGATCGCACAGTGGACATGATCACGTAATCCCACTCGTCACCTGAGACAATCAAAATAGCCACACCATGCACTTGCAAGAGCAAAATAATGATGATAAGGTGAAATTAAACATTGGATTGGATCACATAACTTTGGTTGGCCGTGCAAGTGTTTGGGTGTACAAAGCAGTAGTACTCTATTAGTATTATTATGGTGATAATTATTTAACCCACAGTGGTTCACAAATCATTCACCAGAACTTACTTTCGCTACGTAATGCCAAGCACTACACCATTACTACACCATTACTACACCATTACAACACCACACCTACACCAAGAATAGTAAATATGTTCCCGGACCATCTTGCACGGGTGCCTGCACCCCACCCAGATCCGTCCCTGAATACTCTCCATGTTGTTCTATGGAACTGATGCGTTGACACTATACCGAAAGCAAGTTGGGAAATTAGGAGATGACAACATATTTCCTAAGCAAAGTATGTACTCTTAACTGCGGAAGGGACTTGAGAGAAATGTGGCCCCAAACTAAGATTCAAATATGCAGTGAAGCGAAATGTGAAGAATAATGATATCGACTCCAAGCAGTGGTACTCACTTGCTCAAGAAACACCGACTCGGAGATGATTCCTGCAAACCGAACCAAGCAAGCGGCCATAGCCACAACATAGCAACACGGAGAGAGGGGGAGAGAGAGGGAGTTAGATTTATGGATCTATTATTGAAACAATGTCCCAGCGGTGTCGCAGTATACAAGAATCTGAGCTCACCTTTTAAGCGAGAGATTACAGCAGTGGATGTGCAACTAAATGTTATGATTCATACCTTGGCTGGCTATGACTGTGCTCACATTGGGACGTTCGAACCCGACCTCCTCCAGATTGCGAGCGATCTCCGAGCACTGCGCCCTATACTGACTCAAGACCGTCACCTTGTTCTGAGGCACCCCGCAGTGGTTCACCAGGTGAGCGAATATGCGCACCTGCGAACAATTCACATTCACACATTGAACGCTACGTTATTATTTGTGGAATTTTATTTAAATCGGTGTGTATCGGCGAATGCTGTGGATTAAATTATGTATACTATTGTGAAATATTCATGCTCGAATAACTTAAATATCACGAAGAGATTGTGAAACTACATCACAAACGAGTACCGTATAAAAAGCAGCTGACTTTTATTGCCCGCTAAGCATACATGCCAACTCTGAGTGGTGCACATCTATAAGACTGGTAACAGAAATCCGTAAGATCGCAAGCGAAGCCATATGCTTATTGACGTCCGGTCGTTTGCCGCGCATTCTCAATAACAGCTCGCCGTGCGAACGGGGATATGTTAATTGGATATCGCAAGACTGTCTCCTGAGCCAGTAAGACCGTCAAATTACAGAATATCCGAACGACTTACAGTAAACAGTAAGAATTGGCACGGATGGTTAGTGCGGCGCTACACATTTATCGACATCAGCTGCCTTTAAATCTACTTACAGCGTGGTCTCTTTCAGCAATGTTGCTCTTTGACGCTTCATTTCCTTCACTCGACGATATCACAAGACTACGCTCGGCCCCTTCCACGTGACAGAACACCAGGGGGCGTTGTCGGTTAGGCCACATCACTTGTAGCTTACTCTGGCTTCCTTCTGGGTATTCACCAAAGTTCAGTCTCGCTTTGAAGCCATCGGCTGTTTTCAATCGACTGTCGTAGAATTGTCGCGACGGAAATTCGCATATGGCAGGATGCTGACAAGTAATGGTTGCATTTAGATTGAGAACGGTATTTAATTAAAATTAATTGTATATGACTATAAAATAACTTAAACAATTTATGTATTTCCGATAACGTGCTCGCTTATAACAATATATTATTCAGCTATGTTATGTACTGTAGGAGTGGCTGCTTACACCAAGAATATTATAAATACACGTTTGTACAAAAACACACAACAGTCCTGAGGCATTGTATTTACATATTAGGCATGGCGAACATCGTGACCAGTAGATTAATTACCTACCATTCTGTACTGCATATCCAGCAGTATAGCTTTCCCTGCATATCGCTCAAAGAGGGATATTTCCAGACCGAGCTCCTTGGCCGTCGGCTGCTTCACGATGGGTCTCAGTTGTTTGTGGTCTCCAATGAGGACAACTTGCAGCGGTTTGTGACACGTCAACGGAATGAGACTCTCAGGCTCCGTGCACATGCCGCATTCATCGATGATGCACTGCGTCACGTTGGCGGCTCGCGTGATGCGGGGACTGGCGCTGTGTGAGCACGTGCACAGCAGGATGTCGTACTGCTTGATCTCGTGAATGGCGGCGTCCGTCACCAGTTTCGAGTACCTAAGACATGATGATCCAGTCGAACGGAGTTACAACGTGCGCGTGCACGTTATTTGTAGCGCTTGTGAGTGCAAATGTGCCACACAGACACACACCCTCGCACGCACACACTGAAACATTTGTTGGAATTACTCTTAATAAAGTTAAAGGAACTATTGAGGACCCACAGTAACATTTGTGAAAGAACAGTGTAGATTAGATATCAGAAAGTATTTATTCTCACAGAGGATGATAAATGAACGGAACGAATTATCTACTGATTGTGTAAATGCTAGCAGCGTGAATAAGTTAAAAAAAATTGACAACCATCTCACATGTGTATGAGATAGTTGTTTAACGTATTGTTTTACGGGTCGCCATTCTGATGTGCTGTTAGCGTTCGGTAAACGCGAATGGCCTCCTAGAATGGATAAACAAATAGATCGATTTTACCGTGATTTTTTCTTAAGAAAGCTGGACATAGCAGGCCACCGGGACATAGCAGGCCACCGGGACATAGCAGGCCACCGGGACATAGCAGGCCACCGGGACATAGCAGGCCACCGGGACATAGTAGGCCAGCGGGACATAGCAGACCACCGGGACATAGCAGGCCACCGGGACATAGTAGGCCACCGGGACATAGCAGGCCACCGTAACATAGCAGGCCACCGGAACTAAATGGAAAAGCAGTATTTCCTGCCAGAAAGCGGTAACGTTGACATGTATGTAACTTCAACCCTACTATAAATGATCTTAATGTAGAACTATATTAATCTACATCACTTGCACGATTAAACAATTACCTAGATCGGTAAACGCGAATGGCCTCCTAGAATGGATAAACAAATAGATCGATTTTACCGTGATTTTTTCTTAAGAAAGCTGGACATAGCAGGCCACCGGGACATAGCAGGCCACCGGAATATAGCAGGCCACCGGGACATAGTAGGCCACCGGGACATAGTAGGCCACAGGGACATAGTAGGCCAGCGGGACATAGCAGGCCACCGGGACATAGCAGGCCACCGGGACATAGTAGGCCACCGGGACATAGCAGGCCACCGTAACATAGCAGGCCACCGGGACTAAATGGAAAAGCAGTATTTCCTGCCAGAAAGCGGTAACGTTGACATGTATGTAACTTCAACCCTACTATAAATGATCTTAATGTAGAACTATATTAATCTACATCACTTACACGATTAAACAATTACCTAGATCGGTATATTTATTATGGTATGCTAAGGGAACAAGAACACCTAAGAATGTTCGGGTTTGCATTAATTATTTATCAGTTAATCTTAATGGCTTGATGTACACTGGCGACCCACTGGAACCAACGCGTAACTACGGAAGTGACGTAACTGTCGCAGGGCGCCATTTCCGCCCTCTTCTATAAATGCAAAGGCAACTGATCATAGGACATCGTTTTGGATTAACCAGGAATACAACTACACTGTCCCCCGGAATTGGAAGCATACAAAGGAAACATCATAGACCATTGGAACGACCATTGCTACTATTGAAGTGGTAAGTTGACCCGTAATTCAAGCTTTATTGACTAAGGTATGTGACGGGGGGAGATAGGATACAAATATTACACGCACACGGTCGGGACCGATAAAATAATACATTGTACACATTCAAACATTTGTTCAAACTATTTTAAGGAAGATAGAAGAACCATAGGACTCGGAATAACGAAAGCGAAGGAGCAGTGTACCTGTTAAATACCAGGAAGTACTAATTCTCACAGAGCAGAGGACGATACATAAATGGAACAAATTATCTACTGATTGTGTAAATGCTAGCAGATTGATTATGCTTAAAAACAAAACTAACAACTATTTCTGAAGGACGGGTTACACAAAGATAAATAATAATGTTGGGCTCTCGATAAGCCAATGTCTTCCTCGTCCACTTGTCATCTGGGTTTGTTTTTTGCTTTAGATGTCAATCTATTTACTCAATCAGCTAGTCAGTTATACCAATTTCCAAACGTAGTAATGCAATTTACAATGCTTGACAGCGTACATTTAGTGTAAAAACTTACCTCTCTATTTCCTCGTCGTCCACATTATAGTGGCTGTCCATATTCCTACTGAAGAGTTCGTCGTATTTCGCTATCCTCTCAGAGAATTCGTTTCCCGGTTTACGGATGAGATAATGGAGTGCGATTTTCTTTTGATCTTCGCTGCCAATCAACTCAAATCTTCGCCCATGTCCACTTCTCACTGGAGACTCTCGCGGTATCGGAAACACCTGTCTCTCCAACTCTTCACTGTAGATTCGCAGAATCTTCGGGGCCTTATTCCCAAAACAGTCTTGCAGGAGTTCTGAAATGATATTCGGTGAATATGTGTAAAGTTCAGGATTTTTGTCTGTGACATGTTCTTGCGATGATATCCGCATAGCTCTCATCACAGTAGATATGTGTGCGTGTATGAAGTGTGTATGGTAGTGATTACGTGTCGTTTGTGCCCCTCCATATGATGAAGTTGTGTTGTTTTTTATTGCTAAAAATACGGCGATATATCTACTTATGCTGTTACGATAACCATTTTGGATCCGCCACACGTTACGTACTGGCTGCGACATCGACGGCTCCGTTGGACGGTCCGCAGTATAACACCTGACGTCTCGTCGTTCCATCACTGCCGTTGTCTCGTCGACGGTTCATCTGCACAAACCAGTAGGCCAGCTTCCCCGCGGTCTGCGTCTTCCCGGTGCCTGCAGTACAATATTACGTGCTACTTCACAGTCTCGCGAAGCAGCGTACCTTCGTGAAGTGGGCGAATACAGCATTGTCGAATAGGCACTGTTTTAGTGTTAATGACACTGGGCAGCACTGATTGGTTTCATTCAAGTCACTGCTATATTTAATTGTAGAATAGATGTACAATGACTTAAGTGTACGATAACAAAATCGACTTTCCTGGTGCCGGATTCAATCCCTCAACAAAACATCACGTTTAAAGGGAAAAAGTTCCGCACCATGCGTTGTGCGACATGTGCACGGAAGACGAATCTTACTCCAAGTGTCAAGCAAACATACATACAGTTTGCTACGAGAGAACATTTTATGTGCGCTTCTAGATAACGATTGGATCGCTTAAGTTCAAAGAAATGTAGTGGAAAGAATAGAATTTCACGGAATTCGCTTAGCAAAACCTGAGCGAATTAGGTTGAGCTGACGACCTTGGCGGTGTATTTCAGTGGTTACCAAACTGCATTACATTACATTACAGTGCATTATATTACATTGCAATAGAATATGATACTTTATAGCATGTGAACTAAAATACGCTGTTTGACGTGTTACCTGGAGGTCCCTGAACCACAGTGAAGTTGGCTGTTAAAGATGTTCTGATGGCCTTCAGTTGTGAGTCGTTGCTCCGCGGTAGATACACCTTTGATGACGACCGTGCCGTCTCTATTTGAAGATCGTCTGGGCATAGCCTGTCCAGACCAGGGTCTGCAAAATACATTTATTTTAGTTGTCGTCATAAACGTAAGGTTATTTGGTTTAATTACAATTTAATCTCTTCTTGTTTTCAGTCGCATTTTCAGATTTGGGTAACACTTTAATGAGTAAAAACGATATCATCATAATAAATATTTTTCTCAACAAAATGTATAAACTTTAATCGTACAATCTTACAAAATGTGCGCACCTGAATTCGGTGTTGGTCTTTCAAGCACAATTGCCTTGCACAGTTTTGATGCTCCTTGCAGGTCCCGAACTGCATCTTCCTTTCGTCTATAATGTAAACCTATTATATACATACACACACACATACATACATGCATTCGTACATGCATTCGTACGTACGTACGTACGTACGTACGTACGTACGCACGCACGCACACACACACACACACACACACACACACACACACACACACACACACACACACACACACACACACGCATATATATATATATATATATATATATATATATATATATAAATATATATGTATATATACATATATATATATATATATATATGTGTGTATGTACGTACGTACGAATGCATGTATGTATGTATGTGTGTTTGTATGTATGAATGAATATATGTATGTATGTATGTATACATACATACATGCATTCGTACGTACGTACATACACACACATATATATATATATATATATATATATATATATATATATATATATATATATATATATATATATATGTATATATACATATATATATATATACATATATATATATATATATATATATATATATATATATATATATATATATATATATATATGTGTGTATGTACGTACGTACGTACGTACGTACGAATGCATGTATGTATGTATGTATGTATGTGTGTTTGTATCTATGAATGAATATATGTATGTATGTATGTATGTATGTATGTATGTATGTATGTATGTATGTATGCATGTATATATATATATGCATGTATATATATATATATATATATATATATATATATATATATATATATATATATATATATATATATATATATATATATATATATATAAATAATCCTACTGTCAATTGTATGTGACATTGTGCAAATGGAAAATCTCAAATACAAACGCCATTTTTTTAACATTTGGGATGAAAAGCTGCAAATCAGCTTACAATTTGACATAATTATATCTGAATCTGAGCACACCAAATTACACATAAATGTTTCTTTTCCAACTCGTGTCGTAACTAGCTACACGCTTACTGCCAGAAACATACCTGTCAGTCAGCGATTTAGGAATCAGCTCCACCGTGCACGAACTGCCGCAGTCGTCCATCATTGCCGGAGGTGGGTCTGTGTTCGAGTGCTGGATACGGAACTCAAGCACGATCTCTTCACTGTCGTCGTCGTCGTCTTCGTCTTCGTTGATGACGTAAGCTTTCTGTGTCAACGCGTGTCCAACCCACACGTTTCTAGATTGACGCTGGGCTCTGTGATCGGGAAGCAGAGCGCATCGAATGCACAGGAAGTTTTCCGTTTCGTCCTCGTCTTGCTTCCTGTTCTCAATCAACGGGATCTGCCGCGACTTGCAGAACGCCTTGGGCAGTGTGAAGCGTCCACACAGATTGTTGTCTTGCCGTCGAACAGTAACGTTAATGTTATGCACAACAGTTGGGTCGCCTTCCTTGACGGCGCCCTCTGCCGCTTCCATCGCCAAGATGGGGAGCCATATCTCTTGGTATTCCGCGATGTCTTGGTATCTCTTCTTGCTGTGTAGGATGGCAGTCTCTGCGAAGCATTTCATCGGTTGATCTGTGTGTTCGATGCACAAGTCTAACTGACGGGTGAGATTGACGAGTCTGACGGTCGGCTCCAGGAGACCTCGCACAAGTTCTGCTCCAACCTACATGTTTAGCAGCTGTATATGTTAAGAAATGACAGAATAGCCATAGGATTTAACACAAATGTACAGTACTTAATAATATATACGTTACTGAACATAGCAGTTAAATGTATAAATTATCCAATTAACCAAATTCAAATGATTTATGCATTTTCACTGATTAATATTGCATTCATTTACGAATTTGAAAATGTTTCTTGAATAAATCTTTTGAAAAAGGTAACACAAATATTCAGTTGGTAGACAACCAAACGAATGAGAGAATACACAAAATGTTCAATGTCCTCACAATATCTAACAACGCGAATTAAAAGAAACATACTATGCAAAGTTGATGCCACCTAATCGGGTAATGTTTTCTTGACAGCCGAAAAATATGGACAGAGAAATACCTGTAGCAACATCGTGTCATTTGTCATTAACGACAACTGGAAGTAACAAGCCTTTCTCCACAGGGGCTCATCCATCTTCATTTCTGACGTAACTTCCGGTGGTAGCTCGTTGGACGATGACCGCGCGTCGGCCAACATATTGCTTAGTGCGGGCAGCAGTGATTCGGTGTCCGATGTGCTGACCGCTCGCCTTACGTCATTCCACGAGTTACGCGGGACACGGTCGACGTGTGTGTACGTATCGAGTCGTAGCGATTCGTTCACAGCACATGATGACCGTGCGTGAGTTGGACATCCTCCGGCGTCGAAGATCTTCCTGATCCAATACAATGTCACTTTACCTGGCGGGGAGTCGTCAACACATTCTGTCAAAGCTGCGCGCACTCCCAGAAGACCATACTTCACTTCTTTCCGGAGACCCAAGTGAGGCAGATAGACACTGAAATTACCATCTCGGATGTCTTCCACGACTCCGGGCAGAAACATTGCAGTCGAGTTCAGTGAGCATGCCCTCTTCAGCGAGTTCAAGTCATTGTCATACTTCTTCTGTTGTCTCATCTGATAGTTGAGATGGCGACACATTTGATCCATCTCTTCATCAGTGTACGGAGACGGTTGTCCATCGATTGCAGCTTTCACCAGACGGTGCACAACGGTATCGAAGTAACGGCGGATGGGCGACGTGAAATGTGTGTAGACGTCCTCGCGGAGTGTGAAGTGACGACAACTCGCTCCGTTGCCTGATCGAATGTACTCTGACCTCTCCTGTATGCCATACCAGCTGGGGAATAGTAGTGCGAACTCTGGATGGAGTTGCTCTAATGATACCAATGTCGTCGCCCTCGCCATGTCTCCCGCCTCAACCGCCTCCGTCAACTGTCGTGTTGTGTAAGTGAGAAGTGGAAAGTCTTCATCCTCTCTCTCGTCACAGCCTGCCATCAAGTCGTTGAACGACTGGAAGTAGAACGTTCCTCGTGCCACGGCGGCGTGCTTCTTCCGCCAACTCTTCATGTCGTCTTCCTTCGGCTCCTCCTGCCTATGCAATGGAGTGCAATCTGGGAATCTCCAAATCAGGAACTTGGCGATTTCTCTGTTCGCCAGAACCATGAATTCTTCGTTTAATTCATGCGCATCTGCCGCCTGATCTTCGATATGAAATAGCCCATCATACTCGGAGAAGAAACGCTTATCTTGTAGTCGTTTTTCTTGTAGTCTTTGAGACAGGTGATGCAGCCATGTGAGTCTTCTGCGAAGTTTCTTATCAACTCCGTCACTGTGTCTAGTGGACAACAACATCTCGTGTACTTCTGTGTACGTCAGTCGTGCATTGCTATTGATGACAGTTCGTGAGATTGTCGGATTCGGCTCTATGAGATTGCCGTCATTGTCTAGTGTCAACCGCACGGAAAGCGTAAGTCTGTCTTTGCCAGGCAACAAGCTGCACAGATCTTCGCTCAATCTCTGTGGTAACATATGGAAAGCCGAACACCCTACTGCCGGGTAGAAGGTCGTTCCTCTGCGTCTTGATTCGATGTCGACGGGATCTGCCTGCTGTACGTAATGTGTGACATCAGCAATATGGACGTCCACCTCGTAGATTTCATGACCATTTCTGTCACGTCTTCTAACAGACAGAGCGTCATCGATGTCCGTGCAGCCAGGAGGGTCTATGGTGAACGTGAACTCCTTACGCAGGTCGCGTCGCCCGTCCAGCCGCTCCGGCTCACGCGAATTTTCCGCACAGCTCACCACGTCCGCCGGGAACTGTTGCTGTACCTGATACTGCAGGTTCAGAATCCTCTGGCCGCTCAGCAGATCTCTCCCTGGTTTTATGGCTTTCACGACACACCCTAATGGGTACATGCAGCTTGTCTTCCACTTGATGTACCTGACGACAAACAACTTGCTCTGACGGTCTTTCGGGTTCAGCCTCTCAATGCATTTTTGTTGCAAGTTCCCATCTCTTATTTTATAGATAGTCACGAGTTGATTTTTGATTGGTCCGGAGTAGTTCTCCTTCACATAACTGTCGATGATGTGAACTTTCGGGGCTGTTCCACAACGTGGCAGCATAAGACAAGAAAAGTAGTTATCTACTGTACAGACAAACACGTGTGAGCGCCTCTTGACACATCCTCCCAGTACGCCAGCCACTCTTCCGCTCAACACGGTCGATTCCTCGTCGAGCTCCTTTGTTTGGGAAATCTCCACAACAACGTCGTCGCCATCGAAGGTGGGACCGCAGTTCGTCCGCCCTTTTATCTCGATCTTTGCGAAGTTGTTCGCGACGACCTCCGGTGTACATACTGCACTATGTCTCCCTGTCAGACGAAGTGTGCATCGTTTGTATCTGTCTGCATAACAATTCAGCAGGTTTTCAATGTCGTGTTTTTCATGTATTTCATAGAATATATCACCGTCCGGAGAAGCTATGTTCAGTCCATCGTCTTCATCAACATACTCGAAACAAGTGGCGTCTGTTTCGTCTTCTTCCGAACTCGATGAAGCATTGCTGAAGGTGTCGAGTTGAGTAGGCCTATATGTCAACGTGTCGCTGAACGTTGTCGTGTTAAGTTCTGATATCTGCCTCTGTCTTGATCGACTGCATTCTATCACGAGGTCTTGCGGAGTGACAATGTTGTCTATTTCTTGCCTCGAATATGTTGTCGTGTCATTTGCATTCACTTCTTCAAAGACGCATAACTCGTTCTTAGCCCAGTCGTGCCCATTCTTGCATACTGGTCGGTGCAGTTTCTTTATGGCAGGGTTGTCGTGATCTTTCTCGAAACATGCCTTACAAACGAATATGTACCGCTGATTTCCAAGAAGCTTTGACACGATGTACATGGCGCGTACGGGCGACGATGATCTCATATCATGGATAAGATCTTGTGAGTTAACGTTATTCTTACTACGCCATGTCCACAGTTCCTGCTCGCAGCCGTTATGTGGTCGTCTGCATCCTTGTGCTGTGTAGTCGCAGAGTCCATCGGGTAAATTGCACTTCGGCGGACGCGACGTCACGTGGACCCAATCCTTCTGTGAACATGATTCGTTCTTCTTCCTCAGAAACAACTTCTCTTCACGACATTTGTGGCCAGCCACGTCGATCAGCTGATAACCTCGTGTGGAATCATGGTTGTCCGTCTCCTTCGCGCAGTCATCACATGCAAGACGAATCTCGTAGTTGTTTGATACGATTCTGAACGCCCTTTCCGATGTTGTTTCGATGTGTTTCGTCTGATTTATGGCCTGGTTTTCTTGCTGGCTAGAGGTAGACCCTGGCGTAGAAAACAATCGAATATTGCACAATATAAAACTGCTAGACATAGTTGTCATAAGTAAGGTCAAGCTTTGTCAAGCACAATATATATGGATAGCGCATATGTCAGCACAACAATGACATCTTAATGACACTTATTTTTGATACATTATCGATGGATTATTATGCCATTGGCACATTTGCTACAAGCCTTTTCTTACGTGTCTCCTTCTATATTAGCACATAATGGTCTTAATAATGGTCTTGGTTACTGCTATCACAATGCCTACATCGTAAGAAAAGGGGCGTTGTAACGTCAGCTATTATCGGAATGCAGGACGTAAGTCATTCGTTCGATACCTTTAGGCGAACTTGGTGCAACTGTTCCCGTCATGCATAAGAACACACAGATAACGCACTCTACTGTATATTTCATTATATTCCATCACTGCTATATTTACCACCTTGGTAACTGCGTATTTATACATCCATTTTAAGAACATATGAACATATAGAAAGAACGATGTCATCACATGGTACGTTTACCCGTGAAGTTGCTTTGGTTGAAACATCTTACCACGATTCATACACTGCACTTACCTTTTCCACTGCCAGGTGTTAACAATTCTTCGTTTCCTGTAGAGGATTGGGGGACTCGTCGTGTGTAGGACTTCATCTTTGGTTTCTTCTTTTTCCTATTCACTGCACCTGCTTGAACGTATAGATTGAAACCTACAATAGTATTACTGCAAAAATGTCCCCAAAATGTATGGAAACTGCTGTATGGAGATGATATCACCTTGATACAAATATCAAAGGAAGAATTTAAAAAACTAGTAAGCGGTGTGAAAAGGCATAGTGAGAGATTCGTTCTGAAAATCAATGAAGTGAAGACAAATATAATGGCCCTGAATGACACAGGCTCAGTACGGATTGACGAGACTGAGGTTGAATCGGTGCCGACGTTCAAATACCTAGGCTCAGTGATTAGTATGAAAGACACAACATCACAAGAAATTAAAGTCAGGCTGGTCACAAAGAGAAGCCATACAAGTGACTTTGATAACATATGGCAAGACGACGACATAAGTATACACTTGAAGAAGAGATGTGTGTACTCCCTTCTCTGGAGCGTTGCTCAGTATGGCAGTTAGTCCTGGACACTCAAGAAAGAGAACGAGAAACGTTCGATGTGTGAGCATGGCGCAGAATGCTCAGGAAAAGCTGGACACTGAGAAATACTAACGTATGGATCAGAGATAAAGTAGGGGCTAAGGAAGAAGAAGGTCTGATGTTTCACAAAGGGAAGAAAGTTGGCTAAGTACGGCCATTGGTAAAGAAGACCAGATAGCCTGGTACTTACCAGCATAGAAAATACCAGGAAAAACCGAAGAGGCAGAAAACAATGGGACGGATTGAAAACATCAAGCATTCGACAGTTGTTGGGCTCGAAGTAGCTAGAGAAATTACAATGAGACTCCAACGGCCAAATTGAAGCTATAGCTACAACAGATGAAGAACAAAGACATGCCATTATGTGGAAGGCATATAGAGTATTGCACGACACACAATCTTCGTTCTTAGGCAATAGGTTGTTGTCAGTACGCAATTGAAGTCATGGATATGCTTACACTTTGGAAAAGGGTAGTATTTATTCAGAGTTACATACGATACACTGGTATGTTGCATACTCACAGTGTTCCTTCTTTGGTGTCTTTGACCGCTTCTTTGAAACCCCATTGGCACTCGATGTCGCCTAGGAAACACCAATTGTTTATACCAATGCATCATCGAACAAGAAGTACTAAGCAAGCCCCCACACAAACACACGCACGCACGCACGCACGCATGAACGTAGGCAGGCAGGCTGGCAGGTAAACACATACATATGAAAGGCTGTCATCACAAATTACGTATTATTTTTTAATGATTCTACTGAATGGACTCAATAAATGAACTACAAGAACGACAGCATGTCATCAACATTTCTTCGTCCAAGCTAATTTTACCCAATTGAATTACCTGTTCTCTGAGAACGATTGCTTCTGCCTCTGAATCATTCGAGATGCTATTAGAGTGAATTATTACTGACGCATCGGACGGCAGGAACGCTGACAGTCTGTCAATTTCTTTCCTCATTTCTCTGTCCTGAAAGTTTCCAGTAACACAAGAAAAAGAAGCATTATCTTGTGATATATCACATTATGTAATACAAGCCTAAATATGGAATTAATATAACGTTGTGGACTAAGAGTGTATGTGATTGTGATGGTTCATTGACAATCACTATATAAAAGTGACATGGTCAGCTTTTGGTATACGATCAGCTCTTATTACTCCGTATACAATTAGTAATGCCGTAAGCTTTCTCAAAGCGTTGATTTGTGTGTAAAAAAAACAACATATAGTGATTCTGCAATATACACCTCAAAACGTTGCCTTTTTATATTCTTGTTCTAATCCGGTGATTCATCTTGTTCACCAGGACTAAATATGTATTAAAAATTTACCTTTGGTGAGATCCTGGCTCCATCACGTGCATATTTCAGCGCTCTCCGAATATCACCTTTCCTTTTGTTTACTCTAAGCGCCAATCGTACGGCTTCCAAGTCTTTGAAAGCATCATACTCAAAAGCTGAAAAACCGAACGATTGCCTTCCGAAATGTCACCTGTTTGCGTGCCCGTGTGTGAATGTTTGCGCGTGTGCACGTGCACGCGCGTGTGCATGTGCGTGTGCGTCTATTAGAAACTGGAAAATGTATATTAGCTTGCTGCATTACGTTTTAATCAAAATTAGCTTTATTTAAATATGGCTGCTTTCTAGATGTGCATGTGGGATATGTTATTACTTCAAAATGTTCTAGCGGACAATATATAAAGTACTGATATGCTGCTAATTATAATGTCTTGATATTAATGTGTTAATAACCTTTTAGGACCGGACGAAGAACATATGGCTTAAAAACATTGACCAGAATCTGAGGCAGCTGTGCAGTGTGCACCATTCTGGTGAAGGTAAAAACCAGATATATCGGCAGCGAACTTAGTGGATCATCCTGAAGGTTTCTTCCACTGACAGACCAACATCAACTCTGGAGTGTGGTGACTAAGTGACACAATAACCTCTGTGTAAATACCTTTCTTGCAGTAGTAGTCGGCTGTCTGTACGTCCTGCAAATACAACATTGCAGATATGATACGATGTCACACGTGTTTATGGATTACATGATACATGAAATATACGGTAACATGCTTAAACCTGCACATTGTATGATTTGCATACACACTGTGTTGATAGCTACCATGATGTGTAGATGTTGGCATATACTGGGCGAAGCTTCCCCGCGGTAATTGTGATGTTTTGGACGACCGAAGTTATATGATGAAGTATAGTTGCATGTTGGCATTAATGTCATGCGTGTTTGGACTTATAATCACACACATCAACTGAAAAGTAATTGTCTCCATACAGACAATACTAACCCTGTCGCATAAAGTCAGACCATTCAACACGTAGAAGTGTCGCAGCGTATCGTCGGTGGCAAATGCCTCATCGCCAACCCTCCGTAAAGCTTCCAGTGCAGCGATCACGGGCCAGGTTTCAATTAGAGCTGCATCGTGGTTTCCTTGCCGATGACAGGCTTCCGCCACCATGCGAGCTTTCATTACAAATTCATGCAGAGCCTGCATCAATGAACTGGTACAGTTATGACAGTATGTATCCGAACGTAGGGAATGCCAGGAAACGGAATCGGTATACACAATTACAAATATAAACAGTTGAGATAGGACTAAATGAATGATTTCATAGTATCGTATTAGAGTTTGATTGTTCTGAATAAATATTAAAACATAGACTGATTTAATAAGCTACAACGAAATGGATTACAGTAGAACCCCTCAAAGCGGCCACCCCTTGGAAAGGCCACCCGATGAAAACGGACACTATATCACTGTCTGTTTTATCAAATCTGTATATCTGACCAGCCTCTGTAATTCGGCCACCCCTTTAATCAGGCCACTTTATTTCAATCACTTGGGTGGCCGCTTTAGAGAAGTTCTGTTGTACATTTAAACATAATTAGAAACCACCGTATCACAATTAGTTGATTTCAGAAAACACCGCCAAATTTTAATGCTGAAAGATGAGAATTACCAATCTTCACAGTGATACATTTTTGATATTTGGATTATATGTATACAGGGAATGCTAGTATAAAATGGCTATACAAAATGATTAAACATCTTATGTAAATTGTTACAAGTGACTTTTAATTGTATGTATATGCATAAAAAGAATGGGAATAGATCTGCATTCGAGCTGAATTTCAACAAATCCCGTTAACAATGTTAGAAAACTGCAACTTTTTAATTTAGTATGTGTTGTCATAGAAACGTATAAGAAACCGAAATTACCTCTTTATTCTCTCGGATGTTTTGGTCAATGACTAGCCACAGACAAAACACTTCCTCGCACCGCTGCATTTCTACAGTTGCATTTTTGTACTCGGACACTCTCATGGCTGAAATGTAGACCTACATATCAGTTTTAAGAACAGTTTCTTTGCATAATGTACGTGTTGGACTTTGATATATTTTCAACAGCAATGTTATCATAACGAATGTCAACACAGTGTCGTCATGACGCTGGCCAGGAAAATGGAGCAGAAGTCGAAGTGGATCAGAAATATATCGCACACATTTGAAGAATATGGATCGGATAAGGTATTACTTTTAACAAGTGTCATACGTCCACCAGTACCAGTGATATTCGGGGTGTGTTGTTGTCGTCGCGACAAATAATCATGTGGGTGCTTAGGGATGTTCAAATGTTCATTGCTACTGTAAGAGCTAGTGGCGTTGGTACAGGGCAGCCTATTATGGATAAAAAGCGAAAAGCTTTGTCAGTAAACCGTAGAGCACTCAAGCCAACCTCTCGCCTCCCGCATGGCAACCACACATTTGTTATTGTGGGGTAATGATCTGGTAATGGGAAGTATTAGAATATTGTAGACTACTTTATGTCTGAGTATAATTGGGACTGAGTCGGGTCGTGGTTGGTGAAAGCAACTCCGCCAAGTAAGCGTAGAAGTACTCCACGTAAAACACTTTGTTTGCTCGATATATATATATATATATATATATATATATATATATATATATATATATATATATATGCGTGTTTACGACAAATTACTACACGCTGCTGACAAGCGGAAACCGGCATGGAACACACACACACACGCACGCACGCACGCACGCACGCACGCACGCACGCACGCACGCACGCACGCACGCACGCACGCACGCACGCACGCACACACACACACACACACACACACACATCGCGATATAAACCGGAAAAAAAAACACTCGAGTAAATGCCCTAACATCGACAATTGTACGAACTCGAAGTTCAAACCATGTGCAAGCATAATTCGCACTCGACCACAAGTTGATCGCTAGATAGCGTAACCGGTATGCGGAAATAGTCACAAGATGTCTTCCCGTTTTCCGATAATGGACTGGTCATGCGACGATCTAGGGGACGCAGTTTCCCTCTTCAAACAGAAAGTGATCCTGTATTTTGAAGATGAAAATATCGAGAGTGACGACGCCCAAGCTCGCAAGATGTGCAGAGGCATTGGCGATGAGGGATTGCGACGTTTAAATGTGAGAGGCCTCACAGACGCACAAAAATGAGAGCCTGGCGAACTTTGGCAGGTCTTCGAGATTCAACTAAAAACAAACATCAACTTCCGCATCAACAAATCATCATGCGTTTCGTGGTCTTATCAAGAAAGACATGATATGGACGTGGGACAGTGACTACCAGAAGCATGTAGATGAGCTGAAAGAAGCGTTAGACACGTGAAGCGGATTGCGAAAAAAACCTTGCGAAATGGCAGTGACATCCAACTTGCGTTACTTAACCTAAGGGCCACACCCGTCGACACGAGCTTACCTTCCCATTGGTAACACTACTTCCAAGTTACAGTGATCCAGGACCGCTATTAAAACGATAACGACTGGAGGAACGCCGATATGCAATGAAACGACATCACGACCAGACAAGCGGTAACGATCTTCCCCCACTCTGCGTAGGACAGAGAGTGCATGTATGAAGTCAAGTAGACAACACTAGGTTTCCAGCAACAGTGAGTGAGAAGTGTGTCGAACCGAGGAGCTACATTGTGTTCACACCCAACGACAGACGCCTGCGGCAAAATCGTGGACAGCTTAGAGAGCTGGCAGCTCGACCGACCCAAGGCATCACCAGTTTCGCTGAACGAGAAGGATATCATCCGCCTAGTGAATGTCGGAGCGTTCCATCTGAAGCTAGTGCGAGCGACACTGCGCCTGACCCCGAGGTGTGTGCCGTGTCTCCAACTCGGAGGTATATGCAAACGAGGCGGGCGCCTGAATATTTGAAATACTAGATTAGAATAATCTGGACATGTTGTGGTTTAATCGCACAGTTATCAAGGACAATGTTTCTGTAGAACTCTTGAACGCAGATTCGCCTGCCAAGAACGAATGCTCAATTAATGTTAATTTCAACAAACAACAGACATTCGTTTTCTATGACTGGCAAGGGGGATGTTAGAATATTGTTGACTACTTTACGTGTGAGTATAATTGGGAATGAGTCGGATCGTGGTTGGTGAAAGGATGATGTAACTCCGCCGAGTTACATCTTTCTTTGCTCGATATATATGCGTGTTTACGACATATTACTACAGGAAAGAAGACCCCGAAAATAAGCTTTCTGCAGAGGGCCAACAATCCGCCACAACAATCATTATGTAAACTAAAAATACTAGTTTGTGCTGGACAAGGGTACGATGAGGATGACGTCGGGTGTGAAAAGAAAAGGATAGCACACAATATCACAAACCTTCGTGCATTTCTTCCACGCTTTGGATAACCTTGCCCTGAAATGTGACACGTGTACTTTTTGAGTATAACATAATATTAAGTTTTCGGACACAACCAGCGAGTACAAAAAGAAAGGCGCTAACGTTACAAAGTTTCATCGTTTCTACCTAAACTACATCTCTTAACAACTTGATCGTTTCTACTTAAATTACGTCTCTTCCAACAACTTGATCGTTTCTACCTAAACTACATCTTTTCTAACAACTTGATCGTTTCTACTTAAACTACGTCTCTTCCAACAACTTGACTGCTCAAATGCTTCTTAATGATCCACAACTGTTTAACATAATTTAACCGTTACAGTGGACATCGTTAATATGGACGCCGTTAATCAGGAAAGGTCGGCATTCGGACTCCCGTTCACGGTAACGAAATTTCCAAACGGCTATATACACCGTTAATCCAGGAATCCGCGTTCCGGATGCGGAAGTCGAAATCGGGCACCAAACCCTATATTTTACTCAAAAACATAACTAAACAGTCCGGAATTCACAACCGAATGCAACTGTTTGATCGAATACTCCAATCCTCGCGTTGTTCGATAGTTTTGAAACTTTACCGAGACAACTCTTATTTGTGTAGATATGAATTGCAGGAAATGGAAACATTAATGTGTATTGGTCTGACATACAACAGCGATGCCTTTGACAGCATCACAGCAGACCTATCCGCCAGAGATACCAAGTAGACTAGACTCACAGACTTCATCACGGGATAGTCGTTATACGGTACGTGTGAATCAAGTCAATATTAAAATCATAGCAAACAAGTAAATTATTCATATATTTATTTAACATGGATACTTAAATAATGCAAATATTAAACAATATACAGCAGAATATTATAAGTGTATCGATGTTAGATACGTACTGAGGTCCATGTTGAAATAACACATTTATCCAGAAAACTCGCTAATCCGTCCACATACACGGGGTACCAAGGTGTCCAGATTAACGAGGTTCCGTTGTATATGTTTATGGATATCAACCATGACTTGCAGCATGCAATTCGAACATGATATTCGAGTCAAAACATTAACATTTACCGGACAACGGTCAAATAAAAACAAATTGTGGTTCACTAAAACACATTTACACGGTCAAGATTTAACGAGATTTAACAAGATTTAACCATATTGCCGTCCACAGAAAAAAGTGGACGAGGAAGTCATAACCTTGTCGACAGACCAACGATAATTCGTGTATGCGTTGTTAGAATAGATATATATATATATATATCTTATACTATATAACATGTATTTACGATAATAAAGATAATACTTTTTATATTTACCATCGTCAAACAATACTAAACCAACCTTCAAAGATTGGCAAAGTCTTCACTATTATAGTTTGTAGCAATTGGTTGATGTATGCAGAACCAGTATTTGAACGTTGAGCATTTGAATGCCCATTCAAATGCATCCCTAAGATGTTCAGTACATTTGAATGTATGCCCTAAACATTTGCATTATTTGATTACAACCCCAAACATTTGAATTGTTATGTGCCCAACCAAATACATTTCAGATATAAACATAGTCGTTTGAATAATTGTTATTGTTACATTCTGCACTTGATATAATATTTTATATTATTGCTTAATATACCTCATATTGTGTACTATGCATATTTGTGTGATTCTTTTTCATCATTAATAAAATCTACATTTACACAAATTTCATTTAAACAAATATTTACAACGAATTCAAATGCATTTACAGATGCATAACCAAAGCATTTGCGTTTGAGTGCTACCCCAAAACAATTGAATTTGCATTTGAATGCGACACTGAAAATTGCATTTGCATTTGATTAAACTGAAATATTTGCATTAGAATGCGTTGGCAGGCCTTGTACAGTCTGGATTTGGATTACCTGTGAGAGCTTGAGGAAAGACAAACAGCGATGCTGCTCCGCCCACATACGGCGTTTCATAGACTGCAGACGGAAATCGTCAAAGTGCATGTCTGCAGCCAGCACATTGCCCTTCTGGAGAAGCCGCTCTGCTTGGCAGTAGTCTCCTCTGTCAAATGCTTTCTGTCCAATCGCAATGCATGCGCCTAGTTTGCACAAATCGTCATCCTGTTAAAACGCAACCAAAAAAGTTGGGTGACAGCAAATTGTTAATTCAGTTTTCAATTAAGTAGATAATGTGATAGAACAAATTAACATTTGGCGTATTTTGTAGCGTAAACTTGGCGCCATCCGTGACACCCATTCCTTGCCAGGCAACGTGTAATTAATGTTCACACATAAGCCATGGTAACTGAGAAACGTCAAACAAATCAACTATTAAGCATTTACACCGCTTGGTCATTTAACGCACTTGACATATTCTCAACAAAACACAGTATTTCAAGCGAGTAATGTAAGACAAAAAATGGGCGTCGTTGAGACATCCATTCCATATAACTTCATTTTGATCATTGCTAGCATAATATAACACAAACAACCAAACAATTTGTTTGGCTATTTCAGTAATATAATAAAAATACATTTTATATGTAATTGTATCGACATTTTATGAGTTGAACGGACGTCGGTATGTCCCCTAACCTTTCGTCTAGAACTTGAAATTTCCAAAGATGCATCAAATCTAGCTAAATAATCCCACGTCATTAATCCAGCTAAATCCGAGCCCATCGCAGAAAGTACGTCGTACTCAAATAGTGAAGACAATCGAAATTTCCCGCGAAATGTCGTTGGTTAACGGGTAAATTAAAATATCCATAATCAATTACACAATTGTTGGCATTAATGATAGAATGGACGTATCGGAATGACGAACCGGTTTTGCTCAAAACAAAAACCTTTTTTCACGGACATCAAAGATAATAATTATTGTTATGATAATGCAGACGACCTACAAAATAATCACAACCAAAAGAATCCAACATAACGTGTTTCGTTATCGAGGTGGGAATTTATTTATTTGAGTTATGGAGCTTCAATATTACCCCAAAATAAACAAGATTTCCGCTATCATTTACACTTTTTATTTTTTTTTCTGTTAGTAGTTGTTGAAGAGCTACCAGTCAACGCTGACTATTTTAGAATAGTGTGGGATAGCCGTTTCAAACGGTACCAGAATTATCAGGTTGATTAGAAGAAATATAACATAGAAAGAAAAAAGGTCATTATACATGTATCTGTATAAAGCAAGAGTTAGGTGTCGTTTGGAATATTACATTCACGTTTGGAGGTCATGTCGTAAGAATGACATAGATAAGTAACACATAATACAAAGGAGAACAACGAAGCTGCTTCCTGAACTGAGAGACCTTAGTTGTGATGAACACCTACAAATAAGTAGTTTAACAATAGTGGAGATCAAATAGAAGATATCGAATGGTTATGAAAATGTTGATAGAAATTGTTTTTAAGTAAAGGAACTGTGAAGATTGGATATCAGAAAAATTGCATTCTTACAGAGAACGATAAACAAATGAAACATATTTTCAGCCGATTGTGTAAATGCTAGGCAATGTGAATACATGTTATTAACAATCAAATTGACCAGGACACATCTAGAGACGTTATTATCTGAACAGTCACATGTCATTGATTTTGTGGGGGGGGGTTGAGAGTTGAGGGTGTGTGTGTGTGTGTGGGGGGGGGGTGATACGAGTGTACGACTGGTATCATGGTTAATACGACACTGCTGTCACTCGTTACCACCTGCTAACCATTTGCAACCTGCTTTTAGAGGTCGAAAATCATACCTCCAACACAGGGCTATCTGCAACCTCAAATGGTGTTGTATTTTCTGGATTCGGGGTTTCTTCCTCTCCTCCAGACCCCGGCTCTCCTTCCTCAGACTGAGCCACTGCCGGTCTCCACTCCAACTCCTTGGGTGACGAAGAGTGTGTGACATGGGTACGTAAACAATTAGTGAATACTGTATTCCATGGTTATTGATTTTACTTACGCGTACTTACTAGCGACCCATAGGCAGAAATACCGCCTCTTTCCAGTCACGCCAGTCTACCAGAAACAGCCAATCTGTCGTTCTGCCTGCCGTGTCGTTTTAAACCTGGCACGCCAAAGCGCGACGTGAACTCAAATGACCACAGTGGTTGCGTTAACTTCATTATAATGTTGTTGCGATATTTGATGAAGATAGTCGACTAGAAATTCATCTGAGTTTGATGCACATGTCAACGAGTACTTTTGTAACCCCAGGAGTTTCACCATTTGAATGCATCCCAACCGTCCTGCCCACACCCGTCACAAATATCGAAGTGTTAGCAGCAACATAACTGGATACTACTGTAAAAGAAAAGGACTTAATAGTTACAATAAGCGCTGATATGAAAGTTTCAGAGCAGTGTGGTATTGCAGCTTCAAAGGGTAATCACATTTTTGGGTTGATTAGGAGAAATGTAACATACAAGGAGACAAAGCTAATTGTATTTCTGTATAAAGCAATATTTAGGCCTAATTTAGAGTACTATATGAAAGCTTGTTGACCATATCGTAATAAGGATATGAACGAATACAGAGGAAACCAACTACAATGATTCCAGAACTGAGAAACCTTAGTTACGAAGAACGCCTAAAATGTGGTTTAACAACCCTAGAAACAAGGAGGTTAAGAGGAGATCAAATTGAAGTTTTTAAGATGTTGAATGGGTATGATAATATTGATAGAAATATCTTTTCTCACTCAAGAAAGATAATAGAATTAGATGACATGATGTAACATTAGTAAAGGGTCAATGTAGATTGCATATAAGGAAGTAATCGTTCTCACAGAGGACAATCAATGAATAGAACACATTATCTACATATTGTGTAACTGCTTGAATATATTTAAAAACAAGGTTGACACATATATCAGGAGGGCGGATTACACATAGATTAAAAATGTTGGACTCTCGATATGCCAATTGCTTCCTTGTCCACTTGCCATCTGGGCCTTTGCCTCGGATGGCAATTTTGTTAAACACTATGAATCATTGGAGCTTGGTTGACTTGTTTTATTCCTTCTACAAGAGCCCGGTAAGTCAGTGGGCTCCTGGCGAGTTTGAGACCCATCGTTCTACTGACAGTCCTTAGCAAAACCCTGTCACTATTGGTTCTGTGTCTTTTGTCCCAAATCACATCGAAAGTCGATGTGTTGCGCCTAAACACCCAAGAGAACCTCCATCCAGAGGCATACCGACCGAATTTCCGAGGAATGGCGGATGACCAAGAAGATTGGCTCATTGCTAGGAGACGCAGAGGATGTCGTACACCGTAAGCAACTCCCAAATAAGCTGTGGACAGTCATCATCATCATCACCACAGTCATCATTATCACAATCATCATTAACATCATCATAGTTACTCATAGCCAAAATTGAATATAGAACTATAACGTTACGAAAATGTTGTGTTGGCTGAGAAGCCTTGGAAAAAAATTAGGTTTCAAAAACACTGTCGTTTAAAAATGCATTAAAATTAATGCATTGGGGCCCCACAATCCCAACTTGCCCCAAGGCCTCAATACCCCTTAATCCCCCTCTGGGTGGAAGTAATCCCATACTTTGACATTTTTCAACCATGTTTGAGCATAAGCCTTCTTAAATTGCTGTCGACGACGGCACACAAATATTCATACAAAAATACTGCTTATGATGACAAACAAGAAAATACAGCATACAGTGACAAACAATAGTTAGAGTATACAACGACAGAAAAGAAAATAATACAAATACAACGACGTAAAACAGAGACCGTAGACGTTCTCCTGGGAAAACAAACAGTGACATCCAAATATTTCCGCAAAATAGTTATCAACGGTTCTAGAGATGTGATCATATGAACGGTGTGATCTGATTGATTTTGTGTGGGGGTTGTTGTTGGTGGAGCCTTGTACGAGTGTACCATGTGTATTATGAGTAATCTGGCACCACTTTTACTCGCTGCCATCTGGTAACCATTTGCAAACCGAGGTTCCCCTATTAGAGATAGAAAATCATACCTCAAACACATGCCCATTTGCAGCTTCAAGCGGTGCTGTATTTTCTGGGTTCGTTGTTCTTTCCTGCCCTGTAGAACCTGGCTCTCCTTCCTCGCGCCAAAATCCAAACGCTTGGCCCATATTTGTGCTTTATTTCGTGTTCAGTAAAATAACTCTGTGAAGACAATAATTAATATTTGAATATCTGTCAAAATCCACTATGAACTCATTACGCTTTTGTACGTATGCACTCACAAAATGCATGCACGCACGCACGCACGCATGCACGCACGCACGCACACGTGATGTACGTGGTAGAATCGTGAGTAATGGGCCTACACAGTTGTATTAAAGTTGGCACAAATGAATCCACACCCACCCGGAGTAAATGAGCAACTTTAACTCACGCCCCTCATAAAACTGGCGTTGTGTACTTGGATACCATTTGACACATGAAACAGCTGATATGTTAAGGCGAATTGTAAGTTTTAAGTCATCGTTGCTTAAAGGTGCTTCCTCAATTCGATTTTTCTGCTAGTCTCAATGCTAATTAATTTTGCGAAAAACCAAGCCTACTTAGTATCCAATGCAACATGCTAGCTCGTTAATGCAACTTATGTATGTAGTTTTTGTGAAATTATCAGACAAACTGTTAAATTACTTAATGTTTGTTCAAGCATTAAGAGTAGTGAGAATCGAAATGCTGAAAAATCACGATTTTCTTCCATGGTGAAATTTCATAACTTTGTCATGCGATCAGCGAGAAGATGGAAGTCACGTCCATGATCAGCATTAACCCCATAACCATTTTGGATATCTACTATTTTGATCCTTGCTAGATCTAACGGCTGAAGTCAATTGTTTCGATGATTTTAAAAATAGGCATTTTTTATTAAATCGACTGCGAATGTTACATAAACTATTCACACACTACATATATGGACACCAATGAACATGATTTGCGATAGGCTAAATCGGTTGAGGAAGCAGTTTTGAAATCAGTACCACTAAACCATGTAATAGACGTCATTACCGCCTGACAGAGTGGTTGCTAACTATGTGCACCCTACTCCATAGAAACAGTAGCCATGACTACGGGAATTAAATTAATTATTTGTCATACAACTGTCGTGGAAAATATCCTAACCAAAGTCCCTGCGTGGGGTATGAACTAACCCCGATCCCCACGGCACTGAGAAAAGATTTCCACCCACCCATCTATCCGAAATGTTAAAGAATCACGATTTTCACCCTTGGTGAAATTTGTCATGTGGTTGGCGAGAGGATTGACGTCACGCCCATTATCGGCCTTGACTCGCAGAGTGTTTACAATTTTGGATATCCACTATTTTGATCCTTACCATATCAAACGACTGAAGTCAATTGTTTTGATGATTTGAACAAAAATAGGCATTTTTATTAAACAGACCGCGCACATTACTTAAACTAGTCACAAACTACACACCTGGATATAAATGAACCGGATTCGCGATGGGCTGAACCATTTGAGGAAGCAGCTTTAAACGTCAATACACAGTTACCTAACAAATTGAGTCATGACTCATGGTTGAATGCCGTCACCGTCAGCGCCTCAACAAATGTTAACCGCGTATCACCAATCAAATCAGACTGTGCCATTGCCTGTCTCCCCTCGAATGCTTTAGGAAACGACGAGCGTGGAACTGGTATACAAACATTTGCGACCGTCAGTACTGTACTCCTAGATTATTAGCAGACGTGGTTATTGGTCGTACTTACCGTCTTACGCTGATGCCGCGTAGCGACCATTAGGCAGGAATATCACCCATTGCCAGTCACGTCGGTTGATTGATTCAAGCAGCCGAGGACTAGAAACCGCCAATCTGCCGTTCTGCCCCTCCTTCGTGCCAGTATTTCGTCATAAACCAGGCACGGCTTCGCGAGAGGTAACTACAAATAACTACACTAGGTAAATGTGGAAATTCGACGCAGCAGTTTCCGGAAAATCACGTGATCTGCTTGGTGGATCAATAAACGCAGCGACCAAAAACGACCATAGCTATGTTCGCGTGTAGCAGCCAGCCTGCCGACCGTTGCATTACAGTGATGTCGTTCGGCTATTTATAAACCGGCCGGGTTAAAAAAAAAACATGAACGAGACACGATACTGAGGCAACCACGTAACGTCGTAGTTTTAGCATAGTAGTTTTGTTTCCTGCTCTAATGTTGATGGTGGCATCGGCTGTCGTCAGTGTGTCCTCTTTATTTCAATGGTATTTTGTTAGTACGATCGAATGGTTAATAATAATAATAATAATAATATAATAACAGTATTTATATAGCGCCCTCAATAAAAATTGCTCTCAGAGGCTTCACATATATGTAATCATAACTTATGACGATAATATTATTATTAATTATGTTAAAAATAAATATATTAATTTTTTTTTTAAATGCATATTAATTATATTAAAACAATACCAATAATACATATTCTAAAATATAGTCCTACCATAAATAATATATAATACAAATTAAATGTATATTTTTATAAATGCGTATAAAAATTTTCACATCAGCATATCATAAAAAGCTAGTCACAAAACACAATTGGTAGGCACTTTTAAAATTTAGATTTTTATGTTTTCATGGACGTTGACAAAATTGTTCATACTAGCAACTATCAGAATTGAGTTATTGTTTCAGTGGGACAAAACTAACAAACATGGCTACTTTTGTTTCTCTAGGTCTCGTCGATATTCCTTAAAGTTCGATTCATGATTTGAAATTCAAATAACACTGGAATTATAACAACATATTTGTTTTCACAAATGTACTGGCTGTTGGGATTTCCTCATCTTAATGCAGACAACGCGCAACATAAAACTAGATTGGCGACCACAAGTTGTAAAAATCTTAATGCAGACAACGCGCAACATAAAACTAGATTGGCGACCACAAGTTGTAAAAAATACCGGGTTGAACATATTACTGTTGACCCCATGGCCTGATAATGAACGCGCTGACCTAAATTAGTCACTTCACTAAATAAAGTGTTCATTTAGGGGGACTGACGCGGTGTCTCAGTCGACTTGATGCTGTGTTCGAGCCCCAGGCCGCGGCCAACCTAATGGCCTCATAAAAATGGCTATGACTTACGACAACGGCCTACTAGCTGGCAACAAATAAAACATACATGATTTGTTTAAGTGGGGTTGAATAAACAAAGTATGTCAAGATTTTCTTATTTAATTATGTCATTATCCACGATATTGTGCAAATATAAATTTAACGTATGGTTAGTTATGGAATTTTCCGATGTCCCATTAATTGTTATGGAGATACCGGATTATGTTCTTCTCATGAACGAATACTGGTGTCAGTCTGAGTGGATGTTGTCCCCACAACAATTGTGATACACAGTACCATGCACACACGAACACAAACACGCACACAAACACAAATAAGCACATAAACACATGCACCACAACATCTCTCTCCCTCAACCTCAGTCCGAGCGACATGTGAGAACTATTGTCCAACAACCAGGAGCAACTTGCTGTCTACTCAATAGAGCCGCTTAACACTCGAAATAGTAGTGGCATACGTTATTGGATGAAGTATATTCACCAGGAGGCCATACAGTATTGTTGTATGTGAATAGGTTTATGTACAGTCAGTGTACGTAGCCACCGCTAGCGCCGCGTCGCTCTCGTTAGTTTGAGAAGAAAGTACCAAATTAGAACAGGTGAATTACGTCACGCGGATTGCTATCGTACGTCGTGTAACCTATTAGAGTGACCTATTTTCTGGGAACATGAAATTATCGCCGACTGTAAGTGACCTCTGTACAGGGTAACATAACAAATGGTACGTGAACTTGCCGACTGTAGACTTCTAAAGCCCGGCGTTCCGTTCCGTTTTTTATGAAATAGCCAAATGCCCGCATGACATCGTAATTAGCTAATTATGTATGCGCCCAGATTTTGGGTACATAAATAATTTCCGTCACAATGAAAAGTACACTCTGTGTCCAGGCGATGGTGTGTGCGACAAACGGTGGCGCCACTGCGCGGAACTAAGAACAAGTGGTCGATGTCTTGCCCACTGCGTTGGTAGTGAATACGTTCAAATTTTGTTGATAGCAGTAGTGCCTTGAAGATATTTGTGTTGACCTGATAGTGAACGCGGTGACCTACCTTAGTTACTTCTCTACTTAAAAAAGTGCTGATTTAGGGGGGCTGGCGCGGTGTCTCACCTGGATGCAGAGTGGGGTATACAAATCCACTGGCTTTAGTTTATCTAAATCAAGCTAGGGTATACAGCTCCCATGGCAACATGTTTGACTATATATCTAACTATAACCGAGCTAGCGTATGTATGTATGTATGTATGTATGTTTGTATGTTTGTAGTTATGTTCACGTTATCCTCCAAGACGGCTTGCACATCGAGCAGCAAACTTTCGGGGACTAATCTACGACCCCACGAATGAAACGTAACGCCTTTATTTTTTCGAAATACCCCGTATATCAAGGGTTCTTAGTGGTTTTTATGGTAAATAAAATGTTCGCTACGTAAAACATTAACTTCCATCTATAACAGAAACCACGAGCGTGCGCGGCGAATACGTAAACCGTTTGAGAGTAGGGGAGAGTTGCCGGGATTGAGACCCCTAACGATAAACATGAATATAGATGCGAAAACAAATGGAATTGATGTAAACAATATACTAACATAGAGTTTATGTTCTATTTTCAACAACAAGCTATTAATCACAAGAAAATCATTGATGAATTTTGAAAAGAAAACTATTTAAAAAAAATTACAAAACGGTCCAATCGTGGCCACGGTTTCCTCGATTGGACCACCTAATGTCTTCGATTGGACCAAAAGTAAAATGACTATATATAGGACTAAGCATAATTATGAATTGATACATAAGTAATATATAGTGTTCATATTATAACAATAATAATTATCATTAGTTAAATACAATATACTAATAAATACCAGTGTGCATAATCTTTGTAGTTATATCCACCCTACACAATGTCCCATGTCTTCTTCGACTGGACAAACAAACAAATTATATAGACCAAACTTTTAATTAATACGTGAGTAAAATATAGTGTTTGGCCCATTACTTTTTTCTGTGCGTCATCAATGATCTGCCGGACACCGTGAAGTCCACAGTACGACTCCTCGCGGATGACTGCCTGCTCTATCGGGAGGTCCGCTCCTTTCAAAATCACCTCACCCTACAGTCCGACCTCGAGGAATGGGCAGCCCGGTGGGGGGATGCGCTTCAACGCGTAGAAATACTACGTCCTCTCCACCAAACCCAGATCACACTTCTACTATAGCCTCGGGGGCACCATTCTCAAACATGTAGAGCAAAACTCTTACATCAGCATCCAGATCTCTGCCGACCTGAAGTGGTCAACACACATCACCGGCCTCAGCAAGAAACCTGGATCAACGCTCGGCTTCCTACGCCGGAATCTCCGGAACTGCCCTTAGGAGTGTCGACGCCTTGCGTACATCGCTCTCGTTAGATCCACCCTGGAATATGGGGCGGTAGTGTGGGCCCCTACCTCAAACAAGACACGGAAAAGCTTGAACGCATTATACGTCAAGCTGCACGCTTCATCACTAGAGACTACAGATCTCGGGAGCCTGGATGCATTGGCAGGATGCTTGACTTCCTCGACCTCCCACCCTTGGAAGAACGACGCAGGCAACTCAGACTGACAATGCTGTACAAGACAGCACAAGGCCTGGTCCCAGCCCTACCTTCGGACGCCTTCTTCACTGCAGCCAACAGAAACAGACGTAGGATCCGACCCACGAGGGGTACGAAACTCACAACATTCTAAAAAGACAAGCAAACAACAACAGCCGCTGCTTTAAAGTATGACCAATATAGGGGCTCATTCTTTGTAAAGACCGTCATCGAATAGAACACCTTCATAGATGACATCATCAACCTGCCCACACCCAATGCCTTTTCGTCTGCAGTTGGGAGGCAGAGGGTTGCATTAAACGGCCAGCAACCATCTCCATGTTTTTACTCTTTTAACTATGTTTTATAAAGTATTTTATTTTATATTCATCCAAATGCGCTGTGCACACACCAAACGTTATATTAATAGCCGTGATCGGCTTCTGTGATGCACCCACATACAACAGCTGCAGTGGGATCTTCAGATTCAGTGTTCATTAGAAACATAAAATTAATCAACAGTCATATGAAATGTTAACTGGGCCTAATGTTCATAGTTTTCTGTCAGTGGCTCCGGAATAGGCTAGCGGAAATGATCGACATCCTTTAGAGCCTACCACAACATGTTCTGTCTCGCAATTGCATGCACTGGCACTATAGAGTCTTTCATCACATCCATTACTCGTCGCACTATGCCTGCATAGTGTCAATTGCAATTCGTATACTGCTGTGACATCTTTCAGAGGCCATCGGAACATGTTCTGTCCCACAATTTACACGCACTGCACCGCCACAGTTTCTATCGTCACATCCATGACTCGTTGCATTATGCATGCCTGGGTAGATTTTACCATCGTACAAAATGGTGCACCATTGACCAGTTCTGCAGCCTTCGATATCCTTGATGAGCTGCAGTCAACTGGGTTTGGGTGGATCAGAACTGTTGTGTGCTCTCGATTGAGTTGCAGTGGTCTTTGAAGTACTGGGCTTTTGGGTGGGTGTAGGCCTAGTAGGCGTAGCTATCTCCGGTCCGACTTAGCTTTGTTTAGCTAGTTTCTTTCTTCGGTGGGCATAACTCTGGTACAGCTTCCATGGCAACAGCGGTCAGCGCTGGAGCTGCAACAGGGTTGTGCTCTTGTGCAACTTCCGTGATTACATTAGTCACCATAGCAGCAGCGAAGTCGGGGTCTTGGAATACGTATATGGTCAATGACCACATACCTGCCTTCCTGAAGCCACTAACAGCATTCCGGACGGATGCCGCTTTTCTGTACGCCACATTTCGGCGACTTGCCATGTTGTCAATGGTTTGTCTACATGTTCTCTCATCCACATCCTCAATGCATAATTTCCAAACGGTCCGAAAAAGGCCCATCCAAAGGCTGGAATCGGCGAGTTGTGTGTGGCAGATGTGATACCATGACCAGTCCAGCTTCCCGAACCATATCAGTTGCAACCAAATTCTTTGTGTGGGTCACGTAGCTATCGAGTATGAGCACAACATGCAGTCTCCTCCTTCGTTGGTTTAAAAAAATCTACGAAATGTCACAACCAAGTAACAAACCCTCATTGGACATCCAACCTTTGCCCCCGGAAGTCCAACATTTGTCAGTTTTATTTTCATCCTCTTCCGTTTATATATATGACCATTGGCACTAAATTTATGTAAACCCTAAACTAAAGTCTTTGTTAATCCGAAACAATGTAAATTTGCCAGTGACCAAATGTATTCTGTTACAAGTTCCCTCGATTGGACCACTTAGCAACTTCCTTTATTTGCATTATTATAATTTCTCCCTTGTCTAATATTACTTTCAGGTAATCAATATACTGTGTTGAAATAATTACACACATATAATGATGGCATACCCTTATATGAGTCACTGGTCCAATTGTGGCAACTGCAGTGGTCCAATCGTGGAATTTCATGTGTTAAAAATGTTGCATTGTCATCACAAGCTGACGACATCAACTTTACATGTCTTATTATCGCCTCATACGTTGGGTTCCTATACTCCTGATGGACACACATTTTCGCCTGTAAGTATCACCAAAGGTGCTGTACTGATAACTGATCACGGCCTGATTATTATGTCGGGGACATAGAAAACATACTTTCGTTGATAAATATTTAAAATGTACTGCTATTTCGTCGAAACTTACCGTGTCATCTGAAATGACACTGATGAATGACATAATCGATAGAGGATGCCACGGTATACAGTAATATGGAATATACAGCACTGGTCCGATCAAGGAACTGGTCCAATCCCGGCAACTCTCCCCTACGTAGCGCCATCTGGGCGGTTTATATTAATTATAGTAGAAAGCACGCACCCAATACACAATAAAAATATATTCGACTATTCTACAACCAACACAAGTATCCATGGATCTAAATTCACGCGACCTTCAACACTTTGAACATGCAACGAGTATTGCATCGCGTGCGTGACGTTTCTGGTAATACGTTTGACGTTCCCTTAAGCAATCTCGAGCCTATTGATGGCATATTGGACTGAGGCATTAATAAATGGCATACAACTATTAGAATACTAGGTCGAGTATGTGTCTTTCAGTACAAAATGTTCTTGTTCTCTGAGCAATAGTCACGTGCTATTGACGAAGGTCGAAACCGGGGATTCCTTTCCTGGAAAACGCTTCGAGTGCGGTTCCTGACATGCCAACCAATACAATTTAGTCACGCTGCACTATGACATAGGTTGAAAGCTTGAGTGCACAAAACCGGTTTACGTTTGTGTCACTTGATGAGATATGCAGAAAGATTCATATACGCTGGCCGCTATGACTTGACTTGATTTATCACAAGGTTACAATCTCACATGTCATGTTTTCATATTTACTGTTGATTAATGGAAGACGAACAAAACACATACTGGTGTTTACATTGTTTTCCAATTTCCGAGAAAACGCTCACATATTCATAGGCTCATGACCGTAGCTACAAGATCGAGAGCGGAGACTTCTGACAGATCGTGTCCGCTCTAAACGCCTATTGGATTCACTGGCCCTGGGCGCTGTTGTGATAGTTTTAACACAATCTGACCGCGCGTGTAGTAAAAAGCCTGACATTCGTTTTAGTGAATGGCACGGTCATTTCTAAAGGCGATTAGGCTTATTGAAAGTGAAAGTGAAAACCACTGTGAAACAAATGGTTAACCATTCGGGATGATCGCAAACCATCCACGTATAAAACTACCCTTGGCGGGAGGATCTTGTGGCAACAGAGTTTGAATTTGGTGCAGTGAATTGTCAGATAAAACGTGGAATATTGATTAGAATAAGTGTTACTATTATATATATATATATATATATATATATATATATATATATATATATATATATATATATATATATATATATATATATATAATACATAAACGTATAATAGACATAAACGTTATTATTTATGTACAAAGCTTACTACCGCTGTTTGCCATCAAACATTCAGCGTTTATTTGTTAGGCGTAACAACGTACTCGTTGAGAGCTACCCAGCCAGCACGCAGTCATCGGCCCGAGGGCGAATATCAGCGGCTGGCAGGCGGCAGTGTTCTTCATGCGCTTGCCGATCACAGCCTGCTTCCCAGCCGCAGATGCGGCGCTAGCACTCGCGGGAGGTGATTTATCAGTACTCGGACCGAGGGAGGCCCGAGCACAGATTTCTGACGCGCGCCGTATACCTATGATTTATTACTTGTATTAAATTTCGCATGTGGTGTAAGGGAATGTTTCCCGCGCGATGACGATGTGAATCTTTGGCTGTATTTTGCACTATCCAATACATTGATTTTTAGCATTATATAAATTATTTTTTTTCGCAAAGCATACGAAAGTAGAACTATGCACATCGTAATTTTAGGCGCCAAACTCAAACGGCAAAGCCAAAGGCCGTGAACTGACATAGCCATGGGCATAGGCATAGCTTAGGCTTAGCCTTAGGTAAATAATAGCTAGGTGAAGTCTGAAGATTTATTTATACTGGCTCAGTGTGTACTGTCTGTTTATGTTTATTTCTTGCGAGTACTATATCAGAACAGAAACACATAATTATATATACATACACATATACATATAATTATATTCTGTGAAATTTTCATTTCATTCTGCCCTGTATCGGTTGCTTAATTCGTTCTCGATCAATATACTTGTTTTGTAGTTGTAAAATGTTGTATACATTGTAAACTGTGGTATACCATGGTTTACCTGTTTCAAAACAACATGGTATTTTACCATGGCTTCCCTGTTTCAAAGCACCATGGATTACTTTGGTTTCTATGGTATATCATGGTATTTTACCATGGTTTACCTGTTTCAAAACACCATGGCATTTACCATGGTATATTTTCATAAGGGAATTTCCCAATTCCATGGACCGTGGACACTTGGTAGTGTTAACTTAGTTGTTATGTTAATATTTCAGATGCTGTCCGAGACAATGAAGTGACAACAAATGGCACAACTTAAACCATGAACAAGACATAAAGCGAGTCATCCAGGAATGGTTCCGAACTGCCTCTGTCTCTGATCGGGATGGTGGTAGGAAGCACCGAATGGACCGAACATAGGCTAAGCAGGATGTGGCAGGAGTAAACAATTGAAGTGAATGTTTTTGAGTACATTCATTTAAGCACAGGTAAGAGATGATCAATGCCTATTTATTAAATATTATCGTATAATAAATTACACAAATCCACATACGAATACATATATCAACCTCAAAACATTTGTGATAAAATGTTAACAATATATGTATAAGATAATATGCTTGTATTGAAAGTAATGACATGGTGCTTTGGTGGTGCATTGATCAGTTTAAAAAAAATTCCAAGACCATTGTTTATCTAAAAGAGAACCTGGAAAAATCATAGTAAAGTTATACTGTATAATCTGTATTCATAAATATACATTTGAACGGTTAACTGGCAGTTTAAGTTTGAATGTGCACATATATATTCATAGCAATGTCTAGGAAGGTTGCACAGTACATTGAAATTATATAAGTCGTTGTGTACATACTGAAGCCTTTTAAGAGTGAGTGTGGATTTTGACTGTGATTGGATTAGGAGTGTTATTCAATATTCAAGTGATGCTATCTGTAATGCGTTTATTTGTCAGTTCAGTGTTTGTACTTTCAATGTGGATATTCCCACGACTTTTGTGTCATATGCATGCTCACCAGAATTAGGTAATATGCTTACATTTGTTTAGGTATTCAGGAAGGTTTCTGTTGACATATTAGTGATAACAGTTTAATTGTCATTTAAAGATATCTTTTATTTAGCAGTTTGACACTTCTTAGCAATGGATAGAAGTGTGTGCATTATATACGGACTGTTTGTTATAATTTTTGTCGCCCACTTCTGTAGTTTTGTTATTATGTATACCAGTTACAATAGTTTATATGGGGAATGATAAGTGACTTAATGTTAATAGGTTTAATAAAATACATTGTGGAAGGTATCTTATTAAAACTGTACAACTCATGTTGATTAATAAATGTTAAATGTTTTTTTGTTGGGCCTATTTCAATCTACACTGGGCTTGTTGTGTTTCTGCTTATATATATATATGTATATATATTGGACGACAATGTACCGATGATTAGCTGCTCATAGGCCGACTGTGCCTAGTTTTGCCAAATTTAATATGTATGTGTGTGTGTGTGTGTGTGTGTGTGTGTGTGTGTGTGTGTGTGTGTGTGTGTGTGTGTGTGTGTGTGTGTGTGTGTGTGTGTGTGTGTGTGTGTGTGTGTGTGTGTGTGTGTGTGTGTGTGTGTGTGTGTATATATATATATATATATATATATATATATATATATATATATATATATATATATATATATATATATATATATATATATATATATGTGTGTATATAATAATTATATGTATATATATACAGGTACACACATTTATCAAAACTAGGCACAGTCGGCCAATGAGCGGCTAATCATCGGTTCATAGGCGGCTTCCTATCGGCAGCCGCTTATGCGCCGTCATCGGCCCGATGTTAAGCCGATGGACAAAACCAACATCGGCCCGCACGCGGATGCCGATGTTGGACCGACAAATTTGCCGCCTTCGGCCCGATGGGCAAAACCTACATCGGCCCGCAGGCGGATGCCGATGTTGGACCGATAAGTTTGACGCCCTTGGCCCGCTCTCGGGCCGCTGTAGGTGTGGGTTGCATGATTTAGAACGGCTACGGGTTCGTTCCACGGTGAGATCTATGCATGTATGTATCTACGGAATGCGATTATGGAATTATCAAAGTGATGACATAAAAAACATTAATAATATAATTGCATTTAAATTTCACCATAAAAATGTATGTTTCACAAATATATTAATGTGGAAATGTAACTATTGAGGTATTGAATTCAACTATTTAAAATGTGGTAACCTGTGTATTTTATATCACAATAAATACATTGAGAATGTATATAATATGTATTGTAGTAACGTGACACATACTTATGATAACTAAGATAATTGTCATTCTGGTATGTGAGGAAAAAGTTCACCTGTGAGAAACTTAATACTTTCACTTTAATACGATTGTTAGGGGTAAACTTGCATAAAAGTCAATGACTTCGTGTTTACGCCCTTCAAACATTGTATACATACATACATACATACATACATACATACATATATATATATATATATATATATATATATATATATATATATATATATATATATATATATATGTATATATATATATATATATATATATATATATATATATATATATATATATATATATATATATATATATATATATATATATGTATATATATATATATATATATATATATATATATATATATATATATATACATACATGACTGTCTTGCATTAATATTGCCAATGTTGGAATAAAATGAATGAATGAATGAATCAATCAATCGTCATTGTTTACCAACATTTTCCAAACGACGAAAAGCAAAACATTGAATTCACGCGCACGACTTACTTAGATAATAATGCATCATCAATAACTTTTAATTAGATAGACCCGTGAATATTGGTTAGTCATTCACGCTGTACCCATCGCATACTGTTCATAATCAGCCGCCACAACGCAACACTGCCTGTGTACGCTCAACGTCAACACTGCCTGTGTACGCTCAACGTCAACACTGCCTGTGTAAGCTCAACGTCAACACTGCCTGTGTACGCTCAACGTCAACACTGCCTGTGTACGCTCAACGTCAACACTGCCTGTGTACGCTCAACGTTAACACTGTCTGTGTACGCACAACGTCAACACTGCCTGTGTACGCACAACGTCAACACTGCCTGTGTACGCACAACGTCAACACTGCCTGTGTACGCACAACGTCAACACTGCCTGTGTACGCACAACGTTAACACTGTCTGTGTACGCTCAACGTCAACACTGCATGTGTACGCTCAACGTCAACACTGCCTGTGTACGCTCAACGTCAACACTGCATGTGTACGCTCAACGTCAACACTGTCTGTGTACGCACAACGTCAACACTGCCTGTGTACGCACAACGTTAACACTGTCTGTGTACGCTCAACGTCAACACTGCATGTGTACGCTCAACGTCAACACTGCCTGTGTACGCTCAACGTCAACACTGCCTGTGTACGCTCAACGTCAACACTGTCTGTGTACGCACAATGTCAACACTGTCTGTGTACGCTCAACGTCAACACTGCATGTGTACGCACAACGTCAACACTGTCTGTGTACGCTCAACGTCAACACTGCATGTGTACGCTCAACGTCAACACTGTCTGTGTACGCTCAACGTCAACACTGCATGTGTACGCACAACGTCAACACTGCCTGTGTAAGCTCAACGTCAACACTGTCTGTGTACGCTCAACGTCAACACTGCATGTGTACGCACAACGTCAACACTGCCTGTGTACGCTCAACGTCAACACTGTCTGTGTACGCTCAACGTCAACACTGCCTGTGTACGCTCAACGTCAACACTGCCTGTGTACGCACAACGTCAACACTGCCTGTGTACGCTCAACGTCAACACTGTCTGTGTACGCTCAACGTCAACACTGCCTGTGTACGCACAACGTCAACACTGCCTGTGTACGCTCAACGTCAACACTGTCTGTGTACGCTCAACGTCAACACTGCCTGTGTACGCTCAACGTCAACACTGTCTGTGTACGCTCAACGTCAACACTGCCTGTGTACGTTCAACGTCAGCAGCAGTATAAACCAAAACATTACTCGTTTAATAAAGCGCACACGATCTCATGAGCGGATTGAACCAGGGTTTGCCAATCGAATTGAATGAGCACAATTATACATGTTAATAAATAATACATTCAACGGTGCAAACCAACGGTGGTCTAGTTCTGACCGAGGTTGTACATAGCTAAGAAATTGTCATGGTTTGCCAATTAAATTGGATATGTATATATTAGCCGTTCTCAAACGGCGGTTGGGACGATGGTGGTGTGGTTTGCCATTAACACATCATTTCTGTGAATGTATTATTCAAGTTTTGAATGTACAGTGCAGTTAAATACTGATTAAATAAATAAATGTGATAAACCTATGGTAGTTGAACTTGTGTTTTTGAGAGTTTGATGAATGAAAGATCCGAAAACCTGACAATCAACAGGCAAAACGTGACGCGACCGACCCACGCTCAACATTGAATGCTAGCTAGCTATTCAACAATAATTAACTGAATAAAGAAATATGGTGTGCAAGCGATACACACACACGCACGCACGCACGCACGCACGCACGCACGCACGCACGCACGCACGCACGCACGCACGCACGCACGCACGCAAGCACGCACGCACGCACGCACGCACGCACGGACGGACGGACGGACGCACGCACGCACGCACAACATTAATATTCGGCGTGTGCATAATTGACAGTGAGCTACATAGCATCAAATCGAAATGAGACCACCAATAAATGACTTGCCTTGCGTGATCCTTGTGCCCGATGTCTCGAGACATTTGGAACTCAGTCGATCCTCACAGCTCACGTTCGACTACTTAATGTATTGTAGCTGTTCGTGCAGTAAGACCAACTTGTTTTTTTTGTGCGGCTCCCCTCGCCAACGTCGAGTTTAGCTGGCGCTAGTCCAGCAAGACGGAAAATTGTGACGCAGCAATTTCCCGGAAAGTGTGGCGCAGAATTTCCTGGTTCCATCACAGCTGGTGTATGCGGACGAACGAGTGCACCGTCGTTGTGTTTGTAACGCTGCAACGCCACCTGGGCAACCTGAACATATAACGTTACGCGTAAATATGTTAAAAGTAAAAGGTACTTTCTTATATAACATGGTACCCAGTCCTGGGGTCAAGGCGCTTTACACTTCACCCCCTGGCAGACATGTTCATTCCAACGCCATCTCGACTTGTCTTGGAAGCATTCCAGCAATGCATTAGGGGCCATCCATAAAGTACGCCACGCTCAAGGGGTCGGGGTGTCCGGGTAAGCGTTACAACCGCTTATGTAATAATCAGCATATTATATAATAATCAACTGCTTATGTAATAATCAACACCTTATAATCAACACATTATGTAATAATAAACCGCTTATGCAATACCCAACAACTTATAATCAACACTTTATATCAACAACTTAAGTAATAACCAAACCGGTTACGTAATAATGATGATGATGAGAAGAAGGATTGTTTTATGATGATGGCGAGGATGAGGAAGTTGGGGTGATGATGATTATTACGATTGTGATTGTGAAGAGGAACCACGGTTACAAGATGATGAAGATGATATCATGATAAGGAGGATGAGCAAAATGGAGGAAGGAGGTTTATGACAAAATTATGAGGAGTATGAGGAGAATGAAAATGATGCAGTGTTTCTCAAACGGTGGGTCGCAATCCCTCGGAGGCCGTTGTGTAATTCCGGCCCTCAGTGCCTTGCATGATGCTTGTCAGCCGGGATTCCTGCCAGAATGCACGTACCTCCTCGTGGTAACCTCAATCCAAGTTGATTGCTATTGATACTGTCAATCTACAGTCAATGTTGTCAAACGTACAATTCAAATGACAATACTGGAGTGCGAGTATAGTAAATGTTATTGTATTTCATAGGTTTACATTGTGTGAGTTTAAGAAACGTGACGGCAGAATTATTTTTCGGGCAACATTACATTATAATATAATTTAATTGTTCTATTTCAATCCCATTTCCGAAAAAAAAATTATAATTCATTACAGCATAATAAAATTAAGTGAAACTGCTATGATATTATCAGCGTGACAAGTAGGTGGGTCAAAACATAGCGTGACGTATTTTATGGATTGCCCCTTAGAGTAGAATCAAATATAGTGGCTGTGAGGGAAGTATTGCCTATTCTCACTGTGTTAAAACGTGCTGCTTAAGTGAATCAGCCGCTTAATAGAATTAAATATAGTGGCTGTGACGGAAGCAGTGTCTATTGCCACTGTGTTAAAACAGAGCTGCCCACGTGAATCAGCCGCTTAATAATGGCTGTGTCGGAAGTTTTGCCTATTCCCACTGTGCTAAACGGTAAACACTTTATGGAGTCAAGGCGTGACTTCAATCCTCTCACATCACATGACACAGTTATGAAATTTCACCAAGGGTGAAATTCGTTAGTCTTCGGCGTTTCGATTTTCACTTTAACAAATGCTGAATCAAGCACTAAATAATTTAATAGTGTGTCTGATGATTTCCCAATTAAAAAAAGACGACAAAATCGAATTGAGGAGACAAATTTACGCAGAGTCCACTGTACTGGTGACGATAATATGGACTGTTTGTGTTGGCATGTTGGTGTACACTTTATTGGTTCTTACAAATGGAATCCATGCGGTCTTTGTAAACACTTCCCCCTCCACAAAATGAGTGCTAGAAATATCTCTGCTGCTGTGTCAAAAACACCACTTCCCATGTTGTATAGTATATTGTACGTAGTATCGATGACAAATACCTATGTCAGCCTCATCCGGACGTCAGGGACAAAGAGGAGAGCTACATTGTGTTGGCCCGACCAGTCAGATATCTCATTGGTTGATGCAATAAACGTTACATTTGTTTAATGCATTTGGGAAAACAAACAACGTTTTGAATATTCAAACAAGGTTTTAATCTTAGATCTCTAACCAAGTTTATGTGTATATGTATGTACACGTATGTGTGTATGTATATGTATGTGTGTATATATATGCATATGCGTGCGTGTGTGTATGTATGTGTGTGTATGACAACGAATGACAGGCTGGTGTCTAGAATCATTGTAGATTTTGACAACGTTTTTCCCATGATGTGCATAATCATGCAAGTATGCTGTTTTGCATACACGCATGTCCGTGTGGAACTACGCTGGCTTCCACTTCACCGCCACATAGAGTATAATAACCTGTCTCATACTTCTCCGTACCACCCACCACTGTTAAGGTATTCCGGCGCTTGGTGGTGGAAAGTATGAGACAGGATCTTGTACTCTATGCGGCGGTGGATTGGACCAGTGTAGTTCCTTGAGGACGGGTGCTCGCAACGACTGGTTCTCGTGGTGATGCGCGTGATGTAAACACTATATTTTCGCAATTAGAGTCGTAGATGATAGATGGTGACATGTACGCTATCATTTCCGGCGAAATTTGGCGAATTTTGCTTAATGTTGGTATATATTTTAACCTAATAGATGGCGACACCCGATCTGAATATGAATGCTACAGGCCTTTTAAACCATTACAAAACGTTACACGGTTATGTATGACTTTTTACAGCATTTAAGTAAAACAACGAATTTCAACCAGACAATGTGACAATTACAGGGGGAAAGCAATTCGCATATGTACTGTTTGATATGATAACTACTTGAGACGCCCAGTGCAACTAGTCAACTCGACATTCAACGTAGAGTAGAATACAACCCGTGGCGCATGTCATCATCACCATCATCATCACCATCACCATCATCATCACCATCACCATCACCATCACCATCACCATCATCATCACCATCATCATCATCATCATCATCACCATCATCATCAATCCCGTAACCCGTAGTGTCATTGAGGCACCACCGATGACCTTGAAACCAGCTGTCTCCACTTCTTCCTGTCGTCTGCCACCCTTTATGTCTCTGAGAAGTCCAGGCCTGTCCACTCTTTGATCTTCTTCTGTCTTCCTGGTCTTATTGCTCCCCTAACGGTGTCATGCAGGATGGTCTTTGTCATGCCGGATGTTCGTGAGACGTGCCCATATAATTTCAGCTTCCGTCCCTTTATAGTCGTTAGGAGATCTTCATAGGGCCCGATGGCTTGTTTGATTCTGTTGTGGACTTCTTTGTTGGTTACATGGTCCTTGTATGAGATGGAAAGGATCTTTCGATAGCACTTCATTTCCATGGCTTGTACTCTTCTTTGTAGTTCGGCTGTAAGATTCCATGTCTCCCATGCGTATAGAAATATTGACACAACAAGTGATCGCATCAGTCTGATTTTGGATCGAATGGTGATGTTTTTATCTTTCCATATTGGTTTCAGTCTTGTCATCGTTGCTGTTGTCTGGGCAATCCTTGAAATGATCTCAGGTTTGGATCACTCATCCGTGATAACTGAACCCAAGTACTTGAACTTTGACACTGTTTCTTTGTCTTTATCTAATCTGTTGTTGATGCCATTGGTGTTGTTGGTCATTAGCTTGGTTTTCTCACCACTAATTTCCATTCCGTTGGACGCAGATGTATTGTCGAGGCAGCTCACTAGGTCAGCTAGCTCCTGTTCATCCCCTGCTAAACCATCGATATCATCTGCAAAGCGTAAATTTTGTATTGTTCTGCCTCCGATGCTGACTGTTCCTACGTGATCTTCAAGGGCGTCAGTCATGATCCTCTCTAAAAATATGTTAAATAGAGTGGTTGATAGAAGGCAGCCCTGGCGGACTCCAATGGTGGTGCGAAACCATTCACCCAGCGTGCCATTCATAAGGACTGCGCTGGTGGCCTTGTTATGCAGACGTTCTATGGTTCGAACAAGGTTGACACCAATGTTGTATGTCCTCATGGTTGCTCATAAGGCTGCATGCCATACCATGTCAAATGCCTTCTTGAAATCAATAAAGATATGGTAAAGATCTTCTTAGTTTGCAAGTACTTTTTCGCAGAGGATTCTAAGGTTGAAAATTTGCTCTGCAGTTCTGTGTCCTGCTCGAAAGCCAGCCTGTTCTGCAGCGATGATGTTCTCTGCTTGTGGCTTGAATCTGTTAAGGATAAACTTCAACATGACTTTACTTGGGTGGCTGATGAGGCTGATTGTCCGGTAGTTTTGATACAACTGTAGGTTGCTTTTTTTTGGAAGTATGATGACCATTGATTGGGTCCATGGAATAGGCCAATCTCCTGTCTGCCAGATCTTATTGCAGATTGTTGTGAGGATGTTAGTCACAGCTTCTCCCCCAGCTTGTATTAGTTCAGCTGGTATGTTGTCAACTTCAGATGATTTCCCTTTCTTTAAGGATTTAACTGCAGCCTCCAACTTCATCACGAAGAATTGGGAAGTTAATATCTTCGATGTTCATAGGACAATCCAATATTGCTGCATTTCCTTTGGTCTGGCTGTTGAAAGACTCGGAGCAGTACTCTGTCCATCGGTTGATAATCTCTCTTGTTTCCGTGATGCATTTTCCTGACTTGTTTTGGATGGTGTTTATTCTTCCTTTCTTCTCACTTGTCAGATCTTGTATTACTAGGAATGCTCTTTCGCTATTGTTCTTGTTTAGGTTTCGCTGCACTGTTCTTTTATCCATTTTTCTTTGGCTTCTTTCGTGCATGTTCTTATTTTGTTGTTGATTTCCCTATATTTATTAGTTCCTCCGGGGCTGTTCTTCCCCCTTTTCAGCACTCTTCTTCTGTCACACATGTCAAGTAGTTCGGTGGTGATCCAGGGTTTCTTCTTATGACGGTGTTTGCCGAGGATCACACTGTCTGTATCAGTCATTGCATTGTTGGACTTGTTGTTCAATGTCTCTATGTCGGTGTTTTCTTCCTCTAGGATGGTAAGTGCATGTAGTGTTTATTATAACAGTAATATAACAGTGAATTCGCGAGCAAAATACGAACGTAGTTTTGTGTTTTAAATGAGACAATCAATGATGCACCCACGACAACGACAAGAACGCAAATATTTAACGGAGTATTGTGTCAGCAAAGAACAAATCGTACCAAGAATGACGCTTACTGATTTTAAACAGAAATCACAATGCTATCATCAGAACACAACAATCGGCTGATCTAACGTTTGAATCATTTCGAACGCAAACGAGCACGCGTTGGCAGAGACACGCGATTGTTTCGACGCGCGTCAAAATAATTGCGGGAATCTTGTCGGCATCTAACAGACGATATTCTCGACGATATTCTTAGACGTTTCAGTGAAGAACACAGGCAAGAGTGCAGCGTACCAACAATAATGCGCCCACCAGTGGCGCCACATAGTGAATGTAATGTAAGTCACTCACGATTTCACCACTGCCACAACTTACATTTGATGCGCAAATTATGCACATCGTCATTTCATTTGGTATACTCCAAATTGTTGTCAATAAATCTATCAACTTCAATGGCATACAATTGTGAATAGTGTTTGAGTTGAAAATGTGTATAGGAATAAAATAACTTCTGCTTCTTCTGCAACCGTACTGTAACCAGATGGGCATGACGCTATTATGGAGCCTTAATGCTACATAGGGCTGATGTGCGTTTCCCTTACATGTGTAACGCAGCGAAGACTGACTACCTGACCTGACTACAACGAAGTCAGAACGAGGTTTTAAAATCGCTACTTGATTTTAAGGTGTTGTCAAACCTTACGTTGGGTGTACACGTGGCTGACGTTCAGTGTCAAGCGATAAAGGAAAGGCAGGTTGCATAGTTTACTAAATTGATGACTATCTGTTTAACTGTGGATTGTTGAGGTGTGGTTGGTTTGTTCAATTCTCTATCTCCATTACTCAGCTGATATTTGAGTATAGGACATATTTCAATAAACTTCATTAATTAATTGTGTCGATTACTAAGAAAAAATTATACATAAATATATACAAAGGAGGTGAGGACTGATGAGGCAAACAGCGAGTAGAGGGGTTGCGGGCAAAACGTATTAGTAGGGCAACATGGGAACTGGCTATATATGTTGAAACATAATGTTACCACATGGCAGAAATATGTATACATATAAGATATACACATAATATCGATCCTCTAAAATCGCTTGCAAACGTACTTCGTGGCCTTCTATAAAAATTGTAAGTTTCCTCTTTTCAATTCCTCTATGTACTTGCAGGTCTATGGAATCAGGTTGTTGAAGAATCGTTCACTAAACAAGTACACTAGACAAAGTGCTTGTTAGCCGCAGTCACAGTGAATACTGTTATGTCTTTGCTTTTTTTACAACTTAGCTTGAGCAAAAATATAGAAAAATTATGTAACATTTTACATATCTGCCTAGGCAAAAAGGGTCAGTTGTGCGTGGGCGAAATGTTCCTATCGACGTGGGAAAAATGAGACAGCACTAGCGTTACCGGACAACACAAGTTATGTGATGGCCGTTGACATAATGCCGATCCCCAGACAGGCAGAGAAACCGATAGCCTTCCGACGTGGGGCAAGAGGGAAAGCAGTCATAATAACTTGAAGTCGGTACAAAGAACAACTAAATACTAAACAAAAAGGCCATATATATACACACACACACACACACACACACACACACACACACACACACACACACACACACACACACACACACACACACACACACACACACACACACACACACACACACACACACACACACACACACACACACACACACACACACACACACACACACACACACACACACACACACACACACATTGACGTCACAAATTTATTTCGATTAAAATTCGCGTTGTTTAATAGAAACACAAATCTCATGCTTTTGATGGAACATTGAACGACTATTTTAACAATGTTTTATTTTGTAATATTGCTTCTGAAAAGTGTTTATTTTTGTTATTCATAAATTATATATTTTCAGGTGACGAAGCTCGTCAAATAGCAGAAACGTTGTTGAAATAAGTGCTTGTACTTTTGTGTGTCATCCTTTAAGACGTAAACGTTCAAAACGGAGGCTACAGGGAATAACCCGTGGCGCCTCTGGTGGATAACATAGAACTAACATTCAACTGAAATAGCGTGCATTTTTCGACGGAAGTGCACGTAGTTCGAGTGAATCTTTTGCCAGGCAATGAAACATTCGCGTATCTACGCCAACGTATTGCAATTGTGCACTTGACTGCATAACAAAAACGAACTTTGTTCCTATACACTTTTCCAACGCAAACACTAACCACAATTGCATAAACTGAAATTGATAGATTTATTGACAAAAAATGTGAGTTCACCAAATGAAATGACGATGTGCAGAATTTGCACATCAAATGTAAGTTGTGGCAGTGATGACATCGTGAGTGACTTACATTACATTCACCATGTGGCGCCACTGGTGGGCGCATTATTGTTGGTACGCTGTGTTCTTTGCTGAAACTAATTGTGTCCGACCCTCTAATTGGGAATACAGGTTGTACTTCTGTCGACAATCTATCCCACGATGCATTTCCGTTTATAACATGTGCCATATAGCGACCAAAGCCATGACATTTCGGGGAGCGACTGTTACTTAAAGATTATGTGCCTATATCTTACACAGTAACTATGAATCAGAAAATGTCTCCAGAATTGGGGCATATGTTTAAAATTAAAATTAATAAAAGCAAAAACTATAGCATTTGAAAAAACTGCATTTGCCTAATTTGTATAGCGTTGCAGTATATTTAAATGTGTATGATGATACAAATAATATAATATGTGTATCATTGTACAGCGCCCCAAAACATGTATTTGAAATATGTAAGAAATGTATTATTATTTATAGAGATGCTAAGTAATTAAATTAATTGTCTTAATTATTTAAGTATCGTTGAAGTAGGTGCCAGTAAACGCGGGGCAGGGCGTTGAACCCAATGGACATACATCGCCCGAAGGACAGCAGTTTCAAAACGCGCTTATTTAAAAAAGTGCTTAGAGTCACCAAAAATGAATATTAAATAAAATAGTGGTGGTGCCATGCAAATTTATTCCACAAAGTTTATAAACATTGAAATTTGTTTACTAAAAACTTGGCACGCCACCTAGTGAGTTTGGTATTTGCCAAACTGTCACTGTGCAGCGCCGCCTAGAGCGGTCGGCTGAACGCGGCTCTTCTGTAACACGCCCAGTCGACGCTCGAAGTCTTTGAGTTCGCGCCGCAGGATGCTCGTCGCATGCTCCTTCTCACGGATCTTCACGAGTAGACTGTTGATATCGACGTTGAGCGAGACGTGGGCGTGCATGAGAGGCAGCACGGACGCCGTCGACACGATGGCGGCCGTCCGCCACGTCAAGACGTCCGTGTAGCGGGCGAGTGTCGCGGACACGGTCCATACACCGACAACCAAGAGGCACTTGGCAACGAACAAGTTGCGTTTGTAGATGGCGATGTCACGCTGAACCTGAACACAGAAGATACAATCACTGTTATGTAAACGCCGCCGCCGCCGCCGCCGCCGCCGCCGCCGCCGCCGCCGCCGCCGCCGCCGCCGCCGCCGCCGCCGCCGCCGCCGCCGCCGCCGCCGCCGCCGCCGCCGCCGCCGCCGCCGCCGCCGCCGCCGCCGCCGCCGCCGCCGCCGCCGCCGCCGCCGCCGCCGCCGCCGCCGCCGCCGCCGCCGCCGCCGCCGCCGCCGCCGCCGCCGCCGCCGCCGCCGCCGCCGCCGCCGCCGCCGCCGCCGCCGCCGCCGCCGCCGCCGCCGCCGCCGCCGCCGCCGCCGCCGCCGCCGCCGCCGCCGCCGCCGCCGCCGCCGCCGGACGTGGCGGCGGCGGCGGCAGCAACAACAGCAGCTTTTGGTGTGCACAAAACTCCACTTATTTTAATGGAAATAAACGGCATTGGGTTTTTCCAAGAAAAGTGGAATTTGAGAAGATGCCAATGTCCTGCACATTATTGACAAAATAGTTAATATTTTCCATTTACTAAAAATTAATCCCATTTGGAACTGTGTTTGCAATTTATCCCGAACAACGTTAGTGAGTCGCCAATTCAAAAACATTTTGATGTGGTGACCCTCACCTTATCCAGGCAGAACTTGGCCTCGTTCAACCGGTCGTTAGCGATGTCTATTTCGATTTCTATATTGGGGAAGAGCGTTTTCTGGTCGTCAGGTTCCTCCCAAATTCCGGTTTCTTCATAGTTCTGTTGAAGTATACAGAATTGCTCGTCATATAAATCAGCATCCGACAGGCCATACACGTAGCATTCGTCTTTAGCAATGCAACTGAAATACGGGAGGCAAATGTATTTTGACGTGTTCTTGTTCACGTCATGTCGTTGCATTGTGAGTGTTTTATTTCACGGTACTGTTACAATCGTGTGTGTTTGTTTGTTTGATTGTTTGTTTAAATAAATTTGCATTCATAATTACGCTAAAACAAAGGCCGGTCTACGTTAAACACAATTGACCATCATAATATAACATACCCCGAAATAGTTAGCTGGCTCACTGGCTGGCTAGATTAACTTCAGTGAGACGTTAAAATGCTCTGCTACAAACCTGAATAAACGCTTTGAGTTGTTCTCCAGCCGTCCCGATCATTTCCGTCAGCCTCGGCATGATCTGCTTCAGCCCTTCCAATTGCACATTGATGTGTCTGATGTCTTCACTAAACAGGCCCATGATCGAATTGTGTAAGCACGCTTCGGCATAGCATAGATAAAGAGAGATGGAAAACGACGCCATCACTGGACCAAGAAGTTCAGCAAAGGCTTTGATCCTTCGCATGAATGTAGTCAGTAGCTGCACAGTGATAGTCTGTCCTGTTGGCGTTTCAAGAAATTTCTCCAGAACGTCCAGAACGTCCAATATCTCCCTGGCGGTCTTCAGTTTGGCAGCATATTTCTCTTGCCAGCTACCTGGTTGGTAGCTTTTGTTAACATCATTTGAGTAATCGTCTGCTGCTTCCTGAAGTTTTCTGACGAACAATCGTAACTCTTCGGTCCGCAGTTTAGACACTGCTGGGTCCGGTTCGCCCGTAGGCGGCGGTGACACCTCGTTAACGTGAGATATGTTTTCTTTCCGAGATGTCGCCATGTCGTCGAAGAAATCTGAAATCACCCAAGTCAACTTGAAGATGTATCCTCATTTCGATGTATTATACGTCTCATTTCAAATTCATTTTGCGAAAATTCAAACCTACCTAAAGTCTCTTATGACATTCAAGCTCATTTGTGCAATTGTGCAGTTTTAAGTTTTCTATAGCATGGCTATCCAAACCGCATATACGTATTTATTGCCTAAAATCTTCCGAGCAGTTTTTATTTATTTATTCAGGTTCAGATTTGTTTATGGGGAAAACCCAATTTCCGTAATTGTTTGATTGCTGACGTCATGGGAAAACAGCCGTCAAAAAGAAAATAAATGGGGTGTAGCTTCAGAACTGATTTTGTGAAGGTAGCGTAAATATTATTAAGTATTTATTACTAGCCGAGGTCCATCTAATGCGTTTCCACAAAATGTATGTAGTGTTTTGCGGGAGAAAGACAACAGACAAACCTTTAGACCATGCACCTGTAATGTCTAAATCACACACTCGGCTCCGAATACACGGAACCCACAACAACGTAAAATAGTGATTACCATTATGGCACTATACCACAACTCCCCCTGCTTCCAGATAGTCACTCTCCGCATCGTTAAACTAGGTTCAACAATCACGTTAGCTTTGTTTGCTTCTCGCCTATCAAGACATACCCGGACATCTCCATTCGGTTTCTTTCACAAATTCCTCTCTTCGACTGAAGGATATCCTTCTGACTGGTTGGGCCACATGTGTTATACTCTCATCTATGTTCAGCTTGAGTTGATAGTTCTTCAACTTGCCGAGACCACTAAAATATACGTTTGCTGCCAGCCCTATTCTGAGCACTACGTGTGGTTGCCTCGTGTGGCAACAGGCCGGAAAGTGCCCGATTTTACCACATTTCTTACATGTGTGGTCTTTAGATTTTCTACAATCTCTTCCTGTGTGACCAGTGCCATCGCATTTCCAACATTTTCCTTTAAATGTTCTGTTTGGAGAGTTGAAATTACTAGTGTTTGGTGTATATAGCGCTGGCGTCTTCCCTTGTACAAGACGGTGTCAACAACAAAGCGTCTGGCTCGTCAAATATATTTACAATCTCCTGCAGCTTAGTTAGAGTCAGATTTTCTGTGTGTTTGTGTGTGTTTGTGTGTGCGTTAGTGTGCGTGTACATTTGCGTGCGTGTGTGCGTGCGTGGTGCGGGCGTTGTTTGTGTTTATATACATATGAATGTCTGCTGCTAGATGACGCTGGTGAGGTGGAACATGCTTGAATAGTTGCTCTGAGTTGATACAACGGCTACTCCTGTTTCGAAAAGTGGAACTGATGCCAAAGTGTATGTATACCACAAGTGATCGAAGCGTTCACAACAGGATAATGTCATTGAAGGGACTGACCGTAAGAAATTGGTGGCATAAATCGAGGGCCAACTTGTCTTGGCTGGTCGAACAGACCCACGGCTGCGTAGGCTGACCTACATCACGACTAGGACCATTGTCTATTGCTGCCGTTGTTTACATTCCGGAAAGTGCTCAATTTTACCACATTTCTTACATGTGTGGTCTTTAGATTTTCTACAATCTCTTCCTGTGTGACCAGTGCCATCGCATTTCCAACATTTTCCTTTAAATGTTCTGTTTGGAGAGTTGAAATTACTAGTGTTTGGTGTGTATAGCGCTGGCGTCTTCCCTTGTACAAGACGGTGTCAACAACAAAGCGTCTGGCTCGTCAAATATATTTACAATCTCCTGCAGCTTAGTTAGAGTCAGATTTTCTGTGTGTTTGTGTGTGTTTGTGTGTGCGTTAGTGTGCGTGTACATTTGCGTGCGTGTGTGCGTGCGTGGTGCGGGCGTTGTTTGTGTTTATATACATATGAATGTCTGCTGCTAGATGGCGCTGGTGAGGTGGAACATGCTTGAATAGTTGCTCTGAGTTGATACAACGGCTACTCCTGTTTCGAAAAGTGGAACTGATGCCAAAGTGTATGTATACCACAAGTGATCGAAGTGTTCACAACAGGATAATGTCATTGAAGGGACTGACCGTAAGAAATTGGTGGCATAAATCGAGGGCCAACTTGTCTTGGCTGGTCGAACAGACCCACGGCTGCGTAGGCTGACCTACATCACGACTAGGACCATTGTCTATTGCTGCCGTTGTTTACATTCCAGTGACTCAGACAGTCGCAGTTAGGGGCAAACGTGGAAAGAAAGGACAAGAGCCAGTGTTGTGCAGTGCTACTAAATCTGGTGACAAAAAAAGATAGAACCGGATTCTGATTCAGATTCTGACACTGACCAACTGCAGGAAACTGTCAAGACGATTGTCTCGAAAAGCGTAACACATGTGACTAGCGGCAGCAGCGGCTTAGGCGTGAAAACACATTAAATTATTGATATACAGGAGTAGTATGTGTGGTCATATGAAACATCAAAATCTAGAATCACTATGTTGAGAGTATTCGGAAATCACTTTATATCGCTCACAATTGAGTCGTTTTTGATTGACCGAGAGCAGTCACATGACCTATGACGCCACACCTCATTTGCATATCACGTGACCTCCCTATGGATGCTGCCAACTTGTCCCCTAGTAAAGACGGTTCTTATTGGTCGAGAGCAGTCACGTGACCTATCACGTCACACCTCTTTTGCATATCACGTGACCTCCCTATGGAAGCTGCCATCTTCTTTTCCATATGGAGGCTGCCATCTTGATTAGCAGGGTTAGGGTTAGGGTTAGTAACCCTAATCCTAACCCCAACCTGTTATCGACTGGATAACACTAATGCTTCTGTCGTCTGTGAAACCTAATACGAGCCCTGACCCTAACCCTAACCCTAACGTAGTGAACCCTACTACCCAGACTCCATAAACCGAACTCCCTGTGAACTGTGGTCTGACCCTAAGCACGTGTATTAGACTCGGTCTGCGAGGAGCCATTCGTGAACAGGGACCGAAGGGTCTGGCAGCAGCAGCAGCAGCAGCAGCAGCAGCAGCAGCAGCAGCAGCAGCAGCAGCAGCAGCAGCAGCAGCAGCAGCAGCAGCAGCAGCAGCAGCAGCAGCAGCAGCAGCAGCAGCAGCAGCAGCAGCAGCAGCAGCAGCAGCAGCAGCAGCAGCAGCAGCAGCAGCAGCAGCAGCAGCAGCAGCAGCAGCAGCAGCAGCAGCAGCAGCAGCAGCAGCAGCAGCAGCAGCAGCAGCAGCAGCAGCAGCAGCAGCAGCAGCAGCAGCAGCAACAACAACAACAACAACAACAACAGCAGCAGCAACAGCAGCGCAGCAGCAGCAGCAGCAGAAGCAGAAGCAGAAGCAGAAGCAGAAGCAGAAGCAGAAGCAGAAGTAGCAGCGGTCATTAACCGGGTCGTTAATAGGGATCAAAGGGGCTAACGAGGAAACGAGAAACGAACACAACACAATATCGTACGAGTGCACACGTATTTTACTGAACAACACAATCAGCATGATGATACAACAATTGTAGCGTGTAATATCGCTAAGACCACCCCTATATACCACCTATATTATATCGAGCCTGCATAAACACCTCTGTATCTACAAGTTACTTACTTTCGATTGGAGATGTGACAGGTTAATAAGCTGTATTGTCTACGCCTCGGCGTGCTACTACACGGCCATGGTGTTGAAACGAAGTGCTGTGCAGAGATTGGAGAACGGTTGTGATTATAGCGCGCTTTTCGAGACGTGTCTGGGCGCAGAACCAATTCAAACCGGTTCAAACCGGTTTGAACTGGTTTGATCTAGTTTTATCTGGAATTTTCCACACCAGCAAGAGAAACACGACCCCGCATTTTCACCCTGCTAACAGACCGTAACCTAGCGGACGAATGTTCGTGCATGCAGCGGGAAAAACGTAGCCGTGCATGTAAGCTATACAACACATATCGTATCATTGCATTATATCGAGAACTTTTCGACGTATGTCGTTTCGAGTCGACACCTATATACCGCCACGAGTCTGCTTAAACACTGCAAGGTCACAAGATCAAGGTCAACAATACATAAACACCGTGTGCGGCTTACGCCAGCTGCATGTCCTTATTTGGTATTGTTCTGCGTGTTGTTCACGTGCGGCACGCGTGTTGCGCGCGCGTCACTGGACAGTCAAGTTGTGTGTGTTGTGTGTTTGTTGTGTGTGTGTGTATGCGTGTGCGCGCGCGCACGTGGATGTGTGTGTGTTTTGAATGTTGTTTTTTGAGTTTTGTGTGTGTTTTGAATGTTGTATTTTGAGTTTTGTGTGCGTGTTGTATGTGTGTGTGCAGCCGTAGTTGTTTCCTCTGCCACTGTGGTGGTTTCATCAACAGCAGCTGTTGTGTCTGGGACAGTTGTTGTTGCTTTGGCAGAAGTAGTGTCCTCTACCGCCGTTGTGGTTTCACCACAAGCAGTTGTTGTGTCCTGTCACATATGTTGTTGCTTCGGTAGTAGTTCAAAACACATAAGCGCGCACACACACACACACACACACACACACACACACACACACACACACACACACACACACACACACACACACACACACACACACACACACAACAAACACACAACACACACAGCTTGACTGTCCAGTGAGGCGCGCGCAACACGCGTGCCACACGAGAGCAACACGTGCACAGCACGCGCAACACGCAGAACAATACCAAATAAGGACATGTAGGTGGCGTAAGCCGCACACGCAACTCATAGGTGCGGCGGTGTTTATGTATTGTTGTGACCTTGATCTTGTGACCTTGCGGTGTTTATGCAGACTCGTGGCGGTATAGGCGGTATATAGGTGTCGACTCAAAACGACATACGTCGAAAAGTTCTCGATATAATACAATGATGCGATATGTGTTGCATAGCTTACATGCACGGCTACGTTTTTCCCGCTGTATGCTAGGTTAATCTGTTAGCAGGGTGAAAATGGAGGGTCGTGTTTCTCTTGCTGGTGTGGAAAATAAAAAACTAGATCAAACCGGTTTGAACCGGTTTGAATCGGTTCTGTGCCCAGACACGTTTCGAAAAGCGCGCTATAATCACAAACGTTGTCCGATCTCTGCACAGTACTTCGTTTCAACCCATGGCCGCATAGTAGCACGCCGAGGCGCCGACACCACAGCTTATGAACCTGGCACATCTCCAATCGAAAGTAAGTAACGTGCAGATACAGAGGTGTTTATGCATGCTAGAGATAATATAGGTGGTATATAGGGGTGGTCTTAGTGATATTACACGCTACCCTTGATGTATCATCATGCTGATCGGGCTATTCAATAAAATGCGTGTGCACTCGTACGTTATCGTGTTGTGTTCGTTTCTCGTTTCCTCGTTAGCCCCTTTGTTCCCCATTAACGACCCTGTCGCCGCCGCCGCCGCTGCCTCGACAGACCCTTCGATCCCTGTTCACGAACGCTTCCCGCAGACCAAGTCTAACACACATACTTAGGGTCAGACCACAGTTCACAGGGAGTTCGGTTTATGGAGTCTGGGTAGTAGGGTTCACTAAGTTAGGGTTAGGGTTAGGGTCAGGGCTCGTATTAGGGTTCACTACAGACGACAGAAGCATTAGGGTTATACAGGCGATAACAGGTTGGGGTTAGGATTAGGGTTAATAGCCCTAACCCTAACCCTGCTAAACAAGATGGCAGCCTCCATAGGGAAAACAAGATGGCAGCTTCCACAGGGAGGTCACGTGATATGCAAATGATGTGTGACGTCATAGGTCACGTGACTGCTCTCGACCAATAAGAACCGTCATTACTAGGGGACAAGATGGCAGTCTCCATTGGGAAGCCACGTGATATGCAAATGAGGTGTGACGTCATATGGTGCCCTTTGACAGTGGCGCCCCCCCGACGACTATATCAGCGCAAACTTGTGTAATGTTCCGCAACACGTAAACCAGTGTAGTGTTCCGCAACACGTAAACCCTTGTAGTGTTCCGTAACACGTAAACCCGTGACCTGAGGGGTGTGACACCATAGGGTGACCTTTGACCTTTTACCCGTAGCGTCCCTGGCGACTGTATCTACGCAAAACAAGATGGCAGCCTCCATATGGAGGTCACGTGATATGCAAATGAGGTGTGACGTCATAGGTCACGTGACTGCTCTCGTCCAATAAAAAACGACTCAGTTGTGAGCGACATAAAGGGATTTCCCAATACTCTCAACGTAGTGATTCTAGATTTTGATGTTTCATATGGCCACACATACTACTTAGAGGCTCTAGTACAGCAGCTGATGCCAGTGATAGTGGGTGCTGTCACGGCGGCAGTGACTGATGCGATGAGGTGATGAGGTGGTTGAGCGTGATGATACAATAAGGGAGGATGAGGTGATTGAGCGTGATGATATAATAAGGGAGGATGAGGTGGTTGAGCGTGATTATACAATAAGGGAGGATGAGGTGATTGAGCATGATGATATAATAAGGGAGGATGAGGTGGTTGAGCGTGATGATACAATAAGGGAGGATGAGATGGTTGAGCGTGATATTATAATAAGGGAGGATGAGGTGGTTGAGCGTGATGATACAATAAGGGAGGATGAGGTGGTTGAGCGTGATGATATAATAAGGGAGGATGAGGTGGTTGAGCGTGATGATACAATAAGGGAGGATGAGATGGTTGAGCGTGATGTTATAATAAGGGAGGATGAGGTGGTTGAGCGTGATGACACAATAAGGGAGGATGAGGTGGTTGAGCGTGATGATACAATAAGGGAGGATGAGGTGGTTGAGCGTGATGATACAACCCAATTTAACAAACCAAAATGGGCTAAGGATTGTAAATCAGGCTTTAAAAACAATATTAATTTGAAGGATGTTGAAGACACAGAGAAAGATCTTGACAATTTAATGTGTAATGATATTGATGCGGCTTCAGTAAATGATATAGTAAATTGCATCAATGATATATTAAAAAGTGCTGCTAAAACAGTTGGTTGTATGAAGGATAACTATAGACTTACAATGTAGAGTAAAAGCATTGATGCAAAAGCTTAAGGTAAACCATGGTTTAATCAAGCCTGTAAAGAAAGGAGAAACCAGTTCTTTCAAGCGAAGGCAGTGTATTGCAAAGATAAAACTAATGTTAGTAGAAATGCCAAATGCAAGTAGGAACTATAAAAAGGAAATTAACAAGCAGCACAAATTGTATTTTAAGGATTTTGCAAATAAATTAAGAAATATGAAGAGTAAGAATCCAAAGGTCTACTGGGAAATTATTAAAGAGTCGAGAGGTGACAAAGATAAAGAAGTCAATACCATTAATACCAACACTTTTTTGAACATTTAAAAAAGTTAAGTTTTAGTGAGGAGGACGATCAGAATAACTATGATTATGAAAATTTTCCAAACAATGATAACTACTTCTAACACAGGATTGTTTCCTTACTCAACATGTCTTGGAACCAACCAGAGGTGGGAATGTGTTAGATTTAATTATGTCTTCTCAAAATGAATTAGTTGACAATGTTAATGTACATGAACCTTTGGGTTCAAGTGACCATAACCAGATCCATTTTAATATAAAAGTAAAAACAGGGAATACATATAAAAAACAATGAAGGAGGAACTTCAACAAAGGCAAATATAAAGAGAACATATCTAGCAAAGGTAGGTTGGAATAACTTGCTGAAAAACAAGACGGCAACAGAATGCTGGACTTGTATAAAATATGAGATTGAGGGCATTATTGAGAAATTTGTTCCATTAAGAAAACAAGGGAAAAGGTCCAGGAAGAAACACCTGTCAAAAGAGGCTATTACAAAATGTTTTCACAAACAGATGCTGTGGGGGTATATAAACACATTGGAAATGTAGAAGACTACACAAACTACACAAAGAGGCACTTAACTTAGCTACAACTGAAATTAGAAAATCCAAAAGAATCTTTGAAAAATAATTGGCAAGTAATATAAAAAAATTACAGCAAGAGTTTCTATGCTTATGTAAGGAGTATACAGAAAGTTCGAGATAAGATCTCCTATGTTTTTTGGAAGAAATCACAAAGTGGGTAGATGATGGGTCACCAGTGGATGTTGTCTACTTAGATTTCCAGAAAGCTTTCGATAAAGTGCCACATCAAAGATTGTTACTTAAATTAAAAGCCCATGGCATAGGTAATAATAATCTATAATCAACTGGATAGAAAAGTGGCTTACACACAGAAGACAGAGAGTAATAGTAGATGGTGAGATTTCAAACTGGAAATCTGTTTTGAATGGGGTACCACAGGGATCAGTATTATGCCCTATATTATTTTTAATATATATATATATATATATATATATATATATATATATATATATATATATATATATATATATATATATATAAATTATTTGGAAAATGACATATCTAGCAAAGTACTGAAATTTGTAATTGACACAAAAGTATTGAGAAAGGTTACTAATGTTACAGATAAAAAAGTTTAAATGTGATCTAGATAAATTAGTTAAATGGTCAGAAAAATTACAAGTTTTTAAATTTTGGGAAGTACACAGGACATGGAAACACTGGCGAAGAATATAAAATGGGGGATGCTGTACTAGGTAGAACTACACAAGAAAAGTATCATTTAATGGTGACATGAAAGTTACAGAGCAATGTGGCATTGCTGCTTCAAAAGAAATTATAGGGCTAATTAGGAGAACTATATCACGTATAATGAGAAACAGTTAATTGTACCCCTGTACACAGCAATAGTTAGACCACATTTCGAATATTGTATATAAGCATGGAGGCCTTATCATAAGAAGGTCATAGACAAGGTAGAAAGATTACAACGAAGAGCAACGAAAATGATTCCACAATTGAGAGAACTTAGACTTAATTATGAAAGCAGCTTATTAGAATGTGGTTTGGCAACACTAGAGACCAGGATACTAAGAGGAGACCAAATAGAAGTGTTTAAAACAGTGAACGGTTATGAGGATGTTGATAGGAATATGTTCTTCAAACTTAAAGAATGCAGTAGAACCAGAGGACACAAAGCACCATTAGCTAAGGAGCAGTGTAGGTTGGACATGAGAAAGTATTCTTTCTCACAGAGGGTGATAAATGAATGGAACAAACTGCCAAATGATTGTGTTAATGCTAGTAATGTGAATATGTTTAAAAATAGAATTAACAGATAAATGATAAGGGCGGGCTATTCACAAATGATAATATTGATGGACTCTCGATAAGCTAATGGCTTCCTTTAAAAATATAATTGACAGACCTCTGATAAGGGAGGCCTATACATAGATGACACAAATGGCTTCAATGTACACTTGCCATCTGGAACTTGTTGTTTGGGATGGCAATCTTGTTAAATCTTGTTAAAAACCCACAACAACGTAAACTAGTTATTACCATTATGGCAATGAACACCGCTGTACACATTTGAGAATTAATGCGCTTTGTGCGAATATGTAAATATAGACAATTGTAAACTGCCCGTAACAGCAAGGCAAGCGTACGTATGCACCAAGTAGAATCAATACAGGTAAAAGGTAAATTATTATATAATGTTGCATCTAGTCATTTGGACCGTTCAAAGCGCTTTCCGCTTCATCCCCTGATTGACCTGTTCATTCAACACCAATTAGACTTCGGTCGGAAGCATTAAGCCATATACTGCAAATAATCCTAGCTGTCTATAGTCTATTTATACAGCTAAGATAACAGGAGCAACGAGACGTAAACGAAATTGCCCATGCTGCGTAACGGCAGCAAGAGGATTCGGTCCTCACGTTCTAAACACTGCGCTCCAGCAGGCACACCAACGTCGTTTCGACGTTGAAAATAGGTAGAGATAATTATAGTCGCGACGTTGGACAACGTATACACAACGTCTATGCAACGTCGATCAACCCCCGTCGTACCGACGTCGAAGTTTAACGTTGCTAGCACGTTGAATTTAGGTCGGTACGCAACGTATGTAATTAAGTGGACAACATACATGCAACGTCAATGTAACGTTGATTAACCTCCGTCGTAACAACGTCGAAGTTTGACGTTGTTGCGACATCGAATTTAGGTCGGTACGCAATGCACGCAACGTCAATATAACGTTGATCAACCTTCGTCGTAACAACGAATTTTGGTAGGTATACTAAAGATGAAAGTTACTACGAACATTATTTGAACAGCAAAGTACAGCATGCTTCCAGTGACTGGATTTGTGATCGCAAAACTTTGCCTGTTTGATTCACTAGCCAAACAACCAATTTAGGTTTAAAACGGGATGAGGAATCATGTCCCAGCCAGCACGCAGTCATCGGGAGGTAATTTATCAGTGCTCGGACCGAGGGAGGCCCGAGCACTGATATGTGACGCGCGCAGTACCCTTATGATTCATTACTGATTAAATTTCGCATATCATGCAAGGGAATTTTTCCCGCGCGGTAATGCACCACGCGGGAAGCGAATAAAATAAAAAGAAACTAAAAAATCGTATGATCCATGCAGTTACACTCACAAAAAATTAACAAACAATGATAACATTTTCTTATTGTAAGCTCCATATATGTTTACAATATTCACTGACAATTATCATTATTAATTATTTTTACTGCGAGTCTACCCCATTCCGCCATATTCGAAGACCTCTTTTTACAGTTATAATTTATAAACGATTGGCGCGCCGCAAGACAATGCACATCTTTCGAAATTGCTTTGTGAATCTTTGGCTGTATTTATTGTTATCCAATGATTTTGAGCATTATGCAAATTATTTTTGTTCGCAAAGCATACGAAAGTAGATATTTGCACATCGTAATTTTAGGCGCCAAACTCGAAGGCCGTGAATTGTCTTGGACTTATAGATTTAACAAGATTTAACAAGATTGCCATCTCGAACAACAAGTTCCAGATGGCAAGTGGACAAGGAAGCCATTGGCTTATAGTATTAGGTGAAGTCCGACGCCTGCGAAGGTTCCGTACTCAGTACAGTCACTATGCGCTACTGTGACCTACGTCAGCCAAAAATAGAATTCGTAACCATGGTCACCGCAGATTAAGCGTTTAGCAGAGATCGAGGTCACAGTCAGAAATGCCAACCCTTTGTGAACATGTATCCCTTGGTGCGAAGTGCAAAGTCTATATTCGCTTCGTAAAAGCGGCCCCGGCTTATGACAGCAACGACGCAACTCGCTGATTCAACGTTGTTGCGGCAGCCTGCAGTAAGCATAGTTTAACGGTAGTCGTAAAATCATATGCTATATTGTATACACTTCATATATTCTAACATATATATTGACCGTCCAAATGTATTTTATTTGACCGCATTTATTGTTAACGTTTTTTGGCTGTTATATCTGCTTAGGAGTATCGACCTTGCTGTTCAGTATGCAATGTAAACATGATATTCAAGTCGAAATTTTCAAAATAAACGGAAAAAGATCATATATTGTATTAACAACAAACAACAAATTATGGTTTCTTAAAACACATTTGGACGACCAAGATGCTAGAACGAATATAGTGTACGCTGTATAACGTGACTACACGATAAAAGCGATGCAGCTTTTGCTCGGTGAAGCCTGCAGTAAATGAAGTTTAAATATACCAAGCTCTCCTACCAACACGTATACGTTAACAAATTACCTGTCAGCTCGCTATTGCTGGTATCGTCCGCCGAACAATTGCCGTAAGCCTCCGAGTGTGTAACAGCACTCCCGTGTCTACACTGTTGTGTCTTGCGTTATGTCTCTACCGGGATGAATACACGCTCGTCATCGGAAAGTCTCAGTTCGCATACGTTTTGATTGCTTACGTCATGGGAAACACCCGTCAAAAAGAAACTAGAGTGTCTGATTGGGGTATAGCTTCAGAATTGGTTTGTGAAAGTAGCCTTAAGTAAATATTGAGTGTTTATAATAATAATGATGTATACAATACTTATATTGCGCTAAAATCATTGGGAGACCCAATTAAAGGTCGGCAGCGCCCCAAAACAAAAGGGGTTAAGCAGTGCATGATCGATAAGCAGTTTCAGTTGTAAACATTTGGTTTGGTACTCTGCACGGGGAGGTATGGAGAATAATACAAGTTTAAACAGGTGGATTTTCAGTTTACGGCGAAATGTTGCTATGCTTTAACAAGATTTAACAAGATTTGCCATCCAAGCCAAAGGCCCAGATGGCAAGTGGACAAGGAAGCCATTGGCTTATCGAGAGTCCAACAATGTTCATCTACTTATAACCCGCCCTCCTGAGATATGTGTCAACCTTGTTTTTAAACATATTCACGCTGCTAGCAGTTACACAATCTGTAGACAATTTGTTCCATTCATTTATTGTCCTCTGTGAGAACGAGTGCTTCCTGATGTCCAATCTACATTGATCCTTTACTAATTTTACCTCATGTCCTTTAGTTCTGCTATCCTTCTTGAGTGAGAAAAACATATTTCTATCAATATTTTCATACCCATTCAATATCTTAAAAACTTCAATCTGATCTCCTCTTAACCTCCTTGTCTCTAGAGTTGTTAAACCACATTCTTTCAGGCGTTCTTCATAACTAAGGTCTCTCAGTTCTGGAATCATTTTAGTTGCTCTCCTTTGTATGCGTTCAAGCGTATCTATATCCTTCTTACGATATGGTCTCCATGCTTGTATACAGTATTCTAAATGAGGTCTAACTATTGCTTTATAAAGAGGTATAATTAACTTTTTTCCCTTGTATGTTATGTTTCTTCTAATCAATCCAAGAATTTGATTACCCTTTGAAGCTGCAATACCACACTGCTCTGAAACTTTCATATCAGCGCTTATTGTAACTCCTAAGTCCTTTTCGTTTACAGTAGTACCCAGAACAGTATCTCCCATTTTATAGTTTACATTCAAGTTCCTATGTCCTGTATGTAGGCATTTACATTTCCCAAAATTGAACAACATCTGCCATTTCTCAGACCATTTCACTAATCTGTCTAGATCGTTTTGTAAATGTTGTTTATCACCATCAGTATTAACCTTTCTAAACAGTTTTGTGTCATCCGCAAATTTCAGTACGTTACTTGTTATACTGTCGTCCAAGTCATTGATATAAATTAAGAATAATATAGGTCCTAATACTGATCCTTGAGGTACCCCACTCAAAACCGATTTCCAATTTGAAACTTCTCCATCTACTACAACTCGTTGTCTTCTGTCAGTCAGCCATTGTTCTATCCAGTCAGTTATGCTAGCCCCGATACCATGGGCTTTTAATTTAAGTAGTAATCTTTGATGTGGCACTTTGTCAAAAGCTTTCTGAAAATCTAAGTAGATAATATCTACTGGCGATCCCACGTCTATCCACTTAGTGATTTCTTCCAAAAAACATAACATATTTGTTAAGCATGACCTCGCTTTAAGGAATCCATGTTGAGATGAATTTAATAATTTATGCTTAACGAGGAATTCCACCATATGGTCTTTAATTAACCTTTCTAATAATTTACAAATCACTGACGTTAAACTCACTGGTCTGTAATTCTCTGACTTATTTCTCGAACCCTTTTTAAATAATGGTATGTTGTTTGCTTCTTTCCATTCAAACGGAACAACTCCCTCTTTTAATGACAAGTTGAATACTCTTGCAAGTGGTATACTGATTTGTTCTACCGTTTCCATTAGTAATTTTGGAGGAATCCCATCCACTCCCGGTGATTTGTTATCCTTCATTGCCTTTATTTTCTTAGCTACCAATTCTGGAGTTACAACTAACGGACCTAAATAGTCAGATTTAGCCTCCTGAAATTTAGCATCAGCAACTGGTAATGAACTAATATCTTCTTTGGTAAACACTGAACTGAAGTAACCATTTAGGTCTTCCGCCATTAAAAACCCCTGTGATATTATATTTCCAGCACTGTCTTCTAGAGGTCCAACCTTGTCTTGTACGTTTTGTTTACTCCTGACATATGCATAAAAACTCTTGCTGTCATTTTTTATGTTACATGCTAGTTTTTGCTCATAGCTTCTTTTAGATTGTCTGATTTCATTTGTAGCTGCATTAAGTGCCTCTTTGTATTTTGCATAGTCTTCGTCCTTTCTGGTACGCCTATAAAGCCTCCACATAGTTTGTTTTAGCATTATTTTATAATAGCCTCTTTTGACAAGTGTTTCTTTCTACACCGTTTTCCTTGTTTTTGGAAGGGAACAAATTTATCGATGATACTCTCAATTTCATATTTTAGAATATTCCAACATTCAATTGCGGTCTTATTCATCAGCATGTTATTCCAATCTAGCTTTGCTAAGTATTTTCTCATATCTTTGTTGTTACCTTTGTGGAAGTTTCTCTTGTACGTTTTCTTATTTTTACTTTCTGATTTTACATTGATGTCAAAATGTATTTGATTATGGTCACTATTACCCAATGGTTCAAATATTTTTACATTGTCCACTAATTCTTTTTGTGATGACAAAACTATATCTAATACATTTTCTCCCCTGGTTGGTTCTAGTACGTGCTGAGTAAGAAAGCTATCCTGGATTAAAAATAGAAATTGTTGGTCCTCAATCCCTGTGCTCTCTAGAGAATTCCATTGTATGTGTCCATGGTTAAAATCTCCCATTATGATACATTCCCCTTTACTAACTTCCTTTATAGCGTTTTTTATTTTTGTGTTGTCCTCTTCTTTTATGTTTGGACTTCGGTAAACTAATCCAATAGTTAATTTTGAATTACCTGAAACAATTTTGCACAAAACAGCTTCATCGCAATCTGCTTCCCTTTCTAGTTTTATTTCATAAGCCTGAATAGATTCTTTAACATATAAAATAACTCCCCCGCCCCTTCTTCCTATTCGATCTTTCCTAAACATTACATATTCTGTCAGTCCTAATTCAGCATCTGTTATATCTATGTTGGCCCATGATTCAGTTATACCAATTATGTGAGGGTCAATATCTTCTACCATAATGTTTAATTCGTTTTTCTTATTTACTATGCTCCTTGCATTTAAACATACGCATCTATAACCTTTTTCAGAGATGTTTTTCGGATGATTTGATATTGGTTTATCTGTGCTGGTGGCCTCTTGTTCTGCTTGAGACACCTCTAGGTAACCCCCCAGCACTTCTAGTTTAAAGAATGTTTACTTCCAAAAAACTTTAAACCTAAACCCCCTCTATCACTGCTGCAGAATAACTCTTCCGTTCGATCCCCTCCATCCCATTCTGTCCTGACCCCTTCCCTCCTGTCTCCTTCGCTCCTGTCTCCCCCACTTCCCACTCCTTTGCTCTTGTCTCTCCCACTTCCCTCTCCTTCACTCCGGTTGTTTTCCCTCCCGTCTCCCCCACTCCCTTCTCCTTCCCTCATGTCTCCCCCACTCCCTTCTCCTTCCCTCCTGTCTCCCCTACTCCCCTCTCCTTCGCTCCGGTTGTCTTCCCTCCCGTTCCTTTCCTTCCCCTCTCCTTACGTCCTGTCTCCCTACGACCTGTCACCTTCCCTCCTCTCAGCTTCCTCCCAGGCTGCGGTGAGCTCTCCCTAGCATATCTTGTGTCTTTTCCCACTTTATCATCTACTGTTCCCCCCACCGGAACTACTGGCACAACCCCCCTGTTCCCTTCCCACCATTGCCACAACGAGCAGCCTCAGCTCTTCCAACTCCACCTCTAGTTCCTTCATCTTCGTACATCCCCTACACTCAAAACTAAAACTTAGCTTCCTACATACTTAACACTATCATGGAGTGAGTTCCACAGAGTCGGTGCAGCAACTGAAAAAGCTCTAGTTCCGACATATGTCTTAACACTTGGAACAAAAAGTAGATTATAATTACAGATGATCGAAGCTGTCTGGGCTGTCTTGCAGGAGTGAGCAGTAAATGTAAATATGCTGGTTGTTTCGATGAAAGTGCTTGATAGGTAATTGTACATATCTTGAAAATAATGCGATATCGGACAATGAGCTAATGCAATTATTTAAGAAGTGGTAATGAATGAGAGAAACGAGGAGACCGGGTAACTACCCTTGCCAAAGAATTTTGCGCACGTTGAAGATGTCTTTGAGAGCAATTTTTATAATAAGTAGAATTTCAATAAACGAATCTACTGCTAACAAGAGCAGTTGTAATAGTTTTGGCAACGACAAAGACAAAGGTCACGAATATGATAAAAGCAGCAACGACAAGTTTGAGAAATAATTTAGGTTGTCTAAAATGTTAATTATTATCAAAGGTGACTCCTAAATTCCGTGCTGAGACGGCCGGTGTGAAATTCTCGCTCAGCATAGATGTTGGGAAAAACAATCAAGTTTAATACGCTGCTTTTGTGTACCAATAATAAACTATGTTTTGTTTGCATTTAACTTTAATTTGTTGGAACAATCTGTATCTGGAGTAGCCAAGGAAAGGTAGATCTGTGTATCATCTGCATATAGGTGGTTGTCCAAGTTATGGGTTTGAATAACTGAGCTGAGTGGAGTAGTGTAAAGAGTAAAAAGTAGTGGTCCAAGAACAGAACCCTGAAAAACAATTAGCTATCTTCACTCTTTGGTATCTATCAATTAGGGGAGAGTTGCCGGGATTGGACCAGTTCCTCGATCGGACCAGTGCTGTATATTCCATGTTACTGTATACCGTGGCATCCTCTATCGATTATGTCATTCATCAGTGGCATTTCGGATGACACGGTAAGTTTCGACGAAATAGCAGTACATTTTAAATATTTATCACTGAAAGTAGGTTTTCTATGTCCCCGACATAACAATCAGGCCGTGATCAGTTATCAGTACAGCACCTTTGGTGATACTTACAGGCGAAAATGTGTGTCCATCAAGCATATAGGACACCAACGTATAAGAATTTTAAAGTGGATGTCGTCTGCTTATGATGAAAATGCAATATTTTTTAATACATGACAGTCCAAGATTGGACCACTGCAGTTGCCACGATTGGATTTACATAAATTTAGTACCAAAGGTCATATATAAACATGAAAATAGAACTGACAAATGGTGGACCTCCGGGGGCAAAGGCTGGGTGTCCAATAAGGGGGTTTGTTACTTGACTGTGTAATTTCGTAGATTTTGTTAAACCAACAAAGGAGAAGACTGTTGTGCTCATACTCGGTAGCCACGTGACCCACACAAAGAATTTGGCGCACCTAAAAAGGCTCGGGAAGCTGGAGTGGTCATGGTCTCACTTCCGCCACACACGACTCACCGACTCCAGCATTTGGATGTGGCCTTTTTCGGACCATTTGGGAAATACTACGATGACCAGGCCTGTGGTAATGCTAATATGTAATAATAACTGTAATATGTAATATACGTTTTTTTTCCGTAATAGTAATAGATGAGACATTTTCAAAAGTAATAGTTCCTAAAGTTACTTTTCTATTGCATCTATTGCCGCGAACTTACACAAAGATCAGGTTTGTTTGTATGTTATTCCAACTGCTAGTAATTGTATAGACAATGGCTGAGCCGTTATTCAAACAACATGAAAAGACCAGTAGGCTGATAATTTGATGCATTCAGAAATGCCTGCTCAATTAAACACTGCATGAATAGCAATCAATTTGCTAATTGTGACGATGCCCCATTGAGGTGGCTATGGTTTCACACATTCCTAGCACACACAAAGGGCATGGTTTCAGATATGTGCAGGCAGGCAAAAAAACATGTGTTAGAGCAGGAGCTGCAACTTATATTGAATTCAAATTAAGCTTTGATTTGAGCTGAACTTCTGAGTTCTTTTTTCAAATTGCCAATTGCCACATGGTAACATTGCCACACAGACCCTTTGTTAAAATGTGGACAAATGTTCTCACCCCAGATCTCCAAATGGTGTACAAATGTATGTTTAGCTAGTACCACAAAGACTGAGTTCATAGGCAATTCCAGGATTCACAGACCCATGACAATTGTTTTTAATTGACATTCAGCGATTGTAATAACGACCCAGTAATATTAATATATATGCTGGTAATAGTAATAGATTGGAATTAATGTAATAGTAATAGAAACATTAAGAAGTAATAGTAATATATTGTCTGTAATAGAACCCATGCCTGGCGATGATACATTGAGGATGTAGATGAGAAAACGTGTAGGCAGACCAGTAACAATATGGCAACTCAATTGAGCACACAACAGTTCTGATCCACCCAAATCTAGTCGATTGCAGCTCACCAAGGACATCGAACGCTGCAGAACTTGTCAATGGTGCACCATTTTGTACGATTTTAAAATCTATACTGGCAAAATGCGATAAGTAATGGATGTGACGAAAGAAACTGTGGCGGTGCAGTGCATGTAAATTGTGGGACAGAACAGGTTCCGATGACCTCTGAAGGATGACACAGCAGTATACAAATTGCAATTGACACTATGCAGGCATAGTGCGACGAGTAATGGATGTGATGAAAGACTCTATGGTGCTAGTGCATGCAATTGCGAGACAGAACATGTTGTAATGGGCTCTAAAAGATGTCAAAATGGGACACTGTTTAAGGTGGATGGAACTACAACGATTATGAACACTGATATTTATTAGTATATTGCATTTAGCTAATGATAACGATTATTCTTATAATGAACACTATGTGTTACTTATGTATAAATTCCTAATTATACTTAGTCCTATATAATCATTTTACTTTTGGTCCAATCGAAGACATTGGGTGGTCCAATCGAAGAAACCGTGGCCACGCTTGGATAGTTTTGAATTTTTTTTTAAATACATAAAAAAAAATCATCAATGGTTTTCTTTTGATTAATAGCATGCTGTTGAAAATAACATATAAACTCTATGTTAGTATATTGTTTACATCGATTCAATCCCGGCAACTCTCCCCTATGTATGATAAAAACCAGCTCAGGTCTGTGCCAGCTATGCCATACCACATTGACATGCGTTTAATGAGTGAATGGGAGCGAAGCTGGCGAAGCGAGCAATTCACAGTAACGCGGGTGCACATGTCAAACAAAACGGAAGACGAATACCCGAGGGCGAGGAACTGTTTTCAGTTGACCCCCCCCCCAGGACCTGAACGTTCGTTTGCACCGGGAAAACAGACACTCGCAGTGTGATTGGTTGTTTCAAACCGTATAAGCAATATAACACATATATGTAAAAACATTTATTTCGGACCGGTTTGACACTTGTGTTGCAACCACTTCACCATGAATAGTATGTTGATAGCGCTCTGTTTTCAAAATAGTTTGTACCACGTTCCGCCATCTGGGGAACACAAAATCTCCGCTTTGAGCTAGAGTGCCCATTATTTGTAAGCGTAAGTTCGTGCTGTCGTCTTAAGTGGTTGACTACAAATTCAAAGTCCATTTGGGGGCTAACGCGTGAGGTTTTGTGTTTTGAGCGAATGCTCTGGATCTAAATACATCGTTTCAACGATGCTGGCAAAGCGAGCATGTTTACACTAACGTCAAACAAAATTGAAGACGAATACCCAAGCCAAGGCAAGGAAGAGACTAGGCAATTTTCAAGGTACTGTTCTCGTTTGACTCCCGAAGGCACCAGAACTTTCGTTTGCTCCGGAAAAACAGCCACTCGCCGTGTAATTGGTCAGCGCCGTAACCTTGGCACCTCTGCACGTATATATAATACAGTTATGATTTGGTACTTTTACTGCGGCCACGTGCCGCCATCTGGCGAAAGAAGTAGGAGAACTGGTTCATAAAACTTCGCTAGAACAGGGAGTGCCCATTATTTGTAAGTGTAAGTTTGTACTGTCGTCTCAAGTCTCATTTGGTTGACTACAGATTAATTCGTATTATTGCAGCAATATTTAACGAATTACGAACGTTTGAAGATCTATGTGACTTCCGTTGCTGAATGTATTGCCACCTGCTGATGTGGACACTACGTAATATATAATATATATATGTATGTATGTATGTATGTATGTATGCATGCATGCATGCATGCATGCATGCATACATACATACATATATATATATATATATATCATTACGATGGACTCTAAAATTATAATGGATTATCCCAGCAAAAGACGTTGCGTGAGAATAGTATTTTAATAATGTCAGGAAATCATTTGAATTGACGTACTATAAACGTTTTCTAAAGTGACAATGTGCTAAGCATGTTCTGGAAACGGCCCAACAATGTCAGAAAGGTTGTCGGTAGATAATTTTACTATTGCTAATTCCACTTCGTAACGGCAACGTTTCTATGTAATATTGTTCAATGTTGAATGTTGTTACGTACTGGCACAAAGAAGATAGATTACGTGCACACAACATAATACCGTTGCGCTGTTCCTATGTACTGGCACAACGTAGAGAGAATACGTGGATACGACGTAATATCGTTACGTTGTTGTTACGTACTGGCACAGCGTTTCAGATCATTGATGGCGGTGGTGTTACGTAGACATCAAACGTGTTTTCTGCTCCATGTCGTCGAATAAATCAGCCAAGTCGATTTAGCAATTCTCTATTCTGGAGGTGCAACACAGTTATATGTACACATTTTGACATGTTCTAGTGTACTTCCTTTTACGGTACGTCGGGTAATGTGCGGGATCGTTCAGTAGTGTTGACATTTACCATTTACAGAGCATACTAAAGGGGCGAGAGGTTCAAAGCCCGTGTACTAATTTTATTAATGTCGGTAGTATACGAAATATGACCACCGTTGGCGTAGAGTGACGCAGCACCACGCGGTGAGCCTATGTACGTGTACTTTGTGTGTTTATATTCTTTTCTCAATGTATACTGTCTCGTATTGTGCTCCTTTCTTCGTTCATTTTAGGTTTAGTGTTGTCAATTATATTTTCCGCAATGACACCATGTTCACTGGTTCGATGGTTTGATAACATTACTTACTTATCCCCTTTGGGGCGTCTCGCCACTGTAGTCGGGCACAACGCCAGAGGGTGAATAAATGAATAGAACAAACTGTCAAATTTTGATGCTAATATCATAAATACGCTTAAAAATATAATGGACAGACCTCTGATAAGGGAGGCCTATACATAGATTGCACAAATGGCTTCAATGTCCACTTACCATCTGGAGCTTGTAGTTTGGGAAAGCAATCTTGTTAAACCTCCGACCCGGCTACGTGAAACGTTTAATTAGATCGGCCCTTTAATACTGACTAGTCATTCACGCTGCACACATCGCATACCTTTCATATTCAGTCGCCACAACGCAACACTGCCTGCGAGCACTCAACGTCAACACTGTCTGCGTGCGCTCAACGTCAACACTGCCTGCGTGCGCTCACCATCAACACTGCCTGCGTGCGCTCACCGTCAACACTGCCTGCGTGCGCTCAACGTCAACAATGCCTGCGTGCGCTCAACGTCAACACTACATTGAATGTTTTTATTATTTGTAAATGTTTTGAGTACTTTCAAGTACTCTTGGTATTGTATATTTATCTCATACACCATCGTATGGTATTAGAGAATAAAAAACTTGAAACTTGGAAAATGATGGTAAATAATGACGATAGGTAAACTATTAGCGTTCGAATGTAGCCGTGCCACGTACAACGCCATTGTAGAATCGACTGATGCAGCTTAGGTCATTGGTTGATTGAATCAGAAGCTTAATATAATATAATTGCTCTGGCCCGAAGTGATTACGTTAACACTCTATCCTCAAGTGGTTTAGCCTATCTCGAATGCGGTTCGTTGATGACTTAATGGTAGTACGTAGTAATATCCGCATTCGTTTTAATAAAAGAGTGCACATTTTTGTTCAAATCGTCGAAAGAATTGACTTTAGTCGTTAGATGTGGTAAGGCTCAAAATAGCGGATATCCAAAACGATAAACACTTTATGGGGTCAAGGCTGATTATATCGCTCACGTAACAAAGTTATTAAATTTCACCAAGGACAAAATTCGTGATTTTCAGCTTTCCATTTTCACTTCAATAAATGCTTTATTAAGCATTAAATAATTCAATAGTGTGTTTGATGATTTCACAATTAGAAAAACAGAAGAAAAAAAACAAACATCGTATATAGTATCGATGACTAGTACCGATGTCAGGGACAAAGAAGAGATTTACAGTGTGCTGATGACCAGTCAGATGTCTCAGAGGTTCAACTTAAATTGAAATACATAATTTGTATCCCATATTGCCCGCAGGCAAAAGCCACATTTCCCGACTAGGGCGGGCAAAATTAGACACTGTCGGGCAAAACGAAACACCGTGTAATTTAATTTTTTTAATTTCCCCATCGGAAATTAATACAACCAATGGATGCGCCCAGAAGTACTTAAGAAATAGAGCAAATGAAATGTTATTGTTCGGCGTGTGTAATAGACACGTGTGACTCCAGGTAAAATAATTAACACATCCGATTTTATTGACCATGACCACGCATTAACATAAATTAATAATATGCAAATTAGAGAAATATTAATAGGGTAACTCCCCTTTGCATTGTATTAACGAAGTTCGAGGCCATCTCACTACCACATGTAATCTCGTTATATTGAGCCCTATAGCTTCGAGTACAATATATGTTTAAGGGCCATTAAATAATAGGCATATCCCATGGTGGGCTAATTCTTTGTTGTTGAGCCTTAACATTTTCATTTTAAATATTAATAGTTATAATTGTTATGCTAATCGACTCCTGTCAGTCAATAAATGGTGCGACTGCACACAATATTTAGAAAATACACATATAGAAGTAGTGATACATTAAATATAATCATAACAACGACAGAAGCGTCTACGACGCGGCTCAGTCATGTCTGCCAATTATACATCGAAAGAGTAAACGATTGAATGAATCCCAACAACCGCTCTCTAAAGCTCTCTAACGTTTGTAATCAAGGCAAATTGCTTATTAATGACAATATCTAATCGACTTAATTCATCAAATAGTCCGAACAGTTGTTTTGTAGTGACTACGCTCGATAGACTAACGCTGCTGTTGACAGTTACGCAAGTCATGTCAGCAAGTTTTCGGTAAGAGGTTTTTGCAAAAGGTACTCGTAATAAATACTTGTTCACACATTCTTAGCGCGCTAAGCGAAACATAGGAAATCAAAACTAAAAATTACGTCATGTATAATTCGTTTGAATATATAAAAAAAATTGTCATGTGTAGGGTAACCTAGGGAAAAACGGCCCCTGGGGATAAGAGGGCCCCCCGCACGTACGCAAAATATAAAACTCTGAACGCCCAAACCTCTGGTGCAAATTGAAGTTAACGTCTATCGGATACCCACCCGGAAGCTCAGTAATACGAGACTGACGTAATTAAGTCAGTGTGTTTTTTAACTTTTATTCGTACTATTATTCGCTCTGATCCAATATTTTGGCAATAGTAAATTGGTGCAACCAACTATGTAACGATAGAATAATCAACTTAATTATTGACATATTAATATTATTAATTAGTTGGTCAATTGTATGTTGTGCTTTGTTTTAAGACACACTGTAGTGCATTTGGAGCAAGACGGGCCACATACATTTGGGGCAAGACGGTTTATATGTCTTATCCAGCACGCCCATGGTCATAATGAATCAAATGTATTACACATGACCAGTTATGTTTAATACATTTAATGTAATGTGAACGTTGCATAATTTACGCTCTGCTAGCTTGTAGGCTGTAATTATGATCGAATATTACTAAGCCAATATTATGATGTTAATTGCGATTTAAATTTAACAATTACAATAGCCTAATATATATATAGCTATCATACCATTTGTATGTACGCATGTTATGTTTAGGCAGTGGTTCGTTCATATAAGCGAAAACCTCGGGGGAGGGAGATATCGACCGTCTTTCCCCAGCCCGTCTAGTCCCAGTGATGGGGCAAGCTGTTTTTTTTGGTATTTAGTTGGACCGATACTTTAATGAAAAACGCTGGATAAACGCGAATGTTTTTACGCTGTTTCGGAACTCCAAGATGGCCGACGCACGTAACCGTGAACTACAATACAATACAAAAATATATAAAACACTTCTGTTGGGCTAAAATTCTCGGGAGATCCAGGCTTGACATCGCATCAAAACAAAAGAGGTTAAGCAGTTCCTAATCAATAAGTAGTTCCAGTTGTAAACAGTTGGATTGGTACTTAAAAGTGCTTGCAGGCGCTTAGATAACCATACGCACGTACGCACGTGCTTCCACGTCAATATGGCTAACAAATATTTTTAAATCCAACCCGCCCCCAGAAATGTAATGGTCCGTACATAATCTGGCTGGCTTTCATGGTGGAGTGCAAGCACGAATGATACATCCGATCATGGTGGAGTGCAAGCACGAATGATACATCCGATCAGGCCTAACCGATGCTATCTACACTCACTGCAAAAGACGCAATGTTAACTTGACTATTTTGTATGTTAGCAAAGAGCCATGCACTAGTTGGAAGTAGCCAGTAGGATGGACACAGTCCAGCAGATCACATTCTTCTTCAGCTACTCAGCCCAGAGGCGTGTCTTTCAAGCAGAGCTCGAGTTAGACGACGATGCACAAGTTGGCATGAACAACATAATTAATCTGCAGTCGCACTGTGAGATAAGATGGTTCAGTCGTGCGAACGCTCTGCATACATTCAAGTGTGTTTTCGCTGCTGTAGTCACCGCCCTGGAATATGTGGAAGAAAATGGGGACGGCAAAGCGAGATAATAATGTTGACCATTCAGCGTGACCTACAGTCTTTCCTTTCCTTTCTGACCACATCCATACAGTCCAAACAATGTAACGTCTGCCACACAGGCAACCACTACAATCGCCCTGTTGTAGCAGGAGAGGGCCGACCCAGAAGTATAGAATGCATTCTTTGACAGTGTTGTAGAGTTAGTTGATGCGCAATGCTGGTAGACAGAGACACCGTCTGTGAGAACGTGCTCGTTAATAAAACAGACACGCCCAGCCAGTATTGGACAAGGGCAATGTGTCGGCCGTTCGTGGATCAATTGCTGCAGGAAAAGTCACATGTCTATTACAGAATAAATATGTGACCCAGTACCTCACACCACAACAGCGGGTGAATCTGACACTAGATGGTCCAGTTGTACGAGGTGTTTCAAGACGACATCCCAGGTGATCTGCGTCAGCTACAAAATGGAAGGCAAGATGGGAGATAGGGAATGTTGCTCAGAGATCCAACCTACTCAAGGAAACGATAGAGGACATGTCTCGACTGCCACAGCAGAACGGTCATTTAGCGTCATGAGTGTTGTTGGAATTGACTCTTACGCATGTCCACAAGACAAGACGTTGAATGAAGAACGTATCATCTACCAGTTCAATCGTTTAGCTTTAACATTCCACCCAAATGAAGGAGAGGGTAGTAAATGAACCCTTTCTGTAGATCTATGATACACTCGTAAACATTTATTACAGAAGCATTATTATTGCCTACGTATTATTATCTTCTTGGCTCATTATTAAGTGGCTGTTATTATCACAAAGGGCTTGCGTTTGTCTACTAATATAATTATCACGATTGGTTCTTAGTACATATGGCCATCATAATACATGTGTTCCATTGATTTTGAATGATAGTGTAGTACATGTAAATGTATTACGATAATGCTCCACTAGCTGTCATAATTAATTGTGCTATTACATAGTAAACGGGTCATTGAAGCATGTAAACAGTCTTAATAAACTGCTAAATCCTAGCACATTTAAACTAATCTTTGTTATACATATAATGATTTACTGAAACTTCACATCCACCTTTTACAAGGCACGGGTGTCGAGTAGGTGGGTCATATTTGTCTCCATGGCCGAAGGGGCAATGGTGGGAACACGGACCCCCTCTTTGATATGTGCTTCCACATGAATTTATACCTAGCTACGCCCTTAGCTTGATAGATAATTGTGCAGATCTTAAAAATAATGCGATATCGGACAGGGAGCCAATGCAATGATTTAAGAAGATGTATTGAGTGAGAGAAACGTAGTCATAGCCGATTTAGTCTACCAACATGTCAATGGTTTTATCAAAATGTCAGTTGTGGCGGTGACCTCAACTCATTGAGACAGTCCACGACTGGATGACTGCTATGGACAACAAGACCCAAATTGACGCAATCCTGCTTGACTTTGCTAAAGCCTTCGACAAAGTGCCTCACCTACGTCTTCTATCAAAATTGACCTCCTACGGAATCACTGGAAACACTCAAAATTGGATCAAATCTTTTCTATCAAACCGCAAACAGAGAGTCTCAGTTAACGGTGCCCTATCGGACATCACAGATGTCACATCTGGTGTCCCACAGGGTTCAGTTCTAGGACCTGTCCTCTTCTTACTCTACATAAATGACATAAATGGGAACATCAAATCTTCTATACGCCTTTTTGCAGATGATAGTATTATATATCGTAAAATTTCTTCCAAAACCGACCATGAAATTCTCCAAACTGACCTTAGCCAACTCCAAACATGGTCAGACAAATGGCAAATGGAATTTAATGTATCTAAATGCGTCCACCTTCCAATAACAAACAAAATTAAACCCAGCACACACAAGTATTCGCTTTCTGGCCAGCCATTATCCACCGTATCCAGCCACTCATACCTCGGAGTAAAATTGGATTCCAAATTAACCTGGACAAATCACGTCACTGACATAACTTCAAAATCTTCGAAATGTTTAGACATGATTAAACGAACTCTTGGCCCATGTAAACCCGAAGTTAAGCAAACAGCGTACAACATGCTAATCCGGCCAAAACTTGAGTACTCTTCACCCATATGGAATCCCCACACCTTTTCACAAGTTAAAAGCCTTGAAAGAGTGCAACACTCTGCTGCCAGATTTGTTAAAAATGATTACAGACGGAACACAAATCCAGCAGATCTAATTACTGCCCTTGGATGGCCAACCCTCGAACGAAGGCGCATTATCAAACAAGCCACTACCTTCTACAAAATTCTAAACAACATTATTGAGATCACCCCCCCTCCGGGCCTACTAACTCGTTCTCGAACCCGTGGACAATACATAGCCCCCAAGTGTCGTATAAATGCAATGGTCTTTTCATTTTATCCCAGAGCCATTCGCATATGGAATATGATTCCATCAAAAATTACCAACATAAAAAACCAAAAATCATTTCAAGAAGCTATTATGGAACTCCCTTTCACCACACCTCCTCACCTAAACTGCCTTTAAAACACAGTGCTCAGCGTAAACTTATCCATGGTGTGGGTATGGAGACTGTCTATGTGTGCATGTGGCAAGGCAGCGACAGTATCCATACACACAACCAACCTATTAAAAAATTTCGTTAAACATCCTATACATAAAATAAATAAAACTATCAGATAAAAACCATTTCAGCAACATTAATTATACTAGTCTTTTAATCGAACGTACCACCCACAGCGCATGCGCACAGTCCACCACAAACTCCTGCGTTAGCCCAAGTTTGGGCTGTTTGGAGTAAACCACTTGAGACTTGAGACCACATCGTGAGTGACTTACATTGCATTCACTATGTGGCGCCACTGGTGAGGAGTTTCTATTTTTGACGTCTCACAACCATGGTTTCATTATTAGCCAACAGGTGTCCTACGTGTTATAAAAATGTATAAGCAAGACAATATTTTGTACGACAGCAAATAATAAAATTGACTACATGCGCATTTATCTAACTAAGACAACCGCTTCTGAAATTACAATTTAAAATATAAACTATTTGTTCGACCGATTTCCAAATCTAGCCGTTTCAGGCGTTGCAGTGACGTCACAATCATATCGCAATGGCATCACAAATATATATATATATATATATATATATATATATATATATATATATATATAAAATATATATATATAATATTTTATATATAAGAGAGAGAGAGAGAGAGAGAGAGAGAGAGAGAGAGAGAGAGAGAGAGAGAGAGAGAGAGAGAGAGAGAGAGAGAGAGAGAGAGAGAGAGAGAGAGAGAGAGCATTGACGTCACAAATATATGGTAATGACGTCACAAACACGTTCCACAACGTAGGTTCATTCTTAGCCGTTAGGCGTCGTACGTCTTGTGACCATTGTCTATTGTTCGTTTATTCAAATGTGGTCAGCCACTCGTGGATTTATATATACCACAATACGTAGTCTTAGCCGACAACCCGTCGTCTACACTACGATTAAAATTCGTACTGTTTAATAGAAACACAATTCCCATGCTTTAGACGGAACATTGAACGACTGCTTCAGGAATATTTTATTTTGTAATATTACTTCTAAAAGTGTTCATTTTGGTTATTCAACAATCGTATCTCTTCAGATAGTCAAATCGCAGAAACGTTGTTGAAAATATGTGTTTGTACTTTTTTGTGGTATCCTTCAAGACGTAAACGTTAACAATAGAGGCTACGGGGAATAACCCGTGGCGCCTCTGGTGCATAACATAGAACTATCATAAAGCTGAAATCGCGTGCATTGTTCGACGGAAGTGCACGTAGTTCGAGCGAACCTTTTGCCGGGCTATGAAGCAATCGGGTATCTATGTCAACGCATTGCAACTGTGCACTCGACTGCGTAACACAAACGAACGTTATTTTGTTCCTATACAAATTTCCGACGCAAACACTATCCACAATTGTATGCAACTGAAATTGAGAGATTTATTGAAAAAATAGGAGTTTACCAAATGAAAGGACGCTGTACATAATTTGCACATCAAATGTAAGTTGTGGCAGTGGTGAAATCGTGAGTGATTTACATTACATTCACCATGTGGCGCCACTGACGGGGAGCATTACTGTTAGTACGCAGTGTTCTTTGTTGAATCTAATTGTATCCGACCCCCTAATTGGGAATACAGGTTGTACTTCCGTTGACAATCGATCCCGCGATGCATTTCGTTTATGCACATACGACATCTAGCGATCAAAACCATGACATTCCGGGTAGCGACTATTGTTTAATGATTATGGGCTTAAACAATGAACAGTAACTATGAACCAGAAATTGGCTCCAGAATTGGGGCATATTTTTCACACAAGCCAACCAAATGTTTAACTTTATAATATATGTTGACGATGCCACTTTATTTACACTATTGAAACTTTCAGTGATAGTGTCCAAAATAAAAGTAATATTAATAAACTGTCATTACATAAAAGTAAATTTAAATATATGACCTGTCAAATGTCAAACAAAACTACACATACATTAATTCTCAAAATAGATAATGTAGTAATTGAGAAAGTGATAGAATTTCACTTACTTGGCTTAACTATAGATACTAACTTAAACTGGAAAAAACACACTGAAAAAATCTAAAATCAGTGTTCCAAAACTATAGGAATACTAAGCAGATTAAAACGTGCTACCTTTATAAATTAAAGTAATTTTATATAGCGCATTGATATTACCTCATATTAATTAGTGTATTACGTCATTGGGGATAACAAGGAAACATATTAGTGAAAATACGAAAGAAAGCAGTACGAATTATAATATTAAACAAATGTAATTCACAGACAGAACCACTTTTTTAAAACTCAACACATTAAAGTAGAAGACTTACTAAAAGATACAAGAACGTAAATTATTAATACAAATATAGACATCAAAATCTACCTGTCTACTACTACAACTGATGTATATACTTCCAGAACTAAACATAAATTTGCAAGAAAAATTAAATACAACTTGCCACATGTTATAAAGAATATTCCTGATTTAGTTGTAGACAAGATAGTGACCCATATTTTGAGAGGCTTCTCAAGTTATGCTAACCACTACATGTTACAAAAATATAACGTCACATCCACTATGCTAAATTGCTATATATGCCAAATAAATTAAATACATTACGAATGAGTGTAACGCAGTTCATGCAAGTAAAATTCAACTTTTCAATGTGTATACTTACACGCAAGCTTACATGCATACAGGCGCATAACACACAAAACACACCAACCCATCATCACACATTTAAATTGATTATACATAAGATAATTGAGTGCAATTCAAGATGGAGGCTTAATTTTGTTGTTCTTCTGCACAGTTCCGACTATGACGTGATTATCAGAAAAATAAGAGGCACTGCGAACGTTAAATGGGCAAGCTGTATGCATGAATGTGCACTGCTATTACATAGATATATTTGAAACATGAAGTGATATAGTATTGCCTCGCGTGAAGTGATACAGTATTGCCGCGTGAAGTGATAGAGTATTGCCACGTGAAGTGACAGAGTATTGCCCCGCCCCAACAACTTGTTGTTGTGTACTGAGTCCTGCAATGCCTCCTAAACCAACACGGAGCAGCAGTCACACAGACGACTCAGGGGAAGTGCTTGCGCTACGAATTATTGAACTAGTAAATGATGAAGCGCAGTAGTTGCAAAGTTGAAAAAGCTCTGTACCCATGCGATCTAGCAGACAAGGTCGATGCACTGAACGCACACATCGAAAACCTGACCAAACAGGTAAAGGCAAATACGTGTCGTTGCTTATATGATACATGATACATGATACATGATACATGCACTCGAAGAAAGCAGCGACAACTTACAACAATACACACGTCGGCCCAACTTACGAATTCACGGGGTTTCTGAGACAGGCGAGTGCGAAGACACCGATGTCACAGTACTGGCAGTGATTAAAGATAAGATGGGTGTCACCCCTCCACTCTCACTGCAGGGGTAAGACCACTGTTGACCTTCCTGTTTACTGTTTCACACGAATGTAGGGCGTCTAAAATTGTGAAATGCGAACTTAATAAATTAATATTATGTGACATGAGTGCCTTTGAGCAGGAATATTCACAGGTTGGTTTGTAGAAGCAATTGGCTGTGAAACAGTGCATTGTTTTTTAGAGTTTAACTGCCGGAGGGATTTATGGGAATTGTTGAATACATGGCTATTTTTGTAAATATTGACTGGCATCGCACGTGGGGGGGCATTTTAAAAGAGCTGGAGGTATGTGATTTTGATAAAAGTTGGTGAGCATATCAATGAGATGACGGCAGCTGCTACAATTTTTTTTTTTTTTTTTTGATGATCGGATTTTCTTATAATCAGACAAAACGTTCACATTGCCACCAATGCAATTTTGTACAGTGGTCTGACTCCTGCACGACCTACAGAGGAGTCACCGCTTAGGTGGTAAGCGTGCCGGCAGTCGACCCATCAGGGCCATCACTGTCAGATTTCGAACTTAACGAATTGGGGATTACGTGTATCGCACCTGGTTCACACTAAAGGAACGTAACACCCAACAACGAAACGCACAAATCTTCCTGAACGAGGAGTTGACTGCGCGACGATCGAAACTGACGGACTGTTGGACGTTCAACGGGAAAGTCGGGAAAGGACCTGACAAATAAGGTAAACGAAAACACATCCGATGACGACCTTCGTCTATATTAAGACAACAACATTTTAGTCAATGCCGTGTTTTCTTATACAATAACACGTGACTGTGTACCAGTGACCATTGATTGATTCATTGTCACCAAGGAGTGCCCGGAGACATCACTCGGTCAAGCGTCCCCACATACCAGACGGCCTGCTCGGTTTAGCCCACTGGGGGGGGGCATAGTTGCAGTGGAATAGCAATTTTGGTATTGCGCAACATAGAATCAAGTATTGTGCAACATAGAACCTGGTTTACGACTGTCATAAATGGCCCACTGGGCAATTACTCGGTCAAGCGTACCCACATACAAGATATCATGTTCTGATTGAGCCCGTCGGGTGGCTTTGTAGCCGGGACTAGCAATTCTGGTATTGTGCAACACAGAATCTGGTTGGTTCCTGTCATAAATGGCCTGCACGGGAGCACGCATGCATGTATCTGACTGTGTTGCTAATGCGTTATTTGTTTCATTGCGAAACTGCAGTGTAGTTGACTTTGTTGCTAACGCACTATTTGTTTCATTGCACAACTGCAGTATAGTTGGAAAACCATAAATGAAATCCTGTCTAAGAGTAAAACTAACAAATCACTTCTTACATTTTTTATGGGGCGTGGGGCGCGACAGCATACCGGTTAGAAGGCCGGACTCTCGGTCGAGAGGACCCGGTTTCAAATCACACTGCGGTCGCTTCGAACCTTTGGCAAGTTTGATCACCCCACGTTGCCACAGTTCACTCAGCTGTATAAATAAGTACCTGACAGTACAGACAGTGGTGGATATGTGAACGAATAGTCTCCGAGCAGTAATTGAATCGTGGCTGAATGTTTCCCAGAGAAGTTGAAATGGCCTTGAAATGAACAGGTGTGCCAGAGTGAAGTGTAAAGAGTTTTGAGCAGTCCTAAGGAATGGATACCGCTCTATATAAGAACTTACCTTTATTTACCTTTATAGAATCAAATTCTATTACGAAAAATAAATTGGAAATTGCAAACAAATTTAATGCATTTTTATTAATACAGGGAATCATCTGGCAAACAATATTAAATACAAATGCTTCCATGATCATTCGTATTATCTAAATAAAAAAGTAAACTCTATTTTTACATTTAACACAATTTATTAATATACTGTAAAGAGAATAATAAATAATATACCCAACAAACATAGTTGTGGATTTGATGGTTGTTCCACCAAACTCCTCTAATTGATTGAACCTGCAATAACTAAATCGTTAACATTATTAACAAGCCAAGTATTAACCACAGGAGTATTCCCTGATAAATACAAAATTGCTAAGGTAATTCCAATTTATGAAAAAGATGAGCCAAAAATATTTTATAATTATAGACCAATACCTCCTCTACCAGCTCAAAAGTACCATCAATATGGTTTTCGACCCAGTCATTCAACGGAATATGCTGCACTAGAATTAATATATAGGATTATAACCCAAATGGATCAGGATGAAATACCCATAAACATATATTTAGACCTTATTAAAGCCTTTGATACCATTGACCATTTAATTTTAATTGACAAATTAAAATATTATGGTATACATGGTACAATATCTGAACTTATTCAGTAGCTACCAAAATAATCATAAACAATATGCTGAAATTGATCATATACAATCAAACATGTTACCAATAACAACTGGCATACCACAGGGCTCAATCCTAGGACCTCTGTTATTTATTATATATATCAATGATTTTGCACAAACCAGTAGCATGTTTAATTTCAACATTTATGCTGATGACACAACTTTATCAAGTATTTTAAACATTTTAACGATAACATAAACAATGACAATTTATAATGTTTAATAAATGACGAACTTTGAAAAATAAATGAATGGCTCAAAATAACAAATTATCATTAAGCATTACAAAATCTAAATATATGACATTACAAAAGGCAAATTAAAATGTACAGACGCTTACTCTGAAGATAGATAATATAAATATTGAATAAGTTGAGGAATTTAGTTTCTTAGGTTTAATTATTGATACAAATGTTAACTGGCAAAGACATACTGACAACATTTCAAACGCATGTTCTAAAAGATTGGTATTTTTTTATAAATGAAAACATGTATTATCACAACAAATTAATAGGTTATTATATAAATCATTAATCGTATGATACATTAATATTGCATCATGGCTTGGGGTTTTCAATTAAATGGAATAATAAAACTTCAAAAGAAAGCTTTGCGAATTATTACCTTATGTAATTATAATTCCCACACAGAGCAACTCCATAAATAACTCAGCATGTTAAAAGTAGATGGCATTCTTAAATTACAACAATTACAATTTTATTATATATATTAACATAACAATTTACCAGTTTATTTACAAAACTGGAGGATAAACTTCAACTATGGCATACATAATTATAATGCAAGAATCAAGAATGAAATATATACTTATAAAACTAAACACGAATTTGCAAAGGAATGAGTTCAGCATAATTTACCATTTTTCCTTAATAATATTGCCAATATAGTTAAAGAAAAGCTTAATACACACAGCTTACAGGGATTTGCTCAGTATGCAAAACTTAATTTTTTACAAAATTACCAAGATTCATGCACAAGGCAAAATTGCTATATATGTATGCAACATTAAAAAGACAACCACCTGTCACCCTTATACTAAAAAGGCGCCTAAACTACAAACACACATAATCAAACGAGAATATTAATGCACGTACATGCACACGCTCGCACACACGCGCACACGCATACACACACACAATCAGAGATGGTATTATTATTATGGTTTATTTTAATTTTATTCTCTTCTCGGAAGAATGATATATGTTTGACCAACTGATTTAGTTTAAGTTTAATTTGTAAGGTGGCTCCTCGATAGCGACTATCAAAGTCTTAGAGGGGTCTCCTGACCTTATTTGTCTCCCGTCCCACATCAATGTCTTAGAGGAGTCTCCTGACCCTATTTGTCTCCCGTCCCACATCAATGTCTTAGAGGAGTCTCCTGACCCTATTTGTCTCCCGTCCCACATCAATGTCTTAGAGGAGTCTCCTGACCTTATTTGTCTCCCGTCCCACATCAATGTCTTAGAGGGGTCTCCTGACCCTATTTGTCTCCCGTCCCACATCAATGTCTTAGAGGAGTCTCCTGACCCTATTTGTCTCCCGTCCCACATCAATGTCTTAGAGGAGTCTCCTGACCCTATTTGTCTCCCGTCCCACATCAATGTCTTAGAGGAGTCTCCTGACCTTATTTGTCTCCCGTCCCACATCAATGTCTTAGAGGAGTCTCCTGACCCTATTTGTCTCCCGTCCCACATCAATGTCTTAGAGGAGTCTCCTGACCCTATTTGTCTCCCGTCCCACATCAATGTCTTAGAGGAGTCTCCTGACCTTATTTGTCTCCCGTCCCACATCAATGTCTTAGAGGGGTCTCCTGACCGTATTTGTCTCCCGTCCCATAGCAATGTTGTTGTTGTTGTTGTAATTTATATTACTTTGTTGATTATTTATTAATTGTTTTTGTATATTGTACAGTTCATTACTTGTATGTATCACATATACCTGTATAATTTATATTGCCTCTCAATTTAATTTATCTATGTTTTTCTGCTGTTGGGACAAATAAAATTATCCTTATCCTTTTAAATTAAAACTAATAAAACAGTTATGTTCTATGTTTGTCAATTGAATTTGGGATATTGATATGTTTGGAGTCCTAGATTTCAAGTATGTCAAAAACAATAACATTTGACAAATCTGCATTGGCCTAATTTGCATAGCGTTGCAGTATATTTAAATGTGTATGAATATTATTATATGTGCATCATTGTACAGCGCCCCAGAACATTTATTTGGATTGGGCGCTATATAAGAAATGTATTATTATTTTAAGAGATGTTAAGTTATTAAATTAATAGTTTAAATTAGTTAAGCTTACGTATCGTTGAAGTAGGTGCCACTAAACGCGGAGCGGGACCGGGTCGAAACGATCGGACATAAATCGCCCGAGGGACAGCAGTTTCAAAACGCCCTTTTTAGAGTCGCCAAAAATTAATATTAAAAAATATAGTAGTGGTGCCATGCAAATTCATTCCAAAATTTTTAGAAACATTGATCTATTTGTTTAGTAAAACGCCACCTAGTGAGTATGGTAGTTGCCAAATTGTCACTGCGCAACGCCGCCTAGGGCCCTCGGCTGAACGCAGGTCTTCTGTAACACACCCAGTCGACGCTCGAAGTATTTGAGCTCGCGTCGGAGATTGCTTGTCGCATGCTCCTTCTCACGGATCTTCACGAGTAGACCGTTGATGTCGACTGTCAGCCAAAGGTGGGCCTGCATGAGAGGCAGCACGGACGCCGTCGACACGATGGCGGCCGTCCGCCATGTCAACATGTCTGTGTAGCGGGCGAGTGTCGCGGACACGGCACATACACCGACCGTCAAGAGGCACTTGGCAACGAACAAGTTGCGTTTGTAGATGGCGATGTCACGCTGAACCTGAACAGGAAACACATTCACTGTTATTTAAACGGAAACAATGAATTAAAGAATTATTGTAACAATTCAAGTGTGCCTTGAACACTAAACTTGGCGTATGGAAGACCGTAACACAAACAAATGCACTGTTACTGAATAGGCTGGTTGCCATAAGATCACTAAATGAAAACTCCACTTATTTTGGGTGGAGATAAACGGCATTGTGTTTATTCGGGAAAAGTGGATTCTGAGAAGATGCTACTTTCTTACACATTAGTTACAAAATGGTTGCTATTTTTCATTTACAAAACTTAATCCCATATGGAACTCTGTTTGCAATTTATCCCGAACAACGTCAGTGATTCGCCAATGCATGTTGATTAGACTCCCACCTTATCCAGGCAGACCTTGGCCTCTTTCAACAGGTCGTTAGCTTTGTCTATCTCGATTTCTATATTGGGGAAGAGCGTTGTCTGGTCGTCAGGTTCCTCCCAAATTCCGGTTTCTTCGTAGTTCTGTTGAAGTATACAGAATTGCACTTCACATATACGTCTACAATCAGCACCCGACAAGCTATACAGATAAAATACGGCTTTAGCAATGTATTTGAAATACGGGAGTCAAATGTACTTTGATGTCGATGCATTGTGAATGTTTATTTTATTTCACGTTACTCTTCCAATCGTTGTTTGTTTGTTTGTTTGTTTGTTTGTTTGTTTGTTAAAATAAATTTACATTCATAATTAAAAAATAAAATAACGACCGGGTCTACGTTAAACAGAGTGGACAGTCATAATATAACATTCCCCGAACTAGTTAGTTGCCTGACTGGCTGGCTAGATTAACTTCAGTGAGCCGTTAAAATGAAATGCTCAGCTACAGACCTGAATAAACGCTTTGAGCTGTTCTCCAGCCGTCCCGATCATTTCCGTCAGCCTCGGCATGATCTGCTTAAGTCCTTCCAACTGCACATTGATGTGTGTGATGTCGTCACTAAACAGGCCCATGATCGAGTTGTGTAAGCACGCTTCGGCATAGCATAGGTAAAGAGAGATAGAAAACGACGCCATCACTGGACCAAGAAGTTCAGCAAAGGTTTTGATGCTTCGCGTGAATGTGGCCAGTAGCTGCACAGTGATAGTCTGTCCTTTTGGTGTTTCGAGAAATGTCGCCAGAACGTCCAGTATATCCCTGGCGGTCTTCAGTTTGGCCGCATATTGCTCTTGCCAGCTGCCAGGTTCGTAGTTTTGGTTAACATCATTTGAGTAATCGTCTGCTGCTTCCTTAAGTTTTCTGACGAACAATCGTAACTCTTCGGTCCGCAGTTTAGACACTGCTGGGTCCGGTTCGCCCGTAGGCGGCGGTGACACCTCGTTAACGTGAGATATGTTTTCTTCCCCAGATGTCGCCATGTCGTCGAAGAAATCTGAAATCACCCAAGTCGACTTAAAGGTGCATCCTCAATTTGACATTTGTGCTCGTGTCATTGCAAATTCATTTTGCGAAAAATCAAACCTACCTAGTATCCACTATGACATGCAAGCTTATTTGTGTAACTTTTGTGTATAGTTTTTGTGAAATCATCAGGCATACTATTAAATTATTTAATTCTGCATGCAGAATTTATTGAAGTGAAAATGGAAATGCTGAAACTCACGAATTTCGCCCTTGGTGAAATTTAATAACGTTTTCATGTGATCTGCGATAGGATGGAAGATATGCCTTGACCCCATAAAGTGTTGTTCGCTATTTGTTCGCTATGGTTATTCGCTATTTGTTCGTTATGGTTATTCGCTATTTGTTCGCTATGGTTATTCGCTATTTGTTCGCTATGGTTATTCGCTATTTTGAGCCTTACAAGATCTAACCACTAAAATCAATTGTTTCGATGATTTGAACAAAAATATGCATTTTTATTAAACCGACTGCTGATACTTACTTAAGCTATTAACACATTACATATTATGACACCAACGAACTGGATTCACGATAGGCTGAACCAGTTGAGGATGCAGTTTTAACAGTTTTCTATAGCATGGTTATCCAAGCCGCATATAGGTATTTACTGCCTAAAATCGTTTGAGTAGTTTTTATTTATTTATTTAGGTTATTTGTTGATGGGATAAACCCAATTTCCATAATTGTCTGATTGCTGACGTCATGGGAAAACAGCTGTCAAAAAGAAATAAAATGGAGTATAGCTTCTGAACTGATTTTGTTAAGGTGGCGGAAATGCTAAGTATTTATTACTAGCCGTGGTCCACCTAATGCGTTCCCACAAAATGAATGTAGTCTTTTGCGGGAAAAAGACAACAGACAAACCTCTTGACCAAGCACCTGTAATGTCGCTCATCTAAATCACACAGTACACGGAACTCGTAAAATAGTGATTGCAATTATGGCACTATACCACATCTCCAACTTTTTTCAGAGAGTCACTCTCCACATTTTTAAACTAGGTTTAACAATTCGTTAAGACAGTCATTGTCCACTAATCCGGCAGATGTTAATTAAAACTAGAAAAGTATATTTCTTCACGTAGCCTCTGATACACATTGGCTCGGACCGAACACGCTCTGGTCGCGCAGATGGGACAGCAGGCGTGACGGGTGTCGCAGCTACCATCGGTGTGGGTTCCGCTTCAGTTAATTCAAATAAATCGTACTTAGTAATAAATCCACGTGTAGACATGTGTAGTCTAGTGAGTCACCGCTCCGCCGCCGTAATTATCTTAGTCGACTTATGGCCACGCACATTCCACAGACGTCGTTTCTCACAATAACAATGTTGTCAGGAGTTGTTAGAAGAACACAAAACCTTAACACAATTATGTGAGAGAAATGTTTGTAAAGACAGTCGTAAAATCATGTCATACTGTATAAACTACATATATTCTAACATATATTGACCGTCCAAATGTAGTTTATTAGACCGCATTTGTTGTTAAGGTTATTTAGCCGTTGTTATTATCAAGGTTTTGGCCGTTATTGTTATCAATGTTTTTTTAGTGGCGGAATACTCAAATGGATACATTGGTTCAGTGTTAGCCAGATATGATATTAGTTTATTACTAGTTCCAGTTGCAAAAGGCTAAATCAGACTATTTTGAGCAGTTAATAGTAACTCCAGAAATGGTAGGTAAGAAAATAAAGGCAATGAAGGATAATAAATCACCGGGAGTGGATGTAATTTCGCCAAAACTACTAATGGAAACAGTTCAACAAATTAGTATACCACTTAAAAAAGTGTTCGTCTTGTCATTAAAAGAGGGAGTGGTTTGAATACAAAATTCCAAATGTGGTCTAACTATTGCTTTGTGCAGGGGTACAATTAGCTGTTTCTCCTTATACACGATATTTCCCCTAATTAGCCCTAGAATTTGATTTCCTTTCGAAGCAGCAATCCGACATTGCTCTGAAACTTTCATGTCGGCACTAAATGTTACTCCTAAGTCCTTGTGTGGTTCTACCTAGTACATTATCCCCCATTTTATATTCTTCGTCCATGTGTCCATATCCTATGTGTATACATTTACACTTCCCAAAATTGAATAACATTTGCCATTTTTCTGACCATTTAACTAATTTATCTAGATCATCCTGTAAATATTTTTTATCTGTATCATTAGTAACGTTTCTGAATACTTTTGCGTTATCTGCAAATTTGAGCACTTTGCTAGATATGTCATCTTCCAAATCATTTATATATATATATATATATATATATATATATATATATATATATATATATATATATATATATATATATATATATATATATATATATATATATATATATATATATATATATATATATATATATATATATATATATATATATATATATATATACATACATATATATATATATATATATACATATATATATATATATATATATATATATATATATATATATATACATATATATATATATATATATATATATATATATATATATATATATATATATATATATATATATATATATATATATATATATATATATATATATATATATATATATATATATATATATATATATAATAATAATACTAATAAAAATACTTCTTTGGCGCCAATATCCTCGGAAAATCCGAGTTCAGTGGCGCGACAAAACCTTAACACAATTATTTGAGAGAAATATATATATATATTAAAAACAGTATAGGGTCTAATACTGATCCCTGTGGTACCCCACTCAAAACAGATTTCCAGCTTGAAATCTCACCATCTACTATTACTCTGTCTTCTGTGTGTAAGCCACTTTTCTATCCAGTTGATTACATCATTACCTATACCATGGGCTTTTAATTTAAGTAACAATCTTTGATGAGGCACTTTCTGAAATCTAAGTAGACAACATCCACTGGTGACCCGTCATCTACCCACTTTGTAATTCCTTCCAAAAACGCAATAGATTGGTTAGACATGACCTTGCTTTTAGGAACCCATGTTGAGATGTATTTATTAATTTATGTTTTACAAGCGACACGAGGTGTCATTAGTAAAGGATCAATGTATATTGCAGGAAGTATTCGTTCTCAATAAATAAAGGACAATAAATGAGTGGAACAAATTATCTACAGATTGTATAAATGTGGCAGCGTGAATATGTAAAACAATAAATTTGACAAATATATTAGGAGGGCGGGTTACAGATAAATGAAATTTTTTTGGACTCTCGATAAGCCAATGGTTTCCTTGTCCACTTGCCATCTCGGCCTTTGCCTCGGATGGCAATCTTGTTAAATATTGTCTTCCTAAATCTTGTTAAATCTGCTTACGAATATAGACCTTGCCGTTCAGCACGCAATGTAAACATGATGTTCGTGTCAAGTTAAACAGACAACGATCAAATTATATTAACAACAAATAACAAGCTGTTGTTTATTAAAACACATTTTGGCGATCAAGATGCTTGAGCAAACATAGTGTATGGTATATAACGTGATTTCACGATAAAAGCGATCAGCCTTTGTTCGGTGAAGCCTGCAGTAAGTGAAGTTTGAATATAGCTAGACTTCCTACAAACACCAGTGTTGACAAATTACCTGTCAGTTCGCTGGCTTCGTCCACCAAACATTCGCCGTAGGCCTCAATAGGTGTAACAGCACTTGTTGCGTGATGGGAAATCAAACTAGCGTGTGATTTTTGAAAGTAGCGTTAAGTAAATATTAAGTTAAATACATTCCTACAAATAACGCTTATATTAATTCAAATCGTCTTTACTGATATAATAGCACAGGGACCCCGGTGTAGTTTCAATTATGAGTCATTGCTCCGACATCGTGACTATTTTAGTCGTAAAAGCCACACGCTATTACCACCTGTTTGGTTCACTACCGTGACGAACATGTCCAACTACACGTGACGATTTCACCAACCGTGTGTGTCGAAGTGAGTAATGCGTGTTATTATTAGTAATTCACTGGACATCTGATTTAATAGGCCATTATGCTCTATATGTGGCGTCAACCTGAAACGGCGACGTTAACAAGCTGCAGCTAAAGCCCCTGGTGATGTTTGCCGTCTCGTACAGACGTCTTTCACGAGACGTACGTTGCTCTCGCAGTGCACAGACTGTACGTAAGGCACGTGTGCCGGTGTGTACACTCTGTATACACGTGGTGATACAAGTGTGACGAGGTACAACCCTTGTGTACACCGCACGTGCGTACGCAACAATCAAACACATACACTGTACTGAACGCAAATTACTTTTATCAGAGTAAGACAGACACGTGACGAAACCGTGGAGATTGTACGTTTTGGTTTGTGTGCGTAAGCCGCTTGATTTGGACGTCCAACGCCAACTCAACATTCGACTGAATTTAATATGCACAATAAACCTTTCCAGATGAAATACTGGTCTGGACGTTCTAGTGTCTGCTGTATTGTAGCAGGTTAGTTCTAGGCGGGTCGCCTTAACCCATCAGGCCCCAGGATTTTATTAAAACACGCTACCATATTCCCAGGATTTCTGGCAAATTTCGAGCGATTTTACCTCCTTGTGTTCAAAAATCTGTAGAAAAAAAACTGTTCAATATTGACAATTACAAGTTGTGTTTATTTTGAAGAGTAGTAATTTCTCCACATGCATGTATACATAGAAATAGGATATATTAATAACATGTTAACATTTGATAACAATTTGCAAAGACAAAATAGTACATTTGTTAAAACTTTGAAAGTTGCGACTGACATTTGACAATGATCCCATGCTATAACCCTACGCAACTCAGCGAAGAAAATGTAGCTATATGTGTTAGCTTCGCACCAATGAAAACATTATCAAATTCTGACGGTTATTTTTCAGGTTACACCATATTTTATCATGACAAAGAGAAATAAATTTTTTTAGATAGCGTGAACAAAACTGATGAAAATCAAGATTTCTGAAAGGGCAACACATACACGTAACGAGCTGTTGTTGTTGCAAAATGTATCCGCTAGGGTGTGGCAAAATTTGGTAGCGTTTAGTTCAGTAGTTATTTACCAGGATGTTTTTTAATAGAGGGTCCTGTATGCGGCCGGCGGCGGCCGTTCCAGGACTGCACAGAGCGGCCGGCCATGGCCGTTGTGGGGTCTAATGGGTTAAGTCCTGATTCCATTGCTTGGGTACTGTTCTGGTGTGTATACAGTATGTATGTACACAGGTCTGTGTGATGCGTCTAGTGGTTTATTGTAGTGAGTAATTTGTGGTGCACGCGTTTCACTCTCGCTTTCAGCTGCAGCCATCAGCTAGCTCCCTTTTTGAGGGGTGACAGGGGATATATGTGCGCAGACCTCCCCTGCTGGTGCATAGTCTCTCCATAGATAAGACCCTAACTTAACATCCCCGAGGTACACCACGAATACTGGGCATCCTGCGGCCCCAGTCTAAACCGTTCGGAATCTGGGAAAAGACTGTGCGTGGACATGTCTCGACATTCACTAATCCAGTCCCCAACTATGGGCAAATGGTAACTTTGGGATATCCATCTAGGTTCAAAACACAACTATCATGCCAGTACACGGACGGAAACGGCCCTAGTCCCGGGCTTGACACACACTAGACAGCAATGTGGCATATAATGTTAGGACACTACATCAGTACCTGCAACTTGATCTGCTCTTTGACAAACTGGAACAATTCAGCAACGACATTGCGAATATATCAAATACACACTGATTTAGTGTTATAATGTGGCATTTCAACAAAATGGATACATGATCATTCACTCTGGAAGAGAAGGTGGTATCCATAGACAAGTTGTGGCACCAGTCCTCTCGTCTGAGAATGCGAACGGTCTGCTTTCTTACGAGGCCGTTTCTCCGAGGATGGTTAGTGTGGTCAAAAAATAATTGGTGCGTGCGAAACATCATCTAAGTATATGCATCAGACTCATCTCACCATGATGAACGAAACCAAGACTTTCCGGACCTGCTGCGGTTAAAGGTCAGTGCCGTCCAAAAGGGAAAAGAACTACAGGTTCAGGGATATTTCAACGAACAAGTGGGTGACGACCAACATTCTTCCTGGCCAGAAGTTGTTGGAAAACTTGGACTGGGCCGTGCGAATGGACAATAACTACTGCAGGGTTGTTGGAAAGCTTGGACTGAGCCGTGCGAATGACAGAGGACAATAACTACTGCAGGGTTGGGCCATAAAAGACCTCGTCATTGCCAACACAGTGTTTCAACAAGCCAACACTAGGAAAGCGACGTGGATTTCGCCAGATGGGGGAATCGTGAACCAATTTGTATATATTATTGTCCAGAGGAAACTCAAAGGCCAGATAAATTACTGTAGAACATACAGCTCGGCAGAACTTTGCTCAGATCACTTCCTGGTCATAGCAAATATAAACGTCAAACATTGTGTTTCAAGATCACACAGGAAAGTAGTCAAGTACTATATGGATAAGCTTTGTGATAGAGAGACAAGACAAGATGTCCATTTGAAGATTGGTGGAGCCTTTAAACAACTGTTGGAACTTGGTAGTAAACCAGTGGAGGAACTCTGATTAGATTTCAAAGAGACAACAAATTAAATCACTGAAAAGGTGGCTGGTTTCAGGCGTAGAAAACAGGTAGTAACTCTTCCGTAGGTTCTAGCACGAGAATGTGAGGAATGGAGAAAGGGACGCACAGAGTATTTGAAGAACACCTCAAATCCAGAGAAGCGTGAGATAAGAGATAAGAATAAATTAGTGAACAAGGCGATAAGAACCACCCACAAGAGAAAACAGCTTGAGGAAAAAAGTCATGGAGGATTTCATGAAAAACAACTCGCATAGTTTGTCTAAAAACGTGCTAGAACTCAGCAACAAGCCATGGAAACACCTCATGGATCCAAAGGATGGTGACGGAAACCTAAAAACAGCCCCAGATGAGGTGTTGAAATGCGGGAAACATACTTTGAGAAACATCTTAACACGAACTGGCGAGAAAGCACTTGATGACATTGCAAATAACAGCCCTGGACTGGTTGGATCACCATTCTCAATATAGGAAGTACAGAAGTTTGTCAAAACAACGAAGTCAAGGAAAGAGTTTGGTGCTGATCGCACAAAGGCTGAAGCTTTGAAAGCAGGTGGAGAGAAGATGGCTGAGATCCTCCTGAAGATATACAATGCAGCATGGCATCAGAAAACGTACCAACTGATTGGTGCAGAAGTATCGAACCAGTACACAAGAAAGGGTGCAAGTTAATCCCGTTGCACTACCGAGCAATTTCTCTGAAACCCACCCCGGGAAAGGTATTCTGCAAGATAACACTTATGAGGATAAATGAAAACGCACATTTATCAAAGCAGCAGTTTGGATTCAGAAAGAACAGTGGGACAGTAGATGATATCTTCACAGTGCAGTGGGAAGGTAGATTATACTTTCATAATGCAATATCACTAATGCTTTCTCGCCAGTTTGGAAAAGGCAAATGAGCACCAGGTCACCTGTCCTGTTCAGTTTGTTCCTGGAGTTCGTCATGGCAGACCTGAAGAACTTATGCAAGGAGCTCAAGCTAGATACCAACCTCAGCTTTGACATCAGATATGCAGGGGACACAACTATTATGTCCACAGTGTTTGAGAAGCTACAACTCTCAACTGAAGAACTTCCTGGGTAGCATAGTACCATCTATAGATAGAAAGATGTTAGTCGATGCATAGCCTTCGCATCGGCAGCCTTTTGTAGACTCAGAAATTGCATATTTTCCAATAGAAGCATCTCAACAAGACTGAAAGCCAGATTATATAGAGCTCTTATACTGCCAATAGCAATCTATGGTGCAGAGGCTTGGACGCTGTGATCACAGGAGATATAATACTCTTGATTGTTTAGATGCGCTGCCTGCGGGCTATTAGAGGTGTTACCAGGACATACTATACAATATTTAGATCAGAGAGGACACCTTACCCTTAACATGTCACAGATGTCATCAGGCACAGAACACGCAGGTAGTTTGGGCACGTTTGCCGTATGCAACGAGAAAACATCGTCAGGCAAGTATACAAACAAGATCAGATCAGGAATAACACTGGGCTCCCGTTATTGATAGGATAGCGGTATGTCATAAATAGAACAGAATGGAGGGGTGCAACTTCCCGGAGGACAGCGATGGGTCACAGTGGAATATGCTTTTAAGTCAAAGTAAGTCCATTGCTTGTTTACCCCCTATTACTAGCAACGTCACCTGCAAAATTAGCAAAATACTGTACTCTGAACACTCAGTCACAACACGAAATTTATTGATTATTCAAATATAAAATTTGCGGGAAAATTGCAATTTGAGAAGTACATATTATATAAAGCATATTGTGTCCAGCTCGCAAAACAAAAATGGTAATTTTTTTATTTATTTTAAATAATAACACCACCTCAGTAAAACTTCCCCAACATGTTCGTTTATTATTTATCTCTATAGAAAGGCCAAAAAGATGGGGGTTCCCGTGCCAAATTTTACCCACAAGGAGTAATGTATTTTCGAAATATTACTTTATTATTATATTTATTATACTATTTATTATATTATATTATTATATTATATTTGTATACATAGAAACAAACTAATGAAGTGCTTGGCAAAATCAAGGTTTGCTGTGTTAGAATCACACGAGTTCCGAACAAACTTTTCTCTAACGAATTTAAAACACACGTTGTCCGCTCATGGGCGAATCCAGGCTTGTTGGCAGGGGGGTCACAATTAGTCGTAGTCATATATATATATTTCTACTTACGAACCGGGTGGGACACATGTGTCGTTCTACTTACAGAAGGGTTAATATTAGCTGGCTGCTAATACTTCAGTATTTACATTGACACTAGTTCAGATGTAGGCCTACATACGTTGTCCTTTACCGAAATATTTTAGACCCCTAAGACCCCCCGGATCAATTGCTGCGGGTTCCACTGGTAGTACGTTAAATGTATACCGTTTTCGGTTATAATTTAACTTTCTTTTACTAAAACATGTATCATATGTGTTTATTATTGGCATAAAGGACGTAGTTTCAATCGACAGTATAACGTTTGTGTTGATTTCATGTTTCGACCTCGATGCGCAGGCCGAGGCGCAGTTAGCTTGATTTCAAGGTAGTCGGCCATCTTAACAGCCACGATGGTCAACTGGTCGATAATCGAGCGTTCAGCACTTTTCTAAATAATCTGCTTTAAACTGTAACGGGAAGTAACATTAACTACTCTTTCGAAGCATAAGATGGTGAAAGATGGCCCTATTCTACTATCGGGTTATAAATATAACATAATGTTTACATTCAAATACGTTTACTTCTTTGTTTACATAAGCGTCGGAAGCTATTGAATATTGGAGGTGGGTACCAACATGCATTTAGCATATGCTAACCAAAATATTGGGGCGGTCCGTCAACCCCCTCCCCCGGTTCTGACCCCTATGATTTAATAAACATATAGTTCAGTCACATGAATTGGGTAACTTCACATCAACATTTTAAATACAATTATGAATGTCAACACCACTTTAAAGTGTGATGACGTTAAGCTCACGCACGACAACACACGACAACACACGACAACACACGATAACACACGACAACACACGTCAACACACAACAACACACGACAACACACGACAACACACGACAACACACGAGAACACACGACAACACACGTCAACACACGACAACACACGACAACACACGACAACACACGACAACACATGTCAACACACGACAACACACGTCAACACACGACAACACACGACAACACACGACAACACACGACAACACACGACAACACACGACAACACACGAGAACACACGACAACACACGTCAACACACGACAACACACGACAACACACGACAACACACGTCAACACACGTCAACACACGACAACACACGTAAACACACGACAACACACTACAACACACGACAACGCTGCCGACAACTCACAGCAATACGCCAATGTGCGTACATCAACTCTACTATGACAATTCTAAGACAATATTACCACAACTTTCGACAAGGTTGTCATGTTTCATCGAAAGTAATAATAATAATATAATAATTTAGTTCTTATATAGCGCTTACTCTTGTAGATATATCAACGCGCTATACAATAAAATAATACATACATAAAAAATACACACAATGATGCATATAATTCACTTATAAAATATATATATATATAATATTGTAATTTATTAAATAAAAGTGGCTACCTATTCAGAGAAAATAGGTCGTCAACTATAAATTAATAAATATCTACTGCTCCACTAAATACGGAAGCGTATTGCTGCCAAAAAGTCGACATTTCGACTTAGCTAAGTCGAAATGTCTACTTATTAAGTCGAAATAAAATAATCGCGTCGAACATCTTGCATAAATACATGCAGTAAATATTATTATATTACGATTACTACACCCTTTTAAGTAGTAAACTATGTAAACCATAACATGTGTCAAATGCAATATTGAACAATGCGCTTGTGGAGTCTATGTAGCGTGCTGTTCTGAGATCACTGCATCGGTATTAAGAAAATCAGTTTGCACCAGAAACTAAATATGTGCAAATTATGACTGATAGCATCAATAAACTCCCCAAGTTTTGTCGAGATTACGCATGGCGTGTGTTGTTATGGAGTAGACTGTAGACACGTCACAAAGGATAGATGTGTTGAAATGCGCATATAATCAAATTATATACACAAGGAGTTCTGCTGACTATTAGAAATCTTACCTAAAACCGTAACCAAAATTGTATTTCTAACAGAATCAGCCATTATTGCGTAATTTTCAAAATTAAATATTCACATTACTGAACAATAGCACATATACACTGCACATATATACTGAACACAAATTATGCCGCATTCATGATGTTTTTGGCAGCCGTTAACGCAGCTCTCATCCTATTTCAGATTAGAATCAGTGGGTCCATGACGGGTTACACATTTACTCCTTATGCTAGATATCTTACTTAGCCTGTCATAGACACCCAGTAGAAGGGGTCAACGGCGTTTAGTGTCCCTCCCGAAAGACACAGAGAGAGAGCGAAGTAAACGAAGTTGCCTAAGTTACGACGGCAGTTATGTTAGGTGGCTCGAACCCCGATCCTGTCTATTGTACCACCGCGCCGCACTGCAAATTACCTTTATGAGGCAGACGAAACCGTGTTCATGAATGCTAGTGCAACAACAAGACGGGCTGTTTCAGCGTTGTTGGGACTGTCCGACGGTTTGATGCAGTCTGCAGTAAGTGTAGTGTAAATAAAGCAACATATCCTACTAACACCGATGTTAACAAATTACCTACCTTCCTTGTGTGTAACACTTGTCCCGTCTTTACACTGCCGTTTCTTCACACTGTTGTATGACATTTTAACGGCGCAGTTAAAAGGAGTGTACCACACAACGATTTTCATTGGCTAACTGATACGGAGCCAGTTGGGGGTTTCGTAAATCAACAATGCTATACTTTGTTTTATGATCTTTAATGCCGTTGCATATTTCCCGTAAGAAGATTTAGAAAACGGGTGCTCCAACAAATTAATCATTGTTTATTTTAATCGTATTAAAACTGCGCAAAACCATACCTGTAGTTTTGCATCATAGCAACGCTGTTATTACCTGTTTGCACCAGTTCAGTAATCCGTGACGATGACACAAACCGTGCGTGGTGAAGTAAACTATGCGTGCTATCGCGCGGGCGGGCAGGGCGGGCGGGCGGGCGGGCGGGCGGGCGGGCGGGCGGGCGGGCGGGCGGGCGGGCGGGCGGGCGGGCGGGCGGGCGGGCGGGCGGGCGGGCGGGCGGGCGGGCGGGCGGGCGGGCGGGCGGGCGGGCGGGCGGGCGGGCGGGCGGGCGGGCGGGCGGGCGGGCGGGCGGGCGGGCGGGCGGGCGGGCGGGCGGGCGGGCGGGCGGGCGGGCGGGCGGGCGGGCGGGCGGGCGGGCGGGCGGGCGGGTGTGAACCTTTTGAGACGGGCGGACGGACTACCGCCTACGGAAAGGTGAACAATTTCAATCAGGACGTACCCCACCACAATCCGTTCTTCCGCTCAGTACTGGTCAAGCAAGCTCATTAACAATCCGGAGAGGTCATTGGCGGTCATTTCCAGGTACCACCGATGACCAGTTACGTTGGCGCTGGACGTCCAAATCAAACTAGGGTGTTTCTTGGGGTCAGGTATTTTGTGATAGCTTCCACCATCTAATTTCGATCAGAACTGTTTACATTTACCAAATGACCTTTTCACGAGCACCTCCATTCGGGCTCTTTGCGTGGTGAAATAGTTGTGGTTTGTGTTGAACAGTGTCACAGCGACGGGGCAGTAGACAAGTGACGTCGAATTCAACGGAAACCACAACTATTTCACCAGACAAACCCTTCTGAACATTCCATCATATTCCATGGTAAAATTCCATGGTGTTTTGAAAAAGGTAAACAATGGTAAAATACCATGATATGCCGTGGAAACCATGATATTCCATGGTGCTTTGAAACAGGGAAACCATGGTAAAATACCAAGGTGTTTTGAAACAGGTAAACCATGGTATACCATGCATTAACCATACAGAATATATGAAAAAGCATGGTCTACCACAGTTTACCATGTAATATTATGGTATACCATGTGATACTATGTAATACTGTGTAATGCCATGGTGTATTTTCATAAGGATATGTCACTCAAGTGAGCTCACATACGGGGGAAGGGGGTAGCAGGCCGGGGGGGGTACTCAAACACCCTATGTTAATCATACTTCCCATTTGTGACCGCCTTTGACATGGTGACACGGTGACTTTCATTGTTGTGTTGCTTAAGAGTGATCTCACAAGTTCTCACAGTAAAGATGTTTTGTGTTGGATCAAGCCACCCCTGACCACCTTTATACGTGGTGTGGCACTTCAGATAACGCGCACTAACGAAAAAAGTCGCGGGACAACCGTGTCACGTTCGATCTGCTACCATATAAAACCAACAGGTACTATAATTGTTGACCCGCGTTTATGTATTCACCTGCACTCCCGTCACAACAGTTACGTCGACGGCACCAGTAGTTGGGGTGTGCAGGGCGTAACCCACCACAATCTGTTCTTCCGCTCAGTACTGGTCAAGCGAGCTCATTGACGATCCGGAGAGGTCATGACCTGTCATTAACGATCCGGAGAGGTCAATAGCGGTCATTTCCATGTACCACCGTTGACCAGTGGTCGACAAGTATGTACAAACGCGTGACCAGCGGTCAATATGACTCTTGTAAGTAGGGTTGGAGGTCAGAGTAAGGTTAGTTAATTTTGACCAATGGAGGTTGTAAATAGGGAGTATGGTTACCTGACCAATGGAAGTTGTAAATAGGGAGTATGGCTACCTGACCAGTGGAGGTTGTAAATAGAGAGTAGAATTACCTGAACAGTGGAGGTGGTAAATAGGGAGTATGGTTAACTGACCAGTGGGGGTGGTAAATAAGGAGTAGGGTTGTCTGACCAGTGGAGGTTGTAACTGGGATTGGTGGTCGAGACTGCATTTATCCGTTCGGAACCAGTTGACGGGGACGACGTCATAAACAGGGCAGACAGACCGTAAATAGCAAAGGAAAAGACCCAACTACTTACAAGTCAACGCTAATAGAACGACTCCATAATTAATCTGTGCGCCCAATAATTAATCTGAACCCTCAATGTTCTGTAGGACGGGGTTAATCCAACCAATCACTATATCCCACAGGCCCCGCTTCCTATTGACGTCACGGAACCAGCTAGCGGTTGGCTACAGGGTCAGACATCAAACGTAAATACTGGAAGTTAATGTGGTCAATTTGTTTTTTCCATTTTGGGGCAGTATAATTGTTAAAAACCGGTGCGTCGGTGGGCATGTTAAATCGGTAAAGAAACAATAGGCGTGTACACATTTTTTTTTACATTTCACCAGTGGTCAACCAGTATTTTTCAGTTACGACGCAATTACAGCATAAACAGTGCAGACAGACTGTATATGAATCACCAACGCGTGTAAACAACAAGACCAACGTGTGAATTACGATTTTCTTGAACCACAACTATTTCGATTACTTTCTCAATGTGGTGCAAATTATGTAATGTCGTCATTTATGTAAATAACACAGGCGTGTGTATTTTACTACGAAGTTTCCAGCTAACTGTATACACTATTTCCTCTTTTCTGAGCTAAGGCTAAGTTTAAAGGTGCGGTGATATTGTTCAGAAAGAATGAGTATGTACTTAGAAAGGAATAACTTGATAAAAAATATATGTGTAAAAATGACAAATCATTCGGGAAAGAAATAAAGCTGATGAATAACAGTAATGCATATACATGTTTTTGGATGCATCCAAAGCATTTGCCTGTGTATATAACTCTGTTCTTGCAAATGGATAAGAAGTAACTTAACTAACAGAAAACAATACGTTTGCATTGACTTATGTGTGTCCGATGTATTAAATGTATATTGTGGTGTTCCTCAAGGGTCAGTGTTAGGACTGATATATGACTAAATGATCAAAGATATTGAAGATCATATTGTTTGCGGATGAGACGAATGTTTTGCACTGATACTGATATAACCAGAATTGTTAAATTAGTCAAACAGAACTGGACAAATTAAATGTGTGGTTTGCAGTTAATAAGTTGTCATTAAAGGTAAATAAAACAAACTATATAATATTCGGAAAGCCCAAATATGATAAAGATATAACCATACCAAGAAACAACCTATTGTCATGTTTTCATCATGGCTTCGTGCATGGACGCTCTTTGAGGTCTTTGATAAATGGACAGAAGCCATAGAGCAGGGAGATAGTGTGGATGCAATTTACCACGATTTTATCAAAGCATTCGACATGGTCCCACACCAGAGGCTGCTAGTTAAGTTGGCAGGATACGGGATAGGTGGCAAGGTGTTACGATGGATTGTAGCCTTCCTGGAAGGACGGCGCCAACGTGTTCTCGTCAATCGTAGCAAATCGTCATGGTCCATCGTCACGAGCGGCATACCGCAAGGAAGATTACTCGGGACAATGTTTTTTTCTGCTACATTAACGACATGCCAGATGTGGTACACTCACCTATTCACATGTTCGCTGATGATACCAAGATATTCCGACAAATGACTGCTCAATCTGACCAAGTAACATTACAGACAAACCTAAGACATCTAGAAGCATGGACTAGAAAGTGGCAGCTTCGTTTCAATGAGGAGAAATACAAAGTTATGCATCTGGGACAATACAACCACCACTACGACTATACTATAACCAGTGGTGGAAACGATATGTGGGGGAAACCACAAATGAGAGAGACTTGGGTTTGCAAATAGACCGTGAACTAAAGTTTGATCAACAAGTGGAGATGGTAGCAAACAAATCCAACAAAATGCTAGGCTTCAGAAGAAGATAATTTGCATACCTGGTTGAACCAACCACGAAAAACTATACACGAGCCTGGTCAGACCTATTCTAGAATATGGCATTGTAGCCTGGGCCCCAACACTCAAAAGTGACCATCAGATGATTGAAAACATTCAACGACGAACAACGAAGCTAGTCCCAGAACTGAACCTCGAATATGGTGACAGGCTCAGGGCGCTTAAGCTTCCAAACCTCTACTATAGAAGAACAAGAGGAGACATGATTGAAACCTACAAATACCTCCATGGATTCTATAAATTTGATAGAATGCCACTTGAGCTGGACAACAATACGGTAACCAGGGGACACAGCCTGAAGCTCAAGCAGAAACGCGTGACTGCAAGACAACGAAAGAGTTACTTCAGGCACATAGTGACCCGGTGGAACACCCTAACAGAGTATGCAGTTTCAGCACTCTCATTAAATAATTTAAAATCAAGACTAGACAAATTCTGGTGCGCTGTAGTTTTGAACAATATGACAACATTCCACCTATGCGCACAAACAATTGTCAAGACCAACTAAAAGGTTACTAGTCTAGAAGAGCTGAAAAGGATATATGTATATATGTATTTATGTATGTATATATGTATGTATGTTTGTTTGTTTGAATTTATGCATGTATGTATGTACGTACGTACGTACGTACGTATGTATGTATGTATGTATGTATATATGCATGTATGTATGTATGTATGTATGTGTGTATGTATGTATGTATAGCAAATCAAATATCACCAGCGTGAATTATTCAGTCATGAAATTGTAAAAGTTACATTAATTTAGTCATAAAACGGGGGATATACATAAATTCCCAAAGGCACTTTCCGAAACCAGGTTGTGGATTTGTTTTCGGTAGATGTCAGGTCGCGTGACATAATTTTGGCGAAACAAACCAACTTCACCTACGCCTGTGCATAGGCACTTAACTTTTAGCAAGATTTAGATCACCCAAAAACAGACATAAACTTATCGGTTCAAGTCATTCCGTATATTTACGAGTCAACAACGTGGTCACAGTCACAAAGACGAAGTTAGTCGCGACAGCGAGTTGTGTCAAACCAGGTCTGATTTATTGGCCGAAGACTTCGGATTCACGTCAGAGTAAACAAATGCCCGGGATCAAAAACTTCAAAAATAACATCAATGTAAATGTATTTACAATAATGTTGTTTGTACTGATTGACCACTGTTCAAATGTAATAAAAAATGTGTACACGCCTGTTGTTTCTTTATCGATTGAACACGCCCACCGACCCACCGGTTTGTAGTATAATACTACCCAAAATATGAAGACATGCTTTTTACACATTAACTTCCCGTATTTAATTTGATGTTTGACCCTGTAGCCCACCGCTAGCTGGTTCGGTGACGTCAATAAGAGGCGAGGCCTGTGGAATATAGGGATTGGATCAACCCCGTTCTTGAGAAAATTGAGCACTCAAATTAATTATTGGGCGCTCAGATTAATTACGAGGTCGTTCTATTAACATTGACTTGTAAGTAGTTGTGTTTTCTCCTTTGCTATCTATGGTCTATCTGTCCAGTTTAAAGACGTAAATTCCCCGTCAACTGTTTCCGATCGGTACTGCAGTCTCGACCACCGATCCTAATTACACCCTCCACTGGTCAGATAACCCTACTCCCAATTTACAACCTCCACTGGTCATGTAACCCTACTCCCTATTTACAACCTCCATTGGTCACCATTAACTAACCTTACTGACCTCCCGTTGAACCAACCCTATTTACAAAATTCATCTTGACCTCTGGTCACGCGTTTATACATACTGGTTGACCACTGGCCATCAGTGGTACATGGAAATGACCGCCATTGACCTCTCCGGACCGTTAATGAGCTCGCTTGACCAGTACTGAGCGGAAGAACGGATTGTGGCGGGGGTACATCCTACACTCCCCAACTACTGGTGCCGTCGACGTAACTGTTGTGACGGGAGTGCAGGTCAATAGATGAACGCGGGCCAACAAGTGTAGCACCTGTTGGAATTATGTGGTAGCAGATCGAACGTGGAATGGTTGTCCCTCGACATTTTACGTTAGTGCGCTTTATCTGAAGTGTCACACCACGTATGGAGGTGGTCAGTGGTGGCTTGATCCAACACTAAACACCTTTACTGTGAGGACTTGTGAGATCACTCTTAAGCAACACAACAATGAAAGTCACCGTATCACCATGTCAAAGGGGGCCACAAATGGGAAGTATGACTAACATAGGGTGTTTGAGTATCCCCCGGCCTGCTACCCCCTTCCCCCGTATGTAAACTCACTTTAGTGACATCGTATGGTGGCTAACCTTATGAAAATACACCATGGAATTACACAGTATTACATAGTATTACATTGCATACCATGATATTACATGGTAAACTGTGGTAGACCAGGCTTTTTCATATATTTTGTATGGTAAATGTATGGTATACCATGGTTTACCTTTTTCAAAACACCATGGAATTTTACCATGGAATATGATGGAATGTTCGGAAGGGTTTGTCTGGTGAAATAGTTGTGGTTTCCGTTGAACTCGACGTCACTTGTCTACTGCCCCGTCGCTGTGACACTGTTCAATTGAAACCACAACTATTTCACCACGCAAAGAGCCCGAATGGAGGTGTTCATGAAAAGGTCATTTGGTAAATGTAAACATTTCTGATCGAAATTAGATGGTGGACGCTATCACAAAATATCTGACCCCAAGAAACATCCTGGTTTGATTTGGACGTCCAGCGACAACTTAACATTCAACTGAATTGAATATACAGGTATAAAAGACTTTTAGCCAGACGATGCACTGTTTTGAACGTACTGGGTCCAGCAGTAGCTAATGGTGGCAGACAGGTTCTAGGCAGGTTCCGTTCAGCCCTGGTTCCAGTGTTGTTTGTTAACATCCCACTAGCTACATGTTGACTTAATAGCCAAGATCTGGTCTTTAATCGAATGGCTCACATCATTATCATTAAAAGTATTCAGAAAGAAAAAAATATATAGAAATAAACAAAGCTTACAGGATCATTTAGGAAAATTAGTTAAACGTTCTTAAAAATGGCAAATTTTATTAACTTTTGGGAAGTGTAAATGCATACACATAGGACATGGAAACATGGAAGAAGAATATAAAATATATAATAGAACTTCAACAGAAAAGGACTTAGGAACAAACATTTAGTGCAGACGTGAAAGTTTCAGAGCAATGTTGGATTGCTAATTCAAATGGTAATCAAATTCTAGGGCTAATTACCAGAACTATCACATATAGGGAGAAAAAGCTAATTGCTCCCATGTACAAAGCGATAGTTAGGCAGCATTTGGAATATTGTATACAAACATGGAGGATATATCGTAAGAAGGACATAGACAAGCTAGAAAGAATAAAACGAAGAGCAAGTAAAATGATTCCGGAATCGAGAGATCTTAGTTATGGAAGCCGCTTATTATAAAGTGATTTGACAACACTAGAGACCAGGCGATTAAGAGGAGATCACACAGAAGTGTTTAAAATAGTAAACGGTAATGAGGATATCGATAAGAATATATACCTAGAAAACGCAGTATAACCAGAGGACATAAAGCAGCATATATCTGATAAGGGCAGTTTATACATAGATAATAAAATCGTTGGACTATCAATAAGCCAATGGCTTCCTTGACCACTTGCCATCTGGAACTTGTAGTTTTGGATGGCAATCTTGTCAAATCTGGTTAAATTACGCCAATGTATTTTACATGACTTTAAGACAATGTGGGAAGGCAGTGTTAGTTTAGCCACTGGGTTAGTTGAGCCACCCATGTTTCCCAGGAAACTACAGCAGCGATAGTGACTTGGTGCCACCCAGTGATTGAACATGTTACTAGAGCATGATTGGCATACAATAGGTGTCATTTGTCACAACGGTCAAACAATTTGAGTTAAAAGTATGTTTTTTTGGTTTTTATCATAACTTTTGGTGATTGTCATTAATGTATGCTGGTGTGTAAGCTATTGACGCATGTGACTAGACTTTATTGTATGTGCACTTACAAATGGTTTATCTATGCAGAGATTATCTTACATCAATTCGTGCATTAATGTTAATTAAAAAACTTACTTGGCTAGTTGAGCCACCAAATGCCCAGGGAAGGGTTAATTGAGTAGTTGTTATAGAACTAAGGCGAGTGTTACTTTACTACAAAATACATCATATAATTAATCTTTCTGAGCAAATTGGGACATCGGATACAGGTAATTAGCTACTCTGGTTGCAAATGGCCTATACATCTATATTAATTAAGTGTGTTGACTTATTAATTAAGCATGTTGATTTGTCAGTGAAGTGTTGTTCCAATTGTGTAGATGTGTTGGCTGAGTTGTTATGAAGTTTTAGTAGAAGGCCTACGTAAATTATACAAACGAAGCATTACTCACTGTGCCTCAACTTACGCTAAACCGTGACTCAACTTACCCCACATCAAGTGTTAGTTGAGTCAGTTTACCAACCCTCTTTGAATCAGGTACTTATAATTATCTATGCATACTACATATATTATCTTGGTATAAAATGGTCTACACATAATCGTAGTTAATGTTGTGAGTAAAAACAGTTTTGATTTAAGAATATAATTGTGTCCTCGATATCAAAAAGAAACTAACACTGCCTTTTCGTACTACCACAACGTTCGACAAGGTTTTCATGCGTTACTGGACGTGACTACCTATTCAGAAAAAACAGGTCGTCAAAAAAAATTAATGAATTTCTACTTCTCCACTAAATGAAGCCGTAGAACAAAAATACATGCAGAAAAATATATTATATTACGTTCATTACACCGTTTTAAGTAGTGAAATAATTAAACCATAACTTGTGCCAAAATGCGCCTGTTAAAATGACCCGAGGATATATTTTGAGGAATTATGCAAACCACTTATGTTGTGACAATTTTGTTTCGCAATATTCTTCTTCCTCTTCTTCTTTGCGTGATGGTGTGGGGCACATCATAGATTTTTCAGCATCATTCATTTGCCCTTGTGACGACTTGTCGTCATCTCTCTCGTTCTTCTGATGTTCTCACTTGTGCTCTGCCCTCCACACCTGCCTTATCCAGATCTCTCTTCACACAGGTTGGTTATTCATAAAATGTACCTCTCCATATGAAGGACAGAGGTAGCTGCCGTTCAAATCGTAATGGGCGTAGTCACTAGGGGGCGTGGTGAGATTGCTTTGCAAAGTTTTGCAAACCGATTGGAAGGTTTGGGCTTTTAACCTGGCCGGACACATATCGTGGGCCACTATCCCCACCTCTCGGTGGCGCGCAGCTCTCCTGGAGAACGCGCAGTCGACGCTCGAGATCTTCGAACTCGCACCGGATCAGGCAAGTCAAGGAACTTGACAACAAGTGTGTCGCGTTTGTAGATGGCGATGTCACGCTGAACCTGGGGATTGGAGACACATTCACTGTGATATACACGACAAAATTATGGCAATACAGTCGTCGTCGTCGTCGTCGTTACTCGAATACGAGATTGTCTTGGTGGAACGTTAACGGCATAGGTGTTTTCTTCAAGAAAAATATATTCCAAGATGATGTACCTTACCTTCAGATCAGTGACACAAGTATTTACAGCTGCCATTTACCAAACATATAGCCTATTCTCGAATATGATATTGATTTGGTGGAAAGTAAATGGCACAGGTTTTTTCTTCAAGAAAACTAGATTACAAGAAGATGTACCTTACCTGTAGATCAGTGACACAAGTATTTACAGCTGTCATTTACCAAAAATATAGCCTATTCTGAATTGTGCTTGTCGTCCTGAACAACGCTAACGAGCCGCCAATTGAAACCTTAACGAGACAGCTCTCGGCCGCGTTCAGTCGGTTGCCAGCGATGTCCATATCGACCGATATCTTGAGGAAGAGCGTCGTCGGGTCATTGGGTTCTTCCCGCATCCCGGTCTCGTGACGGCTCTGTTGGAGACTGCGACGTTGCGTTTTACTGCAATCATGGTCGGGTTGTATGATACACTATGAAACACTATCATACATATATGTATAGTATATTTGTTATTCCCCGTTGCTCCCTTTATTAAAGAGGTGAGGCTAGTTACTGTACTGCGGCACCACCCCTGTTGTTACCCCTTTCCACTTCTCCCTATCGACAGCCTTCTCCCTCCACTTGTCATTCTCCCTGCCTCTGTAATAAATATCCCCTTAATAAAGTTAATAATGATAAATTTGCATTCCCCACACTACAACCACCGACCGACTGACTCACCGACCGACTGACTCACCGACAGACTGGCTGGTTTAACGTAAGTAAATTGTTGAAATACGTAGTACTACGAACCTGTATTAACGCCTTGAGTTGTTCACCAGCCTCCGCAATCATGTTAGTCAGCCTCGGCTCTCTCTCTCTCTCTCTCTCTCTCTCTCTCTCTCTCTCTCTCTCTCTCTCTCTCTCTCTCTCTCTCTCTCTCTCTCTCTCTCTCTCTCTCTCTCTCTCTCTCTCTCTCTCTCTCTCTCTCTCTCTCTCTCTCTCTCTCTCTCTCTCTCTCTATCTCTCTCTCTCTCTCTCTCTCTCTCTCTTAGTTTATATTTCTTGGTACATTTACTGTCGCCAGTTCACAATGAATAATATGTTGGCAGCGTTATTTTATTGACATGTTTGTACCACGTGCCGCCATCTGGCGAACGCAAAGGACCAATGTTTTACAAAATCGCCGCTAGAAGCGGCAGCACCTTTCGACATGTGCAGTTGTCTCAAGTGGTTGACTACAAAGAGCTCATTTTGTGACTAACGCATGAGTATTGACTAACGCATGTATTGCGCGAATCCACTGCGACTAGAGTCACTAAACACACCACGCACGGTAACATCCTTTCGCTTTGCTTTGACCACTCGCTTATTTTATTTTATTCGGCTGAAGACATCGTTACAGCCAATAAACAACAGGTTATGTGTAGCATTTCTGCTATTTTTTTTATCCGAATACTATTTCCTGTTTCTTTATTTATTACTTAAATCTTTCAAGCATGAATGAATGCATCTGCCTTTGTTGGAGCCGGCCAATATTACGTAATTTGTTTGCTGAAGCATGCCCGTGTCATTATCTACGGCGTGGACGGCGTGCGTTTGTTAATCTTAGAAAATGATGTATATTAAGTATAGGCAAAGACAGGAATATTACCCTATTTAACAATAATAATAATAAAAGTACATGTATAGCGCCCGATCAACCGAGATTGCTATCATGTGATTTACATAGTATTACATAGTAGTATTGTACAGGCCATAAAATTGCTAAGAGAATAATTATACTGAGAACAGTCTACACTATTTAGGGGTGTTTAGGTTATTTTCATTAATATAAGCAGTGGTTTCTTAATTGACTAGCCCAGTATATAAGCAGTGGTTTCTTAATTGACTAGCCCAGGAGACGGTGATTGGTGAAATAGTATCGTGTTATCTCAGAAACAAGGGGTATAAAAAGAGACAGAATAAACGTGTGAGGAATCTCGGCGAGTGCAGATCACGGTAAAGTTAAGTGGACACAGAAGGTTCGCATAGCCCAGCGTGGGCGCCCGGATGTCAGACGAAGTACACGTGTGAGTCAACCACGTGTAAGGTATAACTTTGAGCGAGGAGGTAGAAGTGTCTACGCTCCTCTATAGTTAAGAAGTTGCCTGTGAAACGTGAGAAATTGACTGAAAACATAGCCGAGATGCGTAGCGAATTTCGAAGCGGCGGGGTGACGCCAAAACGCCGCTAGCGAGACGACACCCCTGTTGTGAAGAAAGACTGTCGGGACAACAGTATCGCTACACCTGAACGACGACAAAGCGCGGATTTGTCTCAACGCTGCGTGAGCGGCACTGCGGCCGGAGCAATATGCCAGAACAACAGAACGATGGCAGAGCGCAGAATAGTCTCTGCACTACGTTCGCGGCACGACGGTCGGAGCCGTATGCGAGAGCTACAGCAGACAACATATTCATCTCTGCGCGACGTTCGCTGTACGACTGTAGCGATACGGCAGAACGATAGAACGATGGCAGAGCGCACTACGTTCGCTGCACGACGAATGGAGCGATACGGCAGAACGACAGCAGACAACCGAATCGTCTCTGCACGACGTTCGCGGCACGACGACCGTAGACGGCCCCGTCAGAGGGAGAAACGCGAGTGTTCCACGGCACGCCGCCGTGCGTCTGGGGCGGAATGAACGGTTCGTAACAACGTAGAGAAGGGATTGAACTGTTATCCAGGCATCGGAACTGACTTTGTGGCTGTTAGAATAGGGTTGTGTGATAGTAAGACATGTCGAGATACGTAAGCAAAAGCGTAAGCAAAAGTTTTATTTTATCTTTAGTCATGATGAGTATAACAGTTTACTTTGGGTTGATGTTTGGGTATCGATGGATCATGTTAGACGCTATTAGTAGTTACTTCGCAGCGTGAATATTTCCCTGGCCGATTACTATATAATCGGAGTTATTTGCTTATAATAATTACATAGACCAGGAGTCTACTTGTTTTATTATCAATTACTGAGTATCTGTCGTATGTTAAATGTTTTTTTTTACTTGTCTGTGTTGTCTTGTTCATTTGTGCAACCGCCATTCACGAGCGTTGAATTATAGAAATGAAGCTTTTCAACTAGACCTGAGCCAACTTAGTCAGCAGACACCCTCCAATCCGTGACATTATGAATACTCAGAAGTATACCTCTTACGTTTTCTAGCAATGCAGTGCAAAGCAGTGTGCGTGCGTATGTTGCCCTTCGCCGGCATTATGTTCATATCATTGTTAGGGTTAATGTGTTTTTATTGGCATTGCCATAATATTTATGATATGTTATAACACGCAACTATCTCTATTATATTTAGTAAATTTGCACACTTTCTTGATTCTTATTACATTCACTAAACGACTATCTCGTGTTGACAGTTATCAGTTACTGACGTATGTTCTCGTTATTGTACTGCAGCCTTTAGTTAATATAAACTGGTAACAGCCTCGGCTCCGCTGTCATCCAGGAATTATATCGTTGTCTTCCTATGTTTTATTTATACCAAACATGAAACGATACAAGTCGTTCTGTTCACAGAAATGCTACACATCTGTCACAAATAAATCAGATTCCATAATAATTGAAATATTTATTGATCCTACATTCGTAGAAGAGGATAGGTGAAAACTCCAGAATGTACCCAATACTATGAACAAATATACAATAGAAATGTTTTATTGTACCCTGTAGAAACGTGTATTTCTTGCAACACAACATTACTACTGCATGCAAGCCACAGCCAGAAAACAAGACAGAATATTATAATGGATCAAGTACATACATTATAATGGATCAAGTACAATCTTCGCTAATGATGGGGTAAATAATATCTTATGACTTAAGTAAAGTATTGTACGATAAATATATGTATAATATATGTACAACTATTATATATACTAACAAAAATGCCCGCCCCCACGACGGGATGTACATACCAAGCAACCTAGTCGATGTTATGTACAATTGCTACGCGTGTTTCTATTATAATTAAAATACTGGTTTGTGCGATTGTTGGAAGTTAACGTTTTACGTAGCGAACATTTGATTTACCATAAAAAACACAAAGAACCCCTGATTTAAGGGGTATTAAAAAAAACTGAAGGCGATTCGCTTCATTTGTGGGGTCGTAGATTTATCCATGAAAGTTTGACGCCCGAGGTGAGGTTCAAGCCGTCTAGGGGGAAAACGTTAACATACAAACATCAAGTATAGTTATATATGTATATATATATATATATATATATATATATATATATATATATATATATATATATATATATATATATATATATATATATATATATATATATATATATATATATAATGTATATATATATATAATGTATATATAACGATTTAATTATATATACATCTTCGTATAATGTCTACAAATAATAAATATCCCGAATCAACCAGAAGCAACAAGAATACAAAGTACGGCGACTACTAAGTTCAGTGTTAAATGTTATTAACTATACTGTCTCTGTGGAATGACGTTTGTGTCACTCCGCAATAGTGATCTATGTCACTCCGCTTAGTGATCTGTGTCACTCGGAACTAGTGACCTATCTTCTAGTTTGTCTCATCCGTCTTCCTTCGTTTAGAACTGGAGCTGCTCTGGGGAAGGCCAGTACATCGACTAGACAGCCGGTCGCCTGATACTCGTCTAGCAGGTCTCGCCACATGCCGCTACACCGTAGCACGTGCTGGTTCCCTAAAGGTGAACATCGTAGTTAAACTTTGTGGAATGAGAGCGACGTATGTACGCTTAAGATATCATAATAATTCACTTTTTTCATAATTAGGTGTTTAAATCAAGTTGAGTTTCAGTAACGGTAAATGACGACACCAACATATTCGTATATTCATACATTTATCTACTTCTTATACAATATTATATACAGTATTATGTACCGAAAATACAAAATACTGGTTGCTGCTTTACATATTGCCCTCGTAAATCCATACAGGTATAATGCGTTTACGTTGGCTAAGATGTACGTAAATCCACTCTCTACTTGCCAATAATGATGAGTCCCTTCTTGGCGCGCGTCAGAGCCACGTTGATCTGGTTCTGATCCGAAATGAATCCCAAGTTAGTCTTCAGCCAACCGATGGTCGGGCGCTTGTCGATCTCGTGTCGAGGCATTGATCGCACAGTGGACATGATCACGTAATCCCATTCGTCACCTGAGACAATTAAAGTAGCCACATCAATGAGAAACACCATATGCACTTGCAAGAGCAAAATAATATTTCTGATGAGGCAAAATAAGACATTGGATTGGAGAATAACATAGCTAGGCATAGTCCATTTTGGTTGGCAACGCAAACATTTATGGAAGACTCACCACGTGACGACCAGGATGAGGTGTCAGGTGTACAGAGCAGCAGCACTCTCCACGCTGCTCTATGAAGCTGGGGTGTGGACACTGTACCGAAAGCAAGTTAGGAAGTTGTATGCCTTATAGATAGGACACCGTCACGGGTATGACTTGGAGATATCGCGTAACCAACAAGGAAATACTCAAGTATGGAACAGTTTCTTATGGAAATAAATCTCATACGGACAGGCCAATCTCCGAACAATGATACTCGCTTGTTCAAGAAAGAACGGCCTGGAGAGGTATGCTGCAATTAAACCAAGCAAGCGGTCATAGTCACAACCGCCCCATATGGCAAAAGGGAGAAGGTATGGGAGAGAAAGAGAGGGGGAGAGTTAAGGACCGTTCACACAACCGATTAGTTGTCCGATTGATCGGGCAACACGTGGCGCCCAACCAACTGGACGCATCATATCTTGAAAGCAACAAGAAATGATGCGTAAAATTGTTTGGGCAACATTTTGTCCTCCGAACAGTTGGGCAACTAATCGCTCGTGTGAACGGGCCTGAAGATTTATTAATATAACATTGAAACAATGTCCCAGCGGTGTCGCAGTAGACAAGAATCTAACCTCACCCATTTAAGCGAGATATTACAGCAATGGACGAACAACTAAATGTTTTGATACATACCTTGGCTGGCTATAACTGTGCTCACATTGGGACGTTCGAACCCGTAGACCTCCTCCAGATTGCGAGTGATCTCCGAGCACTGCGCCCTGTACTGACTCAAGACCGTCACCTTGTTCTGAGGAACCCCGCAGTAGTTCACCAGGTGAGCGAATATGCGCACCTGAGAACAATACACATTCATGTATATAAGCGATACGTTATTATTTGAGTGGAATTTTGTGTAAATTGGTATGTATCGGCGAATGCTGTGGATTAAATCCATGTTTATTGTATTATGTATAATACTATGAAATATTTAAGTTCGAATCTCAAATATCACGAAGAGATTGTGAAACTATATCACAAAAGAGTAATGTATAAAAACCAGCTGACTTTTATTGTCCGTTAAACATACATGCCAACCCTGAGTGACTATAAGAGTGGTAACAGAAATCCGTAAGATCGCAAGCGAATCCGTATGATTATTGACCTCCGATCGCTTGCCTCGTATTCTCAATAGCAGTTCGCCATGCGAACTGGGATATATTGATTGGATCTCGCGAGACTTTCGCGCAGCTGACTGCACATAATGTCTCCTTCGCCAGTAAGACCGTCACGTTAATCAGCAAGACTTACAGGTAAACCGTAAGAATTTACACGTATTTTTAAAGCTGCTTCCTCAAATGTTTCAGCCCATCGTGAAACCGGTTCATCCATGTCCAGGTGTGTAGTGTGTGACTAGCTTAAGTAATGTGCGAAGTCTGTTTAATAAAAAATGCATATTTTTATTCAAATCATCGAAGAAATTGACATCTGTCGTTAGATCTGGTAAGGATCAAAATAGTGGATATCCAAAATGGAAAACACTGTGCGAGTCTATGCCAATCATGGGCATGATTCCAATCCTCTCGCCGATCACATGACAAAGTTATGAAATTTCGCCAAGAGTAAAAATTGTGGTTTTTCAGCAATTAGATTTTCACTTCACCAAATGCTTGAACAAGCGTTAAGTAATGTAATAGTTTGTCTGATGATTTAAACATAAAATCATACAAAAGTTGCACAAACGAGCTAACATGTTGCAGTGGATACTAGGTAGGTTTGGTTTCTCGCAAAATTTATTTGTAATGAGGCTAACAAAAACATTGAATTGAGGAGGCACCTTTAAAGCGGCGCTACACATTTATCGACATCAGCTCTCTTTAAATCTACTTACTGCGTGGTCTCTTTCAGCAATGTTGCTTTTTGACGCTTCATTTCCTTCACTCGAAGATATCACAAGACTACGCTCGGCCCCTTCCACGTGACAGAACACCAGGGGGCGTTGTCGGTTAGGCCACATCACTTGTAGCTTGTTCTTGCTTCCTTCTAGGTAGTCTCCAAAGTTCGACCTCGCATTGAAGCCTTCGGCTGTTTTCAATCGACCGTCGTAGAATTGGCGCGACGGGAATTCGCATATGGCAGGATGCTGACAAGCAATAACTGAATTTAGATTGAGAACAACATTTAATTTAAATTAATTGTATATGTACTAGAAAATAACTTAATAAATTTACGTATTTCCGATAATGTGTTCGCTTATAACAATATATTATTCATATATGGTATGTACTGTAGGAGTGGCTGTTTACACCAAGAATACTACAAACAAACGTTTGTACAAAAACACACAACTGTGTTGAGGCATTGCATTTACATATTAGGCGTGGCGAACATCGTGACCAGTAGATTAATTACCTACCATTCTGTACTGCATATCCAGCAGTATAGCTTTCCCTGCATACCGCTCAAAGAGGGATATTTCCAGACCGAGCTCCTTGGCCGTCGGCTGCTTCACGATGGGTCTCAGTTGTTTGTGGTCTCCAATGAGGACAACTTGCTGCGGTTTGTGACACGTCAACGGAATGAGACTCTCAGGCTCCGTGCACATGCCGCATTCATCGATGATGCACTGCGTCACGTTGGCGGCTCGCTTGATGCGGGGACTGGCGCTGTGTGAGCACGTGCACAGCAGGATGTCGTACTGTTTGATCTCGTGAATGGCGGCGTCCGTCACCAGTTTCGAGTACCTAAGACATGATCCAGTCGAACGGAGTTACAACGTGCACGTGCTTGTTATTGGTAGCGCTTGTGAGTACAAATGTGCCCCCCCCACACACACACACAAACACACACAGACACACACGCACGCACGCACTCACGCGTGTGCCACAAATGGCTTGACATACACTGACAACTATGAACCAGCGCGTAACTGACAAATCACAGGACATCGTTTTGGATTAACCCGGAACACAACTGCACTGTGGATACATTCTAGACCCTTGGAACGACCATTGCTACTGTCGACGTGGTAAGTTGACACGTTATTTAAGTTTTATTGACTATGGTATGTGACGGCGGGAGATAGAATAACGAAGATTATGCCTACAGGGTCGGGACCGATAAAGTAGTACAATGTACACATTCAAACATGTGTTAAAACTACTCTAAAGGACGATAGAAGAATTATAGAACACGGAGTCACGGAAGTGAAGTAACTGTGTGTATTCGATATAAGAAAGTATTCATTATCACAGACAGAGGACGATAAATGAATAGAACAAACTATCTACTGATTGTGTAAATGCTAACAAACTGAATATGCCTAAAACCAGACTTAACAACTATTTCAGAAGGGCGGGCTACACACACATGAATAATATCTATCTTACATCCGTCCATGGAGAACAGGGTGAACCCATTTTGATTTTCCGCCATTATAACATTTCTTAGGATACCTGGAAAATGTGTCCTACAATTTTCTTTAACATTTCATAGCACATGTATCCTCTATAAACACACATGCTTTGTGTAATTAGTGACAATGACATACCTATAAGATAAAACGCACCCAAATCAGACACCCTCGATTTACCCAGCCCGGTAAATTATTTAGAACTATTGGTTCTTTGCCATCAAATGAAAGATGTAATGTAATAGTATACAAAACATTAACTTTACCAACGTTTTCGACGAGAAAGCGATAATTACAAAGGTAGTTATTTAGAGTTATTCAATTTTGTTATTCTTTTCTAAATGTCGGACAAAGACGTGCATAGTGGGCAAATTGAGTGTGAATCCACTCACCAGGGGTGCCACTGTAGGTTTTGTTGGCGAAAGACCACATTTAGGACCCGTCCACCATTACCCACAAAAACAGCCCACAGGAAGGTGACGATTGTGCGTCATGAGTGAATTTATCAGTGAATTTTTATCATCGCCAATTGGTAGATCAGAGGCCACTGGTCCAAGGAGGCGAATGCACGTGGGCACGTGGAAGGAGAAACTGCCAGACTGCTCCGAAAGTTACCGAAAACTTTTCACAGTAACTGCCATCATCTCATTGACATGTTGGCCGAGTTTGGACACAATCACACACATTCAGCTGTTTTTTAGCGCCCCCACGTGCGATGCACGTCAATGTTTGCATAAATATCAATGTATTCACGCTCCCACATGACCCATAGCAGAAAAATTCCCTATAAATCCCTCCGCCTGTTAAACACTAAATACAATTCAATATTTCACAGTGTTTTCTTAATATCACAACGTGTACAAAATTGTTTGGCAAGGATAGTTACCCTGTCTTCTCGTTTCTCTCACTCGATGCTACATCTTATATCATTGCATTCACTGCCTTTCCGAAGCATTTTATATATTATTATTATCATATCACGATTTGACACGCCCTACATTCGTGTGAAACAATCAGCAGGAAGTTCAACTTTGGTCTGACCTCATCTGGAGAGTAGCTCACACCCAATTCGGCTTATGTTTCCATATTTGTCGGACAGGAAGAAAAATATTATAGTAAATATATATATAAATAACTCTCAGCCTGGTGGTTTTTCAATACATCGCTAATTGGTAGATCAGAGGACATTGGTGCAAGGAGGCGAAGGAACATAGAAAGAGGCGAGTGGGCATCGGCGCCTGGGAAGAGATGCTGCCCCCAAAGTTGGCGTATAAATATAGATATAGAGATGGTGGAGTGACGGTCACGCCATCTGGAGAGTGGCTCACAGTCAATCCGGCCACAATTCGGGTATTGTTTCCATCTTTGTCTGCCAGGAAGAAAAAGAATAGTAAATAAGTTTAAATAACTGCCTTTTTAATACATCGCCAATTGGTAGATTAGAGGCCACTGGTGCAAGACGCCTAAGGAACGTAGAAAGGGGAGCGTGGGTGTCGGCGCCTATGAGGAGATAGTGCCAGACTGTCCCCGAAATTAGCCTATTAATATAGAGATGTTGGATTCTTAATATAGAGATGTTGGACTCTTAATAAGCCAGTGTCTTCCTTTTCCACTTGTCCTCTGGCTTTGGATGTCAATCTTGTTACTCAATCGCGTAGTCAGCTACATCAGTTTCCAATCGTAGTACTGCAATTTGGTATAGGGTCTACTTGACAACGTACATTTTGTGTAAAAACTTACCTCTCTATTTCTTTGTCGTCCACATTATAGTGGCTGTCCATATTCCTACTGAAGAGTTTGTCGTATTTCGCTATCCTCTCAGAGAATTCGTTTCCCGGTTTACGGATGAGATAATGGAGAGCGATTTTCTTTTGATCTTCGCTGCCAATCAACTCAAATCTTCGCCCATGTCCACTTCTCACTGGAGACTCTCGCGGTATCGGAAACACCTGTCTCTCCAACTCTTCACTGTAGATTCGCAGAATCTTCGGGGCCTTATTCCCAAAACAGTCTTGCAAGAGTTCTGAAATGATATTGGGTGAATATGTGTAAAGTTAACGATTATTGTCCGTGACACGTTCTTGCGATTATATCCGCATAGCTCTCATCACAGTAGATATATGTGCATGTGCGTGTGTCTGCGTATGGTAGTGATTACTTGTTTCGTGTCGTTTGCGCCCCTCCATAAAAAAATTATGATGAAGTTGTGTTATTTTTATTGCAAAAATACAGCGATATATCTACTTATGCTGTTACGATAACCTTTTGGATCTGCCCCACGTTACGTACTGGCTGCGACGTCGACGGCTCCGTTGGACGGTCCGCAGTATAACACCTGACGTCTCGTCGTTCCATCGCTGCCGTTGGCCCGTCGGCGGTTCATCTGCACAAACCAGTAGGCCAGCTTCCCCGCGGTCTGCGTCTTCCCGGTGCCTGCAGTACAATATTACGTGCTACTGCACAGTCTCCTGAAGCCGAGTACTTTCGTGAAGTGGGCGGATAGAGTATGGTCGAATACGCACTGTTTTAGTGTTAATGTCACTGGGCAGCACTGATCGGATCCACTCAAGTCACTGCTATATTTAATTGTATAACAGATGTACAATGATATAAGTGTACGATAACAAAATCGACTTTCCTGGTACCGGATTCGATCCCTCGACAAAACACAACGTTTAAAGAGGAAAAGGACCGCACCATGCGTTGTGTGACATGTGTACCATGCGTCATGCACATGTCACGCACCACGTGTTGTGTGACATGTGCATGGAACACGAGTCTAATTACAAGTGTCAAAGTTTCTTCCTTAATTCTTTTTTTTTTGCTAGTCTCATTTCAAATTAAATTAGCGAAAAATCAAGCCAACCTAGTATCCATTACAACATGTTAGCTCGTTATTGCACATTTTATGTAGTTTTTTTGTGTGAAATCATTGCACAACCTACTAAATTACTTTATGTTTGGTCAAACATTAATTGAAATGGATTTGCGATAGGCCAAATCAGTTGAGGATAGGGTTTTAATTAAACATACAGTTTGATAGGAGAGAGTATTTTTATATGCGCTTCTACGCTTGGATCGCTTAAGTTCAACGAAATGAAGTGGAAAGAATAGAATGTCACGGTGTGAGTGCATCTGAACTTCCGATATTTAGGTTACAGAGATCTGATGACTTTGGTGGCCTGCTACAGTGATACTAAACTGCACTACATTGACATAGAATATGATACTTTATAACAATATGAACTAAAAGACGTCGTATGACCTGTTACCTGGGGGTCCCTGAACCACAGTAAAGTTGGCTGTTAAAGATGTTCTGATGGCCTTCAGTTGTGAGTCGTTGCTCCGCGGTAGATACACCTTTGACGATGACCTGGCCGTCTCTATTTGAAGATCTTTTGGGCATAGCTTGTCCAGACCAGGGTCTACAAGATGAACGTATGAACGTAATGTTATTTGTTTTAATTACAATTATCTTCTTGTTTTTCAGTCCTATTATTAGATTTGGTTATCCCTTTGATGAGTTAAAACGATATGATTATAATAAACGATATAATAATAATAAATAAATAAATAAAGAGCTGTTTTCTCAACAAAATGTATGAATTTTACTTATACAATCATAAAAAATTTGCGCACCTGAATTCGGTGTTGGTTTTGCAAGCACAATTGCCTTGCACAGTTTTGATGCTCCTTGCAGATCCCGAACTGCATCTTCCTTTCGTCTATAATGTAAGCGTATAGAGTAAGTATGTATGTATGTATGTATGTATGCATATTATATACATCCATACATACATACATACATACGTACATACATACATATATACATATATATATATAAATACAAATATACATACATACATACATCCCTACCTATCTACCTTCCTACCCCCACCCACATATCCACCCACCCACCCACCCCAACCCCCCCCCCCCACACACACACACACACGCACACACCCCTCCCCCCCACACACACACCCTACCCTACCCAACCCCCCCCCCCCACACACACACACGCGCGCGCACAAAATGTACTGCTACTGTCAATTGTACGTGAAACTGCAAATGGAAAATCTCAAATACAAACGCCACTTTAAATGAAAACCTGCAAATAAGCTTACGACTTAACAAAATTATACTTGAATCCGAGCATACAATACACATTAATGTTTCTTTTCCAACTCTTCTCGCAACTAGCTACACGCTTACTGCCAGTCACATACCTGTCAGTCTGCAGTTTAGGAATCAGCTCCACTGAGCACGAGCTGCCGCAGTCGTTCTCCATCATTGCGGGAGGTGGGTCTGTGTTCGAGTGCTGGACACGGAACTCAAGCACGATCTCTCCACCGTCATCGTCGTCGTCATCTTCGTTGATGACGTAAGCTTTCTGTGTCAACGCGTGTCCAACCCACACGTTTCTAGATTGACGCTGGGCTCTGTGATCGGGAAGCAGAGCGCATCGAATGCACAGGAAGTTTTCCGTTTCGTCCTCGTCTTGCTTCATGTTCTCAATCAACAGGATGTGCCGCGACTTGCAGAACGCCTTGGGCAGTGTGAAGCGTCCACACAGATTGTTGTCTTCCCATCGAACAGTAACATTGACGTTATGCACAACAATTGGTTCCCCTTCCTTGACGGCGCCCTCTGCCGCTTCCATCGCCAAGATGGGGAGCCATATCTCTTGGTATTTCGCGACGTCTTGATAGCTCTTCTTGCTGTGTAAGATTGCAATCTCCGCGAAGCATTTCACCGGTTGATCTGTGTGTTCGATGCACAAGTCTAACTGACGGGTGAGGTTGACGAGTCTGACGGTCGGCTCTAGGAGACCTCGCACTAGCTCTGCACCAACCTGCACGTTTAACATATATTGTGACTTCCAGTTGTATATATATATATATATATATATATATATATATATATATATATATATATATATATATATATATATATGAATGTAATATTAATCAGTGAAAATAAATTTATAAATCATTTGAATTTGGTTAATATCGGTTAATGAACATAGCAGTTAAATGTATAAATTATTAAATTAACCAATTAACATGCATTTTCACTTATTAATATTGCATTCATTTACGAAGTCGAAAAGTCTCTTGAAATAAGTAACACAAATATTCAGTTGTTAGAGAAACAAACGAATGAGAGAACACACAAATATTCGCAAAATGTTCAGTGTCTTCATAATATCTAACAACGGGAATTAAGAGAAACATACTGTTCAAAGTTGATGCCCCCTAAACGGGTAATGTATTTTAACAGCCGAAAAATATGGACAGAGAAATATACCTGTAGCAACAGTATGTCAGTTGTCTTCAACGACAACTGGAAGTCACAAGCCTTTCTCCACAGAGGCTCATCCGTCTTCATTTCTGACGTAACTTCCGGTGGTAGCTCATTGGACGATGACCGCGCGCCGCCCAACATATTGTTTATTGCGGGCAGCAGTGATTCAGTGTCCGAGGTGCTGACCGCTCGCCTTACGTCATTCCACGAGTTACGCGGGACGCGGTCGACGTGTGTGTACGAATCGAGTCGTAGCGATTCGCTCACAGCACATGATGTCCGTGCGTGAGTTGGACACCCTCCGGCGTCGAAGATCTTCCTGCTCCAGTACAATTTCACTTTACCTGGCGGGGATTCGTCTACACATTCTGTTGTCAATGCTGCGCGCACTCCCAGAAGACCATACTTCACTTCTTTGCGGAGACGCAAGTGCGGCAGATAGACGCTGAAATTACCATCTCCGATGTATTCCACGACTCCGGGCAGAAACATTGCAGTCGAGTTCAGTGAGCATGCTCTTCTCAACGATTTCAAATCACTGTCATACTTCTTCTGTTGTCTCATCTGATAGTTGAGATGGCGACACATTTGATCTATCTCTTCACATGTGTACGGAGAAGATTGTCCATCGATTGCAGCTTTCACCAGACGGTGAACAACGGTATCGAAGTACCGGCGGATGGGCGACGTGAAATGTGTGTAGACGTCCTCGTGAAGTGTGAAGTGCCGACAACTCGCTCCGTTGCCTGATCGGATGTACTCTGACCTCTCCTGTATGCCATACCAGCTGGGGAATAGTAGTGCGAACTCTGGGTGGAGTTGCTCTAATGATACCAGTGTCGTCGCCCTCGCCATGTCTCCCGCCTCAACCGCCTCCGTCAACTGTCGTGTTGTGTCAGTGAGAAGTGGAAAGTCTTCATCCTCTCTCTCGTCACAGCCCGTCATCAAGTCGTTGAACGACTGGAAGTAGAACGTTCCTCGTGCCACGGCGGCGTGCTTCTTCCGCCAACTCTGCAAATCGTCTTCCTTCGGCTCTCCCTGCCTACGCAATGGAGTGCAATCTGGGAATTTCCCAATCAGGAACTTTGCGATTTCTCTGTTCGCCAGAACCATGAATTCTTCGATCAATTCATGCGCCTCTGTCGCCTTGTCTTCGAAATCAAGGAGCCCACCATACTCGGAGAAGAAACGCTTATCTTGTAGTCGTTTTTCTCTTAGTCTTTGAGACAAGTGGTGCAGCCATGTGAGTCTTCTGCGAAGTTCCTCATCAACTCCTTCACTGTGTCTAGTGGATAACAACATCTCGTGTACTTCGGTGTACGTCAGCTGTGCATTGCTCTTGATGACAGTTCGTGAGATTGTCGGATTCGGCTCTAGGAGATTGCCGTCATTGTCTAGTATCAACCGCACGGAAAGTGCAAGTCTGTCTTTGCCAGGCAACAGGCTGCACAGATCTTCGCTCAACCTCTGTGGCAACATATGGAAAGCCGAACACCCTACTGCCGGGTAGAAGGTCGTTCCTCTGCGTCTTGATTCGATGTCGACGGGATCCGCCTGCTCTATGTAATGCGTGACATCAGCAATATGGACGTCCACCTGGTAGATTTCGTGACCATTTCTGCCAAGTCTTCTAACAGACAGAGCGTCGTCGATGTCCGTGCAGCCAGGGGGGTCTATGGTGAACGTGTACTCCTCACGCAGGTCGCGTCGCCCGTCCAGCAGCTTCGGCTCACGCGAATCTTCCGCGTAACTCACCACGTCCGCCGGGAACTGTCGTTGTACCTGGTACTGCAGGTTCAGAATCCTCTGGCCGCGCTGCAGATCTCTCCCTGGTTCTATGGCTTTCACGACACACCCTAGTGGGTACATGAACCTTGTCTTCCAATTGATGTACCTAACGACAAACAACTTGCTCTGACGGTCTTTCGGGTTCAGCCTCTCGATGCATTTTTGTTGCAAGTTCCCGTCCCTTCTCTTATAGACAGTCACGAGTTGATTTCTGATTGGTCCGGAGTAGTTATCCTTCACATAACTGTCGATGATGTGAAGTTTCGGTGCTGTTCCACAACGTGGCACCATGAGGCAGGAAAGGTACTCATCTACTGTACAGACAAAGACAAGTGAGCGCCTCCTGACACATCCTCCCAGTACGCCAGCCACTCTTCCGCTCAACACGGTCGATTCCTGGTCGAGCTCCTTTGTTTGGAAAATCTCCACGACAACTTCGTCGCCATCGAAGGTGGGACCGCAATTTGTCCGACCTTTTATCTCGATCTTTGCGAAGTTGTTCGCGACGACCTCCGGTGTACATACTGCACTATGTCTGCCTGTCAGACGAAGTGTGCATCGTTTGTATGTGTCTGCATAAATATTCAGCAGGTTTTCAAGGTTGTGTTTTTCATATATTTCATAGAATATATCACCTTCCGGAGAAGTTATGTTCAGTCCATCGTCTTCACATACGCTTGATCGTATGCTTTCGAAACAAGTGGCGTCTGTTTCGTCTTCTTCCGAACTCGATGAAGCATTGCTGAAGATGTCGAGTTGAGTAGGCCTATATGTCAACGTGTCGCTGAACGTTGGCGTGTTAAGTTCTGATATCTGCCTCTGTCTTGATCGACTGCATTCTATCACGAGGTCTTGTGGAGTGACAATGTTGTCTATTTCTTGCCTCGAATATGTTGTCGTGTCATTTGCATTCACTTCTTCAAAGACGCATACCTCGTTCTTTGCCCAGTCGTGCCCATTCTTGCATACTGGTCGATGCAGTTTCTTCGTGACAGAGGTGTCGTGATCTTTCTCGAAACATGTTTTACAAACGAATATGTACCGCTGATTTCCAAGAAGCTTTGACACGATGTACATGGCGCGTACGGCCGACGATGATCTCATATCACGGGTAAGATCTTGTGAGTTAACGTTATTCTTGCTATGCCATTTCCACAGTTCCTGCTCGCAGGCGTTGTGTGGTCGTCTGCATCCTTGCGCTGTGCAGTCGCAGAGTCCATCGGATAAATTGCACTTCGGCGGACGCGACGTCACGTGGGCCCAATCCTTCTGTGAACATGATTCGTTCTTCTTCCTCAGAAACAACTTCTCTTCACGACATTTGTGGCCAGCCACGTCGATGAGCTGATAACCTCGTGTGGAATCATGGTTGTCCGTCTCCTTCGCACAGTCATCACATGCAAGACGAATCTCGTAATTGTTTGATACGATTCTGAACGCCCTTTCCGATGTTGTTTCGATGTGTTTCGTCTGATTTATGGCCTGGTTTTCTTGTTGGCTAGAGGTAGACCCTGGCGTAGAAAACAATCGAACATTGCACAATATAAAACTGCTAGACATAGTTGTCATAAGGAAGGTCAACCTTTGTCAAACACAATACATATGGATAGCGCATATGTCAGCCCAACAATGACATCTTAATGACAATTATTTTTGATACATTATCGATGGATTATTATGCCACTGGCACATTTGCTACAGGCCTTTTCTTACGTGTCTCCTTCAATATTAGCACATAATGGTCTTAATAATGGCCTTGGTTACTGCTATCACAATGCCTACATCGTAAGAAAAGGGGCGTTGTAACGTCACATATTTTCGGAATGCAGGACATAAGTCATTCGTTCGATTCCTTTAGGCGAACTTTGTGCAACTGTTCCCGTCATGCATAAGAACACCCAGATAACGCACTCTTCTGTATATTTCATTATATTCCATCACTGCGATATTTACCACCTTGGTGACTGCGTGTTTATACATCTATTTTAAGAAAATATGAACATATAGAAAGAACGATGTCATCACATGGTACGTTTACCCGTGAAGTTGCTTTGGTTGAAACATCTTAACACGATTCATACACTGTACATACCTTTTACAGAAACCAGAAGTGAATTTCAAAACCCAGCTTGTGCTGGAAATGGCTACAGGAAGGCGACGGCCCAGATACCAGCAGATGATGACATCATTTATTTGGACAGTATGACGCTTCCGGATCAAAGCCAAATGGAAGTTCGGAGGCTGACAACGTCGTTAACCAAGCCAAAAGTTAATGTAAATATAGGATGTTGGAATGTGAGAACGTTATACTCTATAGGGAAATCAGCCCAGGGACAAATATAAAATAGATGTCATGGGCATTAGTGAATGCAGATGGATGGGACAAGGAAAAGTCAAGATGAACACCGGAGAGAGCATAATTTTTTCAGGGAGAGAAGACAACATGGAGTAGCAATAATGATGACGAAGAAAGCAGAACAAGCATTGCTGGAATGGAAACCTATCAGTGATAGAATTATTTATGCTAGATTCTTCTCCATGTATGTAAAGTTATCAATCATACAAGTCTATGCACCAACAAATGAAGCCAGCGTCGAAGATAAAGACAATTTCTACGAACAGCTCCAGACAGTTGTGGACAGTGTTCATAAGCATGACATACTCTTAGTAATGGGGGATTTAAATGCCAAAGTTAGAGAAGACAACAACGGATATGAAAACATAATTGGAAGCCATGGAGTAGGTGAAAGAAATGACAATGGAGAAAGACTTGTTGACTTCTGCGGACTCAATAACCTCGTGGTAACAGGTACCATTTTCCCACATAAACTTATACATAAACAGACATGGACATCTCCAGGAGGAAAGACAAAGAATCAAATAGACCATGTGTTAGTGAGTAGGCAACACCGGACATCAGTAATGGACACTAGGGCCATGAGAGGAGCCGACATTGCGAGTGACCACCAATTAGTGCGATCAAAAATCAAGCTGAAACTAAAGAGAAAACAAAAGAACAAGGCGATCAGAAAGAAATTTGATATAATTAAGTTACAACAACCAGCTATTAAAGCCCAATTCTCACTGACGTTACGCAATAAATATGATATATTACAAGACTACGAAGAAACAGGCGACGAAGAAGTTGAGAAACAATGGCAAGACTTTGAGGATGCATACAAAGAAACAGCTCAAGAAGTACTGGGGTACAAAAAGAAAGGGCAAAAACCATGGATCAGCAAGGAGTCGTGGGAGTTAGTAGAAGAGAGAAAACGACTGAAGAACAACATCGAGCAGACAAAGTCAGACAGGATTAAGCAGAATTACATGGATAAATATAGGTGTAAAGACAAAGAAGTGAAGAAGAGCATGAGACAAGACAAGAGGAAGTGGGTTGACCACCTTGCCATGGAAGCAGAGGAAGCAGCACATAATGGAAGAATGAAAGAAGTGTATGATATTACAAAAACCCTCAGTAATGACAAACGTAAGACAACAAATGCAGTGAAAGACAAAGGTGGAAACTTAATAACGGAAGGATTGGCCAGAAGGAAGCGATGGAAAGAACACTTTGAGGAAATCCTTAATAGACCTATACCTGATGACCCTGTAACAGATGTGGAGATAGATCCGATCATAAACGAAATCAGCACTGACCCAATAACAAAGGCAGAAATTAGAACAGCGCTAAGGAAGATGAAAAACGGGAAAGCAGGGGGCAAGGACGAAATTACAGCAGAATTATTAAAAGCAGACATGAATACAACAGAGAAATGGCTTGTCAAATTATTCAGAACATTTTGGGAACAAGAGAAAGTGCCAAAAACGTGGAAGCAGGGACTGATCGTTAAAATACCGAAGAAAGGTGACCTGACAGAGTGCGGGAATTGGAGAGGAATTACTTTGACATCTGTTCCTAGTAAAGTATTCGGAAGAGTACTCATTGACAGAATAAGAGATGGAGTTAACAGCAAGTTGAGAGACGAACAAGCAGGTTTCAGAAGTGGGAGAGGCACAGTAGAACAGATATTTATTTTACGTAATATTATAGAACAGGTAGTGGAATGGCAGGCAACTCTATACATCACGTTTGTGGATTTTGAAAAAAGCATTTGACTCAGTGCACCGAGAGAGTCTATGGAAAATTATGGAGAGCTATAGAATTCCATGCAAGATAATCCACATGGTACAGATGTTATACGAAGATTTGTGAATGTGCAGTGTTAGACGAAGGTGAGGAATCTGAGTGGTTCAAGGTCAAAACTGGAGTTAAACAAGGAGATGTAATGTCTGGATTTATCTTCTTGATAGTAGTGGACTGGATAATGAGAAACACAACAGCGGGAAACAAAACAGGAATAAGATGGAACTTCACGTCAAAACTAGAGGACCTGGACTTTGCCGACGACATAGCACTCATGTCATCATGCTACACACACATGCAAACAAATAAAAGACAACTGAATCAATTTGCAGCAAGGACAGGACTAAGAATAAATAAAAAGAAAACTCAAATATTGAGGATAAACAGCAAGTGCGAAAACAGAATACTAATCGATGATCAAGAGCTAAAGGAAGTGGACAAGTATAACTACCTTGGTGCGAACGTTAGTAAGCAAGGAGGAGGCGGCGATGACATTGTTAACAGAATTTGTAAAGCGAGGGTATCCTTCATGAAACTAAAGCAGATATGGAGTTCAAATATATACACATTGAGATTGAAATTGAGGCTTTTTAACACACTTGTTAAACCAGTGTTGTTGTATGGAAGTGAAACATGGAAAATTAACGAAGGAGACAACAGAAAAATTCGATGGCCATACGTTGTATCAAATCGAGATATTCTGGCAAAAACAAAATTGAAGACAATCAGCACTGAGGTCAAGTTAAGAAGATGGAAGTGGGTAGGACATATCCTACGAATGGAGAAGAACAGCAATTGTGAGACTGCACTGACATGGACGCCTGAAGGTAGAAGAAAGGTTGGGCGACCAAAGACAACGTGGCGATCAACTATTGAAAATGAAAGGCGTATACTGGGGTGGAATAGCTGGAACGAAGCCAGACGTGTAGCAGCTGACAGAACAAGATGGAGGAGATTCACTTCGGCCTTATGGGCCACTGGGCCCGAAGAGGATAGGTGAGGTGAGGTGACATACCTTTTCCACTGCCAGGTGTTAACAATTCTTCGTTTCCTGTTGTGGATTGGTCCACTGGCTGATGGCCTCGTCGTGTGTAGGACTTCATCTTTGGTTTCTTCTTTTTCCTATTCACTGCACCTGCTTGAACGTATAGATTGAAACACACAATAGTATTACTGCAAATATCTCCCAAAAAATTATGGAAACTGCTATATGCAGATGGTATAACCTTGATACAAATATCAAAGGAAGAATTGAAAAAAACTAGTAAGCGGTGTGAAAAGACATAGTGAGAGATTCGTTCTGAAAATCAATGAAGTGAAGACAAATGTAATGGCGCTGAATCACATAGGCTCAGTACGGATTGACGAGACTGAGGTTGAATTGGTGCCAACATTCAAATACCTAGGCTCAGTGATTAGTATGAAAGACACAACATCACACGAAATTAAAGTTAGGCTGGCCACAACGAGAAACCTCACAAGTTACCTTGATAACATCTGGAAAGACGACGACATAAGTATCAACTTGAAGAAGAGATGTGTGTACTTCCTTCTCTGGAGCGTTGCTCAGTATGGCAGTTAGTCCTGGACACTCAAGAAAGAGAACGAGAAACGTTCGAGGTGTGAGTATGGCGCAGAATGCTCAGGAAAAGCTGGACACTGAGAAACATTAAGGTATGGGTCAGAGATAAAGTAGAGGTTAAGGAAGAAGGTCTGACGTTTCACAAAGGGAAGAAATTGGGCTAAGTACGGCCATTGGAAAAGAAGACCAGATAGCCTGGTACTTACAAGCATAGAAGGAGAACTACAACAAGGAAAAACCGAAGAGGCAGAAAACAGTGGGACGGATTGAAAACATCAAGCATTCGACAGTTGTTGGACTCGAAGTGGCTAGAGAAATCGCAAGGAGACTCCAACGGCCTAACTGAAGCTATAGCTATAAAAGATGAAGAACAAAGACAAGCCATTCTGTGGAAGGCATATAGAGTATTGCACGACACACAGTCGTCGTTCTTAGGCAGTAGGTTGTTGTCAGTACGCAATTGAAGTCATGGGCATGCTTACACTTTGGAAAAGGGTAGTATTTTGTCAGACTTATGCAAGAGTTACACTGGTATGTTGCATACTCACAATGTTCCTTCTTTGGTATCTTTGACCGCTTCTTTGAAACGCCATTGGCACTCGATGTCGCCTAGGAAACACCAATTGCTTATACCAATGCATCATCGAACAAGAAGTACTAGGCAAGCCCCCACACAAACACACGCACGCACGCGCGCACGCACGCACGCATGAACGTAGGCAGGCAGGCAGGCAGGCAGGCAAACACATACATATCAAAGGCTGTCATCACAAATTACGTATTATTTTTTAATGATTCTACTGAATGGACTACAATAACGACAGCATGTCATCAACATTTCTTCGTCCAAGCTAAGTTTACCCAGTTGCATTACCTGTTCTCTGAGAACGGTTGCTTCTGCCTCTGAATCATTCGAGATGCTATTAGAGTGAATTATTACTGAAGGATCGGACGGCAAGAACGCTCTCAGTCTGTCCATTTCTTTCCTCATTTCTCTGTCCTGAAAGTTTCCAGCAACACAAGACAAAGAAGCGTTATCTTGTGATATATCACCTACGTATACATACACATTGTCACATGACAGGTTCTTATGTAATACAAGCCTAAATATGGAATTAATACAACGTTGTGGACTAAGAGTGTATGTGATTGTGATGGTTCATTGAAAATCACTATATAAAAGTAACATGGTCAGCTCTTGCTATACGATCAGCTCTTACTACACGATCAGCTCTTACTACACGATTAGCTCTTGCTATACAATCAGCTCTTACTACACGATCAGCTCTTACTACACGATCAGCTCTTACTACACAATCAGCTCTTACTACACGATCAGCTCTTGCTATACAATCAGCTCTTACTACACGATCAGCTCTTGCTATACGATCAGCTCTTATTACTATGTATAAAATTAGTAATGCCGGAAGTTTTCTCAAAACGTTGATTTGTGTGTGAAAAAAGCATATAGTGATTCTGTAATATATACTTTAAAACGTTGCGTTTTTATATTCTTGTTCTAATCCAGTGATTCATCTTGTTTACCAGGACTAAATATGTATTAAAAATTCACCTGTGGTGAGATCCTGGCTCCATCACGTGCATATTTCAGCGCTGTCCGAATATCACCTTTCCTTTTGTTTACTCTAAGCGCCAATCGTACGGCTTCCAGGTCTTCGAAAGCATCATACTCAAAAGCTGAAAAACCGAACGATTGCCTTCCAAAATGTCACCTTTTGGGTGCCCATGTGTGAATGTTTGCGCGTGTGCACGTGCACGCGCGTGTGCATGTGCATGTGCTTCTATTAGAAACTGGAAAATGCATATTAGCTTGATGCATTACGTTTTAATAAAAATTAGTTTTATTTAAATATGGCCGCTTTCCAGATGTGCATGTGGGATATGCTATTACTTCAAAATGTTCTAGCGGACAATATATAAAGTACTGATATGCTGCTAATTATAATGTGTTGATATTAATGTGTTAATAACCTGTTATGACCGGACGAAGAACATATGGCTTAAAAACATTGACCAGAATCTGAGGCAGCTGTGCAGTGTGTACCATTCTGGTGAAGGTCAAAACCAGGTATATCGGCAGCGAACTTAGTGGAGCATCCTGAAGGTTACCTCCACTGACAGACGAACGTCTGATCTGGAGTATGGTGACTAAGTGACTAAATAACCTCTGTGTAAATACCTTTCTTGCAGTAGTAGTCGGCTGTCTGTACGTCCTACAAATACAACATTACAAATATGATACGATGTCACACGTGTTTATGGATTACACGATACACGATACAATATACGGTAACATGCTTAAACCTGCACATTGTATGATCTGCACACACACTGTGTTGATAGCTACCATGATGTGTGGATGTTGGCATATACTGAGCGAAGCTTCCCCGCGGTAATTGTGATGTTTTTGGACGACCGAAGTTATACGAATAAGAAAATGAAGTATATTTGCATGTTGGCATTAATGTTATGCGTTTTTGGACTTATAATCACACACATCAACGGAAAAGTAATTGTCTCCATACAGACAATACTAACCTTGTCGCACAAAGCCAGACCATTCAACACGTAGAAGTGTCGCAGCGTATCGTCGGTGGCAAATGAGTCATCGCCAACCCTCCGTAAAGCTTCCAGTGCAGCGATCACGGGCCAGGTCTCAATTAGAGCTGCATCGTGGTTTCCTTGCCGATGACAGGCTTCCGCCAACATGCGAGCTTTCATTACAAATTCATGCAGAGCCTGTATCAATGAATTGGTACAGTTATGACAGTATGTAGCCGACCTACGAACGTAGGGAACGCCACGAAATGGAATCGGTATATACAATTACAAATATAAACAGTTGAGATATGACTAAATGAATTATTTCATAGTATCGTTTTAGAGTTTGATTGTTCTGAATAAATATTAAAACATAGACTGATTTAATAAGTTACAACGAAAAGGATTACAATAGAACCCCTCAAAGCGGCCACCACTTGGAAAGGCCACCCGTTGAAAACGGACACTGTATCACAGTCTGTTTTCTCAAATCTGTATATCTAACCAGGCTCTGTAATTCGACCACCCCTTTAATCAGGACACTTTATCTCAGTCATTTGGGTGGCCGCTTTAGAGAAGTTCTGTTGTACATTTAAACATAATTAGAAACCACCGTATCACAATTAGTTGATTTCAGAAAACACCGCCAAATCTTAATGCTGAAAGATGAGAATTACCAACCTTCACACTGATACATTTTTTATATTTGGATTATATGTATACAGGGAATGCTAGTATAAAATGGCTATACAAAATGATTAAACATCGTATGTAAATTATTACAAGTGACTTTTAATTGTATGTATATGCACGACAAAAAAGGGGAACAGATCTGCATTCGAGTTGAATTTCAACAAATCCCGTTAACAATGTTTGAAAACAGCAACTTTTTAATGTAGTATGCGTTGTCATAGAAACGTATAAGAAACCGACATTACCTCTTTATTCTCTCGGATGTTTTGGTCAATGACTAGCCACTGACAAAACACTTCCTTGCACCGCTGCATTTCTACAGCTGCATTTTTGTACTCGGACACTCTCATGGCTGAAATGTAGACCTACACATCAGTTTTAAGAACAGTTTCTTTGCATAATGTACGTGTTGGACTTTGATATATTTTCAACAGCAATGTTATCATAACGAATGTCAACACAACCTCGTGATGAAGCTGGCCAGGAAAATGGAACAGAAGTTGAAGTGGATCAGAAATATATCGCACACATTTGAAGAATATGGATCGGATAAGGTATTATTTTAAACAAGTGTCATACATCCACTAGTACCAATGATATTCGGGGTGAGCTGTTGTCATCGCGACAAATAATCATTTGGGTGTTTATGGATGTTAAAATGTTCATTGCTACTGTAAGAGCGAGTGGCGTTGGTACAGGGCAGCCTATTATGGATAAAAAGCGAAAAGCTCTGTCAGTAAACCGAAAGAGCACTCAAGCCAACCTCGCCTCCCCCATGGCAACCACGCATTTGCTATTGTGGGCTAATGATCTGGTAATGGAAAGTGTTAGAATATTGTAGACTACTTTATGTCTGAGTATAATTGGGACTGAGTCGGGTCGTGGTTGGTGAAAGGATGATGTAAAACACTTTGTTTGTTCGATATATATATATATATATACATACATATATATATATATATATATATATATATATATATATATATATATATATATATATATATATATATATATATATATATATATATATATATATATATATATATATATATATATATGTATATGTATATGTATATATATATGTATATATATATATATATATATATATATATATATATATATGCGTGTTTACGACAAAATACTACACGCTAACAAGCGGAAACCGGCAGGGCACACACACATCGCGATATAAACCGAAAAAAACACTCGAGTAAATGTCCTAACATCGACAATTTTACGAACTCGAAGTTCAAACCATGTGCAAGCATAATTCGCACTCGACGACAAGTTGATCGCTAGATGGCGTAACCGGTATGCGGAAATAGTCACAAGATGTCTTCCCGTTTCCCGATAATGGACTGGTCATGCGACGATCTAGGGGACGCAGTTTCCCTCTTCAAACAGAAAGTGATCCTGTATTTTGAAGATGAAAATATCGAGAGTGACGACGCCCAAGCTCGCAAGATATGCAGAGGCATTGGCGACGAGGGATTGCGACGTTTAAATGTGAGAGGCCTCACTGACGCGCAAAAACGAGAGCCTGACGAACTTTGGCAGTTCTTCGAGAATCAACTAAAAACAAACATCAACTTCCGCATCAACAAATCATCACGCGTTTCGTGGTCTTCTCAAGAAAGACATGATATGGACGTTGGACAGTGACTACCAGAAGCAAGTAGATGAGCTGAAAGAAGCGTTAGACACGTGAAGCGGATTGTGAAAAAAGCCTTGCGAAATGGCAGTGACATCCAACTTGCGTTACTTAACCTAAGGGCCACACCCGTCGACACGAACTTACCTTCCCATTGGTAACACTACTTCCAAGTTACAGTGATCCAGGACCGCTATTAAAACGATAACGACTGGAGGAACGCCGATATGCAATGAAACAACATCACGACCAGACAAGACTCTGCGTAGGACAGAGAGAGTGCATGTATGAAGCCAAGTAGGTTTCCAGCAACAGTGAGTGAGAAGTGTGTCGAACCGAGGAGCTACATTGTGTTCACACCCAACGACAGACGCCTGCGGCAAAATCGTGGACCGCTTAGAGAGTTGGCAGCTCGAGCGACCCAAGGCATCACCAGTTTCGCTGAACGAGAAGGATATGATACGCCTAGTGAATGTCGGAGCGTTCCATCTGAAGCTAGTGCGAGCGACACTGCACCTGACCCCAGAGTGTGTGCCGTGTCTCCAACTCGGAGGTACATGCAAACGAGGCAGGCGCCTGAATATTTGAGAGACTAGATTAGAATAATCTGGACATGTTGTGGTTTAATCACACAATTATCAAGGACAATGTTTCTGTAGAACTCTTGAACGCAGATTCGCCTGTCAAGAACGAATGCTCAATTAATGTTAATTTCAACAAACAACAGACATTCGTTTTCTATTACTGGCAAGTGGCAAGGGGGGTGTTAGAATATTGTTGACTACTTTACGCGTGAGTATAATTGGGAATGAGTCGGATCGTGGTTGGTGAAAGGATGATGTAACTCCGCCGAGTTACATCTTTCTTTGCTCGATGTATATGCGTGTTTACGACATATTACTACAGGAAGGAAGACCCCGAAAATAAGCTTTCTGCAGAGGGCCAACAATCCGCCACAACAATCATTATGTAAACTAAAAACACAAGTTTGTGCTGGACAAGGGTACGATGAGGATGACGTCGGATGTGAAAAGAAAAGCATAGCACACAATATCACAAACCTTCTTGCATTTCTTCCACGCTTTGGATAACCTTGCCCTGAAATGTGACACGTGTACTTTTTGAGTATTACATAATATTAAGTTTTCGGACACAACCAGTGAGTACAAAAAGAAAGGCGCTAACGTTACAAAGTTTCATCGTTTCTACCTAAACTACATATCCTAACAACTTAATCGTTTCTACTTAAATTACGTCTCTTCCAACAACTTGATCGTTTCTACCTAAACTACATCTTTTCTAACAACTTGATCGTTTCTACCTAAGCTATATCTTTTCTAACAACTTGATCATTTCTACCTAAACTACGTCTCTTCCAACAACTTGACCGCCCAAATGTTTCTTAATGATCCACAACTGTTTAACATAATGTAACCGTTACAGTGGACATCGTTAATATGGACGCCGTTAATCAGGAAAGGTCGGCATTCGGACTCCCGTTCACGGTAACGAAATTTCCAAACGGCTATATACACCGTTAATCCAGAAATCCGCGTTCCGGATGCGGAAGTCGAAATCGGGCACCAAACCCTATATTTTACTCAAAAACATAATTAAACAGTCCGGAATTCCCAATCGGCTGCAACTGTTTGATCGAATACTCCAATCCTCGCGTTGTTTGATAGTTTTGATACTTTACCGAGACAACTCTTATTTGTGTAGATATGAATCGCAGGGAATGGTAACATTAATGTGTATTGGTCTGACATACAACAGCGATGCCTTTGACAGCATCACAGCAGACCTATCCGCCAGAGATACCAAGTAGACTAGACTCACAAACTTCGTCACGGAATAGTCGTTATACGGTACGTGTGAATCAAGTCAATATTAAAATCAAACAAGTAAATTATACATTTATTTATTTAACATGGATACTTAAATAATGCAAATATTAAACAATATACAGCAGCATATTATAAGTATATCGATGTAAGGTGTCCGGATTAACGAGGTTCCGTTGTATATGTTTATGGATATCAACCTTGACTTGCAGCATGCAATTCGAACATGATATTCGAGTCAAAACATTAACATTTCCCGGACAACGGTCAAATAAACACAAATTGTGTTTCATTAAAACACATTTACACAGTCAAGATTGAACGAGATTTAACACGATTTAACAGGGTTTAACAAGATTTAACCATATTGCCGTCCACAGAAAAAAGTGGACGAGGAAGTCATAACCTTGTCGACAGACCAACGATAATTCGTGTACGCGATGTTAGAATATATATATATCTTATACTATATAACATGTATTTACGATAATAAAGATAATACTTTTTATCTTTACCATCGTCAAACAATACTAAACCAACCTTCAAAGATTGGCAAAGTCTTCACAATTATATATTTTAGCAATTGCTTGTTGTATGCAGAACCAGTATTTGAACGTTGAGCATTTGAACGCCCATTCAAATGCATCCCTAAGATGTTCAGTACATTTGAATATATACCCTAAACATTTGCATTACTTGATTACAACCCCAAACATTTGAATTTTTGGTGTGCCCAACCAAATACATTTCAGATATAAACGTAGTCGTTTGAATAATTGTTATTGTTACATTCTGCACCTGATATAATATTTTATATTATTGCTTAATAAACCTCATATTGTGTAATATGCATAGTTGTGTGATTCTTTTTCATCATTAATAAAATCTACATTTACACAAATTTCATTTAAACAAACATTTACAACGAATTCAAATGCATTTACAGATGCATAACCAAACCATTTGCGTTTGAGTGCTACCCCAAAACAATTGAATTCACATTTGAATGCGACACTGAAAAATGCATTTGAATAAACTGAAATATTTGCATTCGAAGACGTTGGCAGGCCTTGTACAGTCTGGATTTTGATTACCTGTAAGAGCTTGACGGAAGACAAACAGCAATGCTGAGCCGCCCACATACGGCGTTTCAGAGTCTGCAGACGGAAATCGTCATCAAAGTGCATGTCTGCAGCCAGCACAATGCCCTCCTGGAAAATCCGCTCTGCTTGGCAGTAGTCTCCTCTGTATAATGCTTTCTGTCCAATCGCAATGCTTGCGTCTAGTTTGCACAAATTGTCATCCTGTTAAAACGCAACCAAAAAAGTTGGGTGACAGCAAATTGTTAATTCAGTTTTCAATTAAGTAGATAATGTGATAGAACAAATTAACATTTGGCGTATTTTGTAGCGTAAACTTGGCGCCATCCGTGACATCCATTCCTTGACAGGCAACGTGTAATTAATGTTCACACATAAGCCATGGTAACTGACAAACGTCAAACAAATCAACTATTAAGCATTTACACCGCTTGGTCATTTAACGCACTTGACATATTCTCAACAAAACACAGTATTTCAAGCGAGTAATGTAAGACAAAAAATGGACGTCGTTGAGACATCCATTCCATATAACTGCTCACCTTCATTTTGATAATTGCTAGCATAATATAACACAAACAACCAAACAATTTGTTTGGCTATTTCCGTAATATAATAAAAATACATTTTATTTGTAATTGTATCGACATTTTATGAGCTGAATGGACGTCGCTATGTCCCCTAACGTTTCATCTAGAACTTGAAATTTCCAAAGATGCATCAAATCTTTCAAAAAAAAATCCCACGTCATTAATCCAGCTAAATCCGAGCCCATCGCAGAAAGAACGTCGTTCTCAAATAGTGAAGACAATCGAAATGTCCCGCGAAATGTCGTTGGTTAACGGGTAAATTAAAATATCCATAATCAATTACACAATTGTTGGCATTAATGATAGAATGGATGTGTCGGAATGACGAACCGGTTTTGCTCAAAACAAAAACCTTTTTCCACGGACATCAAAGATAATAATTATTGTTATGATACTGCAGACGACCTACAAAATAATCACAACCAAAATAATCCAACATAACGTGTTTCGTTATCGAGGTGGGAATTTATTTATTTGAGTTATGGAGCTTCAATATTACCCCAAAATAACCAAGATTTCCGCTATCATTTACACTTTTTATTTCTTTTTCTGTTAGTAATTGTTGAAGAGCCACCAGTCAACACTGACTATTTTAGAATAGTGTGGGATAGCCGTTTCAAACGGTACCTGAATTATCAGGTTGATTAGAAGAAATATAACATAGAAAGAAAAAAGGTCATTATACATGTATCTGTATAAAGCAAGAGTTAGGTGTAGTTTGGAATATTGCATTCATGTTTGGAGGTCATGTCGTAAGAATGACATAGATAAGTAATACATAATACAAAGGAGAACAACGAAGCTGCTTCCTGAACTGAGAGACTTTAGTTGTGATAAACACCTACAAATACGTAGTTTAACAACAGTGGAGATCAAATAGAAAATGTGAAGATATCAAATGGTTATGAACATGTTTATAGAAATGTTTGTGTTAAGTAAAGGAACTGTGAAGATTGGATATCAGAACAATTGCATTCTTACAGAGAACGATAAACGAATGGATCATATTCTCAGCCGATTGTGTCAATGCTACGCAGTGTGAATACATGTTATTAACAACCAAATTGACCAGGACACATCTAGAGACGTTATTATCTGAACAGTCACATGTCATTGATTTTGTGGGGGGTTGAGAGTTGAGGGGTGGGGTGGGGGGTGATACGAATGTACGACTGGTATCATGGTTAATACGACACTGCTGTCACTCGCTACCACCTGGTAACCATTTGCAACCTGCTTTTAGAGTTCGAAAATCATACCTCCAACACAGGGCTATCTGCAACTTCAAGTGGTGTTGTATTTTCTGGATTCGGGGTTTCTTCCTCTCCTCCAGACCCCGGCTCTCCTTCCTCAGACTGAGCCACTACCGGTCTCCACTCGAACTCCTTGGGAGACGAAGAGGGTGTGAAATGGGTACGTAAACAATTAATCAATAACTGGATATCACTGTAAAAGAAAAGGACATAATAGTTACAATAAGCGCTGATATGAAGTTGCAGAGCAGTGTGGTATTGCAGCATCAAAGGATAATCAAATTCTTGGGTTGATTAGGAGAAATGTAACATACAAGGAGACAAAACTAATTGTATTTCTGTATAAAGCAATAGTTAGGCTTAATTTAGAGTACTATATAAAAGCTTGTTGACCATATCGTAATAAGGATATGAACGAATACAGAGGAAAGCAACTAAAATGATTCCAGAACTGAGAAACCTTAGTTATGAAAAGCGCCTAAAATGTGGTTTGACAACCCTAGAAACAAGGAGGTTAAGAAGAGATCATATTGAAGTTTTTAAGATGTTGAATGGGTATGATAATATTGATAGAAATATATGTTCTCACTCACGAAAGATAATGGAACTAGATGACTTGAGGTAACATTAGTAAAGGGTCAATGTAGATTGGATATCAGGAAGTTCTCACAGAGGACAATCAATCAATATATCAGGAGGGCGGATTACACATAGATTAAAAATGTTGGACTCTCGATACGCCAATGGCTTCCTTGTCCACTTGCCATATGGGCCTTTGCCTCGGATGGCAATCTTGTTAAACACCACGAATCATTGGAGCCTGGTTGACTTGTTTTATTCCTTCTACAAGAGCCCGGTAAGTCAGTGGGGCTTCTGACACGTTTGAGACCCATCGTTCTACTGACAGTCCTTAGCTAGTGGTTCTGTGTCTTCTGTCCCGAATCACATCGAAAGTCGATGAGTTGCGCCTAAACACCCAAGAGAACCTCCATCCAGAGGCATACCGACCGAATTTCCGAGGAATGGCGGATGACTAAGAAGTTTGGCTCATTGCTAGGAGACGCAGAGGATGTCCCACGCCGTAAGCAACTCGCAAATAAGCTGTGGACAGTCATCATCATCATCATCATCATCACCATAATCATCATTAACATCATCATCGTTACTCATAGCCAAAATTTAATATATAATTATAACGTTACGAAAATGTTATGTGTTGGCTAAAAAGCCTTGGAAAAAATTAGGTTTCAAAAATACTGTCGTTTAAAAATGCATTAAAATTAATTACCCCAGGGGTGTGGGCCCCCACAATCCCAACTTGCCCCAGGGCCTCAATACCCATTAATATCCCTCTGGGTGGAGGTAATCACATACTTTGAAATTTTCTAACCATGTTTGAGCATAAGTATTCATAAATTGCTGTCGACGACAGTATACAAAAATTCATACAAAAATACTGCTTATGATGACAAACAAGAAAATACAGCGTACAATGACAAACAATAGTTAGAGTATACAACGACATAAAAGAAAATAATACAAATACAAAGACATAAAACAGAGACCGTAGAAGTTCTCCTGAGAAAATACAGAGTGACATCCAACTATTTCCGCCAAATTAGTTACCAACGGTTCTAGAGATGTGATCATATGAACGGTGTGATCTGATTGATTTTGTGTGGGGGTTGTTGTTGGTGGAACCTGGTACGAGTGTACCATGTGTATTATGAGTAATCTGGCACCGCTTTTACTCGCTGCCATCTGGTGACCATTTGCAAACCGAGGGTCCCCCTATTAGAGATCAAAAATCATACCTCAAACACATGTTCATCTTCAAGCGGTGCTGTATTTTCTGGGTTCGTTGTTCTTTCCTGTTCTTCAGACCCTGACTTTCCTTCCTCGCGCCAAAGTCCAAACAATTGGCCCATATCTGTGCTTTATTTCATGTTCAGTAAAATAACTCTGTGAAGACAATAATTAATATTTGAATATCTGTCAAAATCCACTTGGAACTCATCACGCTTTTGTACGTATGCACTCACAAAATGCACGCACGCACGCACGCACGCACGCACGCACGCACGCACGCACGCACGCACGCACGCACGCACGCACACATGATGTACGTGGTAGAATCGTGAGTAATGGGCCTACACAGTTGTTAATTAAAGTTGGCACCAATGAATCCACACCCACCCGGAGTAAATGATCAACATTAACTCCCGACCCCTCACAAAACCGGCGCTGTGTACTTGGATACCCTTTGTCACATGAAACAGCTGATATGTTCAGGCGAATTGTAAGTTTTAAGTCATCGTAGCTTAAAGGTGCTTCCTCAAATCGATTTTTTTGCTAGTCTTATTTCTAATTAATTTTTGCGAAAAACCAAGCCTACTTAGTATCCACTGTAACATGCTAGCTCGTTAATGCAACTTTTGTATGTAGTTTTTTTGTGAAATTATCAGGCAAGCTATTAAATTACTTAATGTTTGTTCAAGCATTAAATGTAGTGAGAATTGAAATGCTGAAAAATAACGATTTTCTTCTGTGGTGAAATGTCATAACCTTATCGTGTGATCGGCGAGAGGATGGAAGTCACGTCAGCATAAACCCACACAGTGTTTACCATTTTGGATATCTACTATTTTGATCCTTACCAGATCTAACGGCTGAAGTAAATTGTTTCGATGATTAAAAAAAAGGCATTTTTTTATTACATCGACTGCGAATGTTACATAAACTATACACACACTACATATATGGACACCAATGAACACCGGTTGCATGCACGGATGGTTCGGCCCATGCGAGAGAAATAACTTCACGGTTCACCGGTCGCGCCAAGGGGCCGAACCCGTTAGGCGCCGAAACATCCGACACCCTCTAACAAATTGGGTCATGACTCACAAACAAATGTTAACCGCTTATCACCAATCAAATCAGGCTGTGCCACTGCCGGTCTCCCCTCGAATCCTTTGGGAAACGACGAGCGTGGAATTGGTATATCAAAATTTGCGACCGTCAGTACTGTATTCCAAGATTATTAGCAGACGTGATTATTGGTCGTACTTACGCTGATGGCCCGTAGCGACCATTAGGCAGAAATATCACCCATTTCCAGTCACGTCGGTTGGTTGATTTAAGCAGCCTAGGACTAGAAACCGCCAATCTGCCGTTCTGCCCCTCCGTCTTGTCAGTATTTCGTCATAAACCAGGCACGGCTCCGCGCGAGGTAACTACAAATGACTACACTAGGTAAATGCGGAAATTCGACGCAGCAGTTTCCGGAAAATCACGTGATCTGTTTGGTGGATCAATAAACGCAGCGACAAAAAACGACCGTAGCTCTGTTTGCGTGTAACAGCCAGCCTGCCGACCGTTGCATAACAGTGATCTTAGGCTATTTATAACCCGGTCGGGTTCAAAACAAGAAAAGAACGAGATACGATAATGAGGCAACCACGTAACGTCACCATTTTAGCATAGTAGTGTTTTTCCTGCTCTATTGTTCATCGTGGCATCGTCTCTCGTCAGTGTGTCCTCTTTATGTCAATGGTATTTTGTTAGTACGATCGAATGGTTAATAATAATATAATAACAGTATATATATATAGCGCCCTCGATAAAGATAGCTCTCACAGGCTTTACATATATGTAATCATAACTTATAATAATATTATTATTAATTATGTTAAAAATAAATATATTAATTTTGTTTATTAAAATGTATATGAACTATATTAAAACAATACCAATAATAAATATTCTAAAATATAATCCTACCATAAATAATATATAATACAAATTAAATGTATATTTTATAAATGCGTATAAAAATGTTCACATCAGCATATCATAAAAAGCCACTCTAAGAAATGTGTTTTTAATGCAAACAACGCGCGACATAAAACTAGATTGGCGACCATTTTAAGGTAAACATCTTGTAAAAAATACCGCCTTGAACATATTACTATTGACCCCATGACCTGATAATAAACGCGGTGACCTTCTCTAAATAAAGTGTGGATTTAGGGGGACTGACGCGGTGTCTGAGTCGGTTTGATGCTGTGTTTGAGCCCCAGGCCGGGGCCAACCTAATCGCCTCATAAAAAAATGGCTACGACTTACGACTACGGCCTACTCGCTGGCAACAAATAAAACATACATGGTTTGTTTAAGTGGGGTTGAATAAACAAAGTATATCAATAGTTTCTTATTATTATTTAATTAAGTTTCTTATTTAATTAATTATAATTTTCCGATGTCCCATTAATTGTTATGGAGGTACCGGAATATGTTCTCCTCCATGAACATAATCAGGTGCCTCAGTCTGAGTGGATGTTGTCACCACAACAATTGTGATACACAGTACCACACACACGCACGAACACAAACATGCACACAAGCACAATTAAGCTCACAAACACAAGCACCACAACATCTCTTTCCCTCAACCTCAGTCCGAACGACCTGTGAGAGCTTTTGTCCAACAACCAGGGGCAACTTGCTGTCTACTCAATGGAGCCGCTTAGCACTCGAAATAGTAGTGGTATGCGTTATTGAATGAAGTATATTCACCAGGAGGCCATACAGTATTGTTGTATATGAATAGGTTTATGTACAGTCAGTGTACGTAGCCACCGGCAGCGCCGCGTCGCTCTCGTTCGTTTTTGAAGAAAGTACCAAATTAGAACACGTGAATTGCGTCACGCGGATTGCTGTCGTACGTCGTGTAACCGATTAGAGTGACATATTTTCTGGGAACATGAAATTATTGCCGACTGTAGGTGACCTCTGTACAGGATAACATAACAAATGGTACGTGAACTTGCCGACTGTAGACTTCTAAAGCCCGGCGTTCCGTTCCGCCTCGTCGGATATTGATAGTTATAGGGGCCCATATATTATGAATCGTATTAATAAAAGGTACGTTCTTATATAGCGCGGTATCCAGTCCGCTTTACATTGGCATCGACGCGCAGAAGTAGTAGGCGCCATTGGGTTTTGCGGTAGCAATGTTGTACAATATATTGGTTGATTTATTGCTGAATGCATTGTTTAAACACGAATGGTTTGCTACATTGAAGATTGAGTTATTACATATACATAACATTATAAAATTGTTGGACTCTCGATAAGTCAATGGCTTCCTTGTCCACTTGCCATCTGGAACTTGTAGTTTTGGATGGCAATCTTATAAAATCTTGTTAAACACCGATTTTAAACAAATTACCTACCTTCGTTGTGTGTAACACCTGTCCCGTCTTTACACTGTCGTTTCTACACACAGGTGTGTGCTATGGTTACGGTGCAGTAAAAAGGAGTGTACCGCACAACGACTGTCATTGGCTATCTGATACGGACCTAGTTGGGGGTTTCGTAAATTAACAATATTCTTCATGTTATAATCATTATTGCCGTTGCATATTTACCGTAATAATTTTTTAAAAACGGGAACTCCAACAAATTAGTCATTGTTATATTTTAATCGCATTAAAACTACACAAAACCATGCACAGGTAGTAAAAACGCTGTTACCTGTTTGCAACTGGTGTTCAATGATCCTTGACGATTTCACAAACCGTGCGTGACGAAGTGAGCAATGCGTGTTATAAATATATATTCCCTGGGGCATTTGACTGTGAAATGTTTCTCTAGGCTCCTACCTTAATTACTTCTCTATTTTAAAATTAAACGCTGCTTTTTGGGGACTGACGCGGTAACTCAGTCGACTTCATGCTCGCCCCCTACTGTGTTCGAGCTACCGGCGCCAACTAGTCGCCTCATAAAAAATGGCTACAACTCGCTTACACGTTTAGCACCAGGATTGAGTTTGACCTCTTCTTTGTTATTTTCAAATGTATTTTATTTTGTTATATGGCTAAGCACATTTTGTGAAAGAGTTTAACATATTTTATGTTTTCATGCACGTTGACAACATTGTGCGAGATATTAGTGCAAGCAACGCGCGACATAAAATATAATTGGCGACCATCTTAAGGTAAACCAGTTGTTAAAAAGTGCTGCCCGTATGAAACTGTGTACAGCCCGTATGAGCTGAACCTTAAAAACGTTGAACACAGCTGGTAAAACAGTTTTATTTTGTTGACCAACTTAACTTACAAAGAACAAATGGTCGATGCATGGCCATGCCTGCCTGCGTTTATACAATCACAAAGTCCCAAACTACCGCAGACGAATGACGTCATGCTGATTATGATCTTACGTCGTGCTGTGGGCCTATACGTAGGCACATAATAATTGGTGCGTGAACGCGGCCGACGCTATTGCTTTTGGCTCGTTTTGCAGCTGGCAATAAATATCACATATCTGATTTTTATGTGATGTTCAGTAAACAATGTATGTCAAGAGTTTATTATTTAATTGTGTCATCATGTCCCATTAATTGTTATAGAGATGCCGGGTTATGTTCTCCTGCTGAACGAATACTGGCGTCAGTCTGAGTGGATGGTTGTCACCACAACAATCGTGATATCCAGGATCATACACAAACGAACACAAACACGTACAGAAATACGCACACAAACAACACACGACAGGGAAGGGCCTGCTCGACTGCACAACCATCTCTCTCCCTCAACATGAGCTCAGTCCGAGCGACCTACAAGAGCTATTGTCCAACAACCAGGGGCAACTTGTTATCTACTCAACAGAACCGATTAGGATGCGAAATAGTAGTGGCATACGTTTTTGAATGAAGTGAGTTCACCAGGAGGCCATACAGTATTGTTGTATGTGAATAGGTTTATGTGCAGTCAGTGTACGTAGCCACCGGCGGCGCCGCGTCGCTCTCGTTCGTTTTAGAAGAAAGTACCAAACTAGCACAGGTGAATGACGTCACGCTGATTGTTAGCGTACGTCGTGTATCCGGTTAGCGTGTTTGTATGCGTATTTGTGTTTGTGTGTGTTTGTGTTTGTGAACATGAAATTATCACCTCTTTACAGGATCATATAACAAATGGTGCGTCAATTTAGCCGGCGGTGTATTTTAAAAGCCCGGCGTTCCATTCCGCCTCGTTGAATCTTGGTAGTTATAATAACCTACTATAAACCATATATTATTAGTCATATTAATTGTATGATTACGATAAAGAATGAGTACGCTTTGGCATTAAGTAAAATATTTTAAGTTTTAAGCCGATGACTAGTCTCGCTTATCCGACTGTCGCTCGCCTTCGTGAACTCGCCGAGAAGAGAGTCTAGCAGCAGAGGCGTGGTCCCGTTGTTACCCACTGTCACCTCTCCATTTTGTGTAGGCGTTCACGTGAAGCGCCAGCAGCCAATAACGTCGTTATTGAGATGCTACACTAAACATTACTTTGCCTGATTTAGCTTTTCAATTTGACAGTTGGGTCAAAATAGTCAAAGTTTAAAGTTAATTCTAATTGCATCGAATAAACTGATAAAAGTTAACTCTTTTTATGAATTAGCCAAATGCCCGGATGACATCGTAATTAGCTAATTATGTATGTGCCAATAAATTGGGTGCAGACATAATTTCCGTCACAGTGAAAAATACACTCTGCATCCAGGCGATGATGTGTGCGAGAAACGGTGGCGCCACTACGCGGAACAAACAACAAGTGGTCTATGTCTGGCCAACTGCGTTGGTGGTGAATACGTTAAGATTTTGTTGATAGCAGTAGTGTCTTGAACATATTGCTGTTGACCCCATGGCCTGATAGTGAACACGGTGACCTATCTTAATTACTTCTCTACTTAAAAAAAGTGCTGATTTAGGGGGACTGGCGCGGTGTCTCACCTGGATGCAGAGTGGAGTATACAAATCCACTGGCTTTAGTTTATCTAAATCAAGCTAGGGTATACAGCTCCTATGGCGACATGTTTGACTACATATCAAACCATAACCGAGCTAGTGTATGTATGTTTGTATTTTTGCATGTTTGTGGTTATGTTCACGTTTTCCTCCTAGACGGCTTGTACCTCGAGCAACAAACTTTCGGGGATTAATCTACGACCCCACGAATGAAACGTAACGCCTTTATTTTTTTTCGGAATACCCCGTATATCAAGGGTTCTTAGTGGTTTTTATGGTAAATGAAATGTTCGCTACGTAAAACATTAACTGCCATCTATCGCAGAAACCACGAGCGCGCTGCTAATACGTAAACCGTTTGCGAGTGCGTAGCGCCATATGGGCGGTTTATATTAATTATAGTAGACAGCACGCATCCAATACACAATAAAAAGATATTCGACTATTCTACAACCAACGCAAGTATCCATGGGTCTAAATTCACGCGACTTTTAACACGTTGAACATGCAACGTGTATTGCATCGCGTGCGTGACGTTTCTGGTAATACGTTTGACGTTCCGTTCAGCAATCTCGAGCGTATTGATGGCATATTGGACTGAGGCATTAATAAATGGCATACAACTATTATAATACTAGGTCGTGTATGTGTCATTCAGTACAAAATGTTCTTGTTCTCTGAGCAATAGTCACGTGCTATTGACGAAGGTCGAAACCGGGGATTCCTTTCCTGGAAAATGCTGCGAGTGCGGTTCCTGACATGCCAACCGATACAATAATTATAGTCACGCTGCACTATGACATCGGTTGAAAGCTTGAGTGCACAAAACCGGCTTACGTTTGTGTCACTTCATGAGATATGCAGAAAGATTCATATACGCTGGCCGCTATGACTTGACTTGAGGTATCACAAGGCTACAATCTCACACGTCATGTTTTCATATTTACTCTTGATTAATGGAAGACAAACAAAACACATACTTGTGACTACATTGTTTTCCAATTTCCGAGAAAGCGCTCACATATTCATAGGCTCATGACCGTAGCTACAAGATCGAAAGCGCAGACTTCTGACAGATCGTGTCCGCTCTAAACGCCTGTTGGATTCACTGGCCCTGGGCGCTGTTGTGATAGCTTTGACACAATCTGACCGCGTGTGCAGTAAAAGGCCTGACATTCGTTTTAGTGAATGCCACGGTCATTTCTAAAGGCGATTAGGCTTATTTGTGAAAACCACTGTGAAACAAATAGTTAACCATTCGGGATGATCGCAAACCATCGACGTATAAAACTACCCTTGGCGGAAGGATCTTGTCGCAATAGATTTTGAATTTGGTGCAGTGAATTGTCAGAAAAAACGTGGAATATTGATTAGAATGAGTGTTACTATTACATATATATATATATATATATATATATATATATATATATAATACATAAACGTATTATATACATAAACGTTATTATTTATGTACAAAGCTTACTACCGCTGTTTGCCATCAAACGTTCAGCGTTTATTTGTTAGGCGGGAAACAACGTACTCGTTGAGAGCTAGTCATGATTTAGAACGTACTCGTTGAGAGCTAATCATGATTTAGAACGGCCACGCGTTCGTTCCACGGTGGGATAATATAATTGCATGTAATTGCTGCTGTTGTTTGGGCAATCCTTGAAATAATCTTTGGATCACTCACCCGTGTCATACATATGTTCTATGGCTCGAACAAGGTTGACACTAATGGCTGCAAGCCATACCATGTCAAATGCCTTCTTGAAGTCAATAAAGATATGGTAGAGATCTTCTTGGTGTTGCAAGTACTTTTTCGCAGACGATTCTAAGGTTGAACATTTGCTCTGCAGTTCTGTGTCCTGCTCGAAAGCCGGCCTGTTCTTCAGCGATGATGTTCTCTGCTTGTGGCTTGAATCTGTTAAGGATGACCTTCAACATGACTTTACTTGGGTGGCTGATGAGGCTGATTGTCCGGTAGTTTTGACACAATTGTAGGTTACCATGGAGTAGGCCAATCTCCTGTCTGCCAGATCTTATTGCTGTGAGGATGTTGGTCACAGCTTCTCCCCCAGCTTGTATTAATTCAGCTGGTATGTTGTCAACTCCAGATTATTTCCCTTTCTTTAAAGATTTAACTGCAGCTTCCACTTCTCCACGAAGAATTGGGAAGTTAATATCTTCGATGTTCATAGGACAATCCAATACTGCTGCATTTCCTTTGGTCTGGCTGTTGAAAGATTCGGAGCAGTACTCTGTCCATCGGTTGATAATCTTGCTTCCTTCCGTGATGCATTTTCCTGACTTTTTTGGATGGTGTTTATTCTTCCTGTCTTCTCACTTGTCAGATCTTTTATTACTAGGAATGCTCTTTCGCTATTGTTCTTGTTCAGGTTGTCTTCTATTTCGCTGCACTGTTCTTTTATCCATTTGTCTTTGGCTTCTTTCGTGCATGTTCTTATTTTGTTGTTGATTTCCCTATATTTATTAGTTCCTCCGGGGCTGTTCTTCCCCCTTTTCAGCACTCTTCTTCTGTCACACATGTCAAGTAGTTCGGTGGTGACCAGGGTATCTTCTTTTGACGGTGTTTGCCGAGGATCACACTGGCTGTATCAGTCATTGCATTGTTGAACTTGTTGTTCAATGTCTCTACGTCGGTGTTTCCTTTCTCTGGGATGGTAAGTGCATGTAGTGTTTATTATAACAGTAATATAAAAGTGAATTCGCGAACAAAATACGAACGTAGTTTTGTGTTTTAAACGAGACAATCAGTTCAATGGTGCATCCTCGACAACGACAAGAACGCAAATATTTAACGGAGTATTGTGTCAGCAAAGAACAAATCGTACCAAGAATGACGCTTACTGATTTTAAACAGAAATCTCAATGCTATCATCAGAACACAACAATCGGCCGATCTAACGTTTGAATCAGTTCGAACGCAAACGAGCACGCGTTGGCAGAGATACGCGATTGTTTCGACGCACGTCAAAATAATTGCGGGAATCTTGTCGGCATCTAACAGACGATATTCTCGACGCGTGCGCATTATCACTAAGACGTTTCAGTGACGAACACAGGCAAGAGTACAGCGTACCCACAACAATGAGCCCACCAGTGGCGCCACAACTTTCATTTGATGTGCAGATTCTGCACATCGTCATTTCATTTGGTATACTCCAAATTGTTGTCAATAAATCTATCAACTTCAATGGCATACAATTGTGAATAGTGTTTGCGTTGAAAATATGTATAGGAATAAAATAACTTCTGCTTCTGCTGCAACCGTACTGTAACCAGATGGGCATGACGCTATTATGGAGCCTTAATGCTACATAGGGCTGATGTGCGTTTCCCTTACATGTGTAACGCAGCGAAGACTTACTACCTGACCTGACTGCAACGAAGTCAAAATGAGGTTTTAAAATCGCTACTTGATTTTAATGTGTTGTCAAACCTTACGTTGGGTGTACACGTGGCTGACTTTCAGTGTCAAGCGATAAAGGAAAGGCAGGTGGCATAGTTGACTAAATTGATGACTATCTGTTTAACAGTGGATTGTCGAGGTGTGGCTGGATGACCAATTTCCTACCTCAATTACTCAGCTGTTATTTGAGTTTAGGACAAATATCAATAACGTTCATTAACTAATTGTGTCGGTTACTAAGAAAAAAAATATATATATATACAAAGGAGGTGAGGACTGATGAGGCAAACAGCGAGTAGAGGGGTTGCGGGAAAAACGTATTAGTAGGGCAACATGGGAACTGGCTATATATGTTGAAACATAATGTTGCCACATGGCAGAAATATGTATACATATAAGATATACACATAATATCGATCCTATAAAATCGCCTCCAAACGTACTTTGTGGCGTTCTATAAAAAAATTAAGTTTCCTATTTTCAATTCCTCTATGTACTTGCAGGTCTATGGAATCAGGTTGTTGAAGAATCGTACGCTAAACAAGTACACTAGACAAAGTATTTGTTAGCCGCAGTCATAGTGAATACTGTTATGTCTTTGCTTTTTTTACAACTTAGCTTGAGCAAAAATATAGAAAAATTATTTCACATTTTACCTATCTGCCGAGGCAAAAAGGGTCAGTTGTGCGTGGGCAAAATGAGACAGCACTAGCGATGGTGCGACTGCGCCGTTACCGGACAACACAAGTTATGTGATGGCCGTTGACATAACGCCGATCCCCTGACAGGCAGAGAAACCGATAGCTTTCCGACGTGGGGCAAGAGGGAAATCTATATAAATATATATATATATATATATATATATATATATATATATATATATATATATATATATATATATATATATATATATATATATATACATATATATATATACATATATATATACATATATATATATACATATATATATATATATATATACATATATACATATATATATATACATATATATATATACATACATACATACATACATACATACATGCATACATACATGCATGCATACATACATACATACATACATACATACATACATACATACATACATACATACATACATACATACATACATACATACATACATATATATATATATATATACATATATATATATATATATATATATATATATATATATATATATATATATATATATATATATATATATATATATATACACACACACATTGACGTCACAAATATATGACAATGCCTTCACAAACACGTCCACAACTGTCATTCTTAGCCGTTAGGTGTCGTACGTGATGTGAATAATATATATTGTTCGTTTATTCCAATTTGGTCAGCCACTCATGGATTTAAATATACCACAATATGTTGTACTAGCCGAGAACCCTTGTTCTACACTACGATTAAAATTCGTATTGTTTAATAGTAACACAAATCTCATGCTTTTGATGGAACATTGAACGACTGTTCTAATGTTTTATTTTGTAATATTGCTTCTAAAAAGTGTTTATTTTGGTTATTCATAAATTATATATTTTCAGGTGACGAAGCTGGTCAAATCGTAGAAACTTTGTTGAAATAACTGCTTGCACTTTTGTGTGGCATCCTTTAAGACATAAACGTTCAAAACGGAGACTACAGGGAATAATCCGTGGCGCCTCTGGTGCATAACATAGAACTAACATAAAACTGAAATAGCGTGCATTTTTCGACGGAAGTTCGAGCGAATCTTTTGCCGGGCAATGAAACATTCGCGTATCTACGCCAACGCATTGCAATTGTGCACTTGACTGCATAACAAAAACGAACGTTATTTTCTTCCTATACACATTTCCAACGCAAACACTAACCAACGACTTACATTACATTCACCATGTGGCGCCACTGGTGGGGAGCATTATTGTTGGTACGCTGTGTTCTTTGCTGAAACTAATACTGTCCGACCCTCTAATTGGGAATACAGGTTGTACTTCCGTCGACAATCGATCCCGCGATGCCTTTCCGTTGATAACATGCGCCATATAGCAACAAAGCCATGATATTTCGGGTAGCGACTATTGCTTAAATATTATGTTACTTACACAGTAACTATGAATCAGAAAATGTCTTCAGAATTGGGGCATATGTTTAAAATTAAAACTAATAAAAGCAGTTATGTTCTATGTTTGTAAATTCAATTTGGTATACTCATATGTTTGGAGTCCTACATTTCAAAAATTAAAAAAAATATAGTATTTGATAAATCTGCATTTGCCTAATTTATATAGCGTTGCAGTATATTTAAATGAGTTTGATTATACAAATAATATAATATGTGTATCATTGTACAGCGCCCCAAAACATGTATTTGAAATATATAAGAAATGCATTATTATTTATAGAGATGCTAAGTAATTAAATTAATTGTCTAAATTATTTAAATATCGTTGAAGTAGGTGCCAGTAAACGCGGGGCAGGGCGTTGAACCCAATTGACATACATCGCCCGAAGGACAGCAGTTTCAAAACGCGCTTACTTAAAAAAGTGCTTAGAGTCACCAAAAATGAATATTAAAAAAATAGTAGTGGTGCCATGCAAATTTATTCCACAAAGTTTATAAACATTGAAATTTGTTTAGTAAAAACTTGGCACGCCACCTAGTGAGTTTGATATTTGCCAAACTGTCACTGTGCAGCGCCGCCTAGAGCGGTCGGCTGAACGCGGCTCTTCTGTAACACGCCCAGTCGACGCTCGAAGTCTTTGAGTTCGCGCCGCAGGATGCTCGTCGCATGCTCCTTCTCACGGATCTCCACGAGTAGACTGTTGATATCGACGCTGAGCGAGACGTGGGCGTGCATGAGAGGCAGCACGGACGCCGTCGACACGATGGCGGCCGTCCGCCACGTCAAGACGTCCGTGTAGCGGGCGAGTGTCGCGGACACGGTCCATACACCGACAACCAAGAGGCACTTGGCAACGAACAAGTTGCGTTTGTAGATGGCGATGTCACGCTGAACCTGAACACAGAAGATATAATCACTGTTATGTAAACGTCGCCGCCGCCGCCGCCGCTGCTTCGGACGTGGCGGCGTCGGAAACAGCAGCAGCTTTTGGAGTTCACAAAACTCCACTTATTTTAATGGAAATAAACGGCATTGGGTTTTTCCAAGAAAAGTGGAATTTGAGAAGATGCCACTGTCCTGCACATTATTTACAAAATGGTTAATATTTTCCATTTACTAAAAATTAATCCCATTTGGAACTGTGTTTGCAATTTATCCCGAACAACGTTAGTGAGTCGCCAATTCAAAAACATGTTGATGTGGTGACCCTCACCTTATCCAGGCAGAACTTGGCCTCGTTCAACCGGTCGTTAGCGATTTCTATCTCGATTTCTATATTGGGGAAGAGCGTTGTCTGGTCGTCAGGTTCCTCCCAAATTCCGGTTTCTTCATAGTTCTGTTGGAGTATACAGAATTGCTCGTCATATATACGATTATAATCAGCACCCGACATGCCTTACACGTAATATACGTCTTTAGCAATGCAACTGAAATAATGGAGGCAAATGTATTTTGACATGTTCTTGTTCACATCATGTCGTTGCATTGTGAGTTTTTGTTTGATTTCACGGTACTGTTACAATCGTGTTTGTTTGTTTGATTGTTTGTTTAAATAAATTTGCATTCATAATTACGCTAAAACAAAGGCCGGGTCTACGTTAAACACAATTGACCATCATAATATAACATACCCCGAACTAGTTAGCTGCCTCACTGGCTGGCTAGATTAACTTCAGTGAGACGATAAAATGCTCTGCTACAAACCTGAATAAACGCTTTGAGCTGTTTTCCAGCCGTCCCGATCATTTCCGTCAGCCTCGGCATGATCTGCTTCAGCCCTTCCAATTGCACATTGATGTGTCTGATGTCTTCACTAAACAGGCCCATGATCGAGTTCTGTAAGCACGCTTCGGCATAGCATAGGTAAAGAGAGATAGAAAACGACGCCATCACTGGACCAAGAAGTTCAGCAAAGGTTTTGATCCTTCGCATGAATGTAGCCAGTATCTGCGCAGTGATAGTTTGTCCTGTTGGCGTTTCGAGAAATTTCACCATAACGTCCAGTATCTCCCTGGCGGTCTTCAATTTCTCTTGCCAGCTACCAGGTTGGTAGCTTTGGTTTACATCATATGAGTAATCGTCTGCTGCTTCCTGAAGTTTTCTGACGAACAATCGTAGCTCTTTGGTCCGCAGTTTATACACTGCTGGGTCCGGTACGCGTGTAGGCGGCGGTGACACATCGTTAACGTGAGATAAGTTTTCTTTTCGAGATGTCTCATTTCAAATAAATTTTACGAAAATTCAAACCTACCTAGAGTCTCCTATGATATTCAAGCTCATTTGTGCAATTGTGCAGTTTTAACAGTTTTCTATTACATGGCTATCCAAACCGCATATACGTATTTATTGCCTAAAATCTTCTGAGCAGTTTTTATTTATTTATTTATTCAGGTCCTTTTTTTATGGGGAAAACCCAATTTCCGTTATTGTTTGATTGCTGACGTCATGGGAAAACAGCCGTCAAAAAGAAAATAAATGGAGTATAGCTTCAGAACTGATTTTGTGAAGGTAGCATAAATATTATTAAGTATTTATTACTAGCCGAGGTCAATCTAATGCGTTTCCACAAAATGTATGTAGTGTTTTGCGGGAGAAAGACAACAGACAAACCTTTTGACCATGCACCTGTAATGTCTCACATCTAAATCACACACTCGGCTCCGAATACACGGAACCCACAACAACGTAAAATAGTGATTACCATTATGGCACTATACCACAACTTCCCCTGTTTTCAGATAGTCACTCTCCGCATCGTTAAACTAGGTTCAACAATTACGTTAGCTTTGTTTGCTTTTCGGCTATCAAGACACACCCGGACATCTCCGTTCGGTTTCTCCACCGTCACTAGGGGTTTAGCCACGTTATAGGACCATCCACCATTTCAATGACGTCCAAATCTTCAAGCTCCTTCACCTTTTGCACAAATTCCTCTCTTCGACTGAAGGATATCCTTCTGACTGGTTGGGCCACATGTGTTATACTCTCATCTGTGTTCAGCTTGAGTTGATAGTTCTTCAACTTGCCGAGACCACTGAAATACAGGTCTGCTGCCAGCCCTATTCTGAGCACTCCGTGTGGTTGCCTCTTGTAGCAAAAGGCCGGAAAGTGCCCGATTTTACCACATTTCTTACATGTGTGGTCTTTAGATTTTCTACAATCTCTTCCTGTGTGACCAGTGCCATCGCATTTCCAACATTTTCCTTTAAATGTTATGTTTGGAGAGTTGAAATGACTAGTGTTAGGTGTATATAGCGCTGGCTTCTTCCCTTGTACAAGACGGCGTAAACAACAAAGCGTCTGGCTTGTCAAATATATTTACAATCTCCTGCAACTTAGTTAGAGTCAGATTTTCTGTGTGTGTGTGTGTGTGTGTGTGTGTGTGTGTGTGTGTGTGTGTGTGTGTGTGTGTGTGTGTGTGCGTGTACGTTTGCGTGCGTGTATGCGTGCGTTGTTTGTGTTTATATACATATGAATGTCTGCTGCTAGATGGCGCTGGTGAGGTGGAACATGCTTGAATAGTTGTTACAACGGCTACTCCTGTTTCGAAAAGTGGAACTGACGTCAAAGTGTATGTATACCACAAGTGATCGAAGTGTTCACAACAGGATAATGTCATTGAAGGGACTGACCGTAAGAAATTGGTGGCATAAATCGAGGGCCAACTTGTCTTGGCTGGTCGAACTGACCCACGGCTGCGTAGGCTGACCTACATCACGACTAGGACCATTGTCCATTGCTGCCGTTGTTTACATTCGAGTGACTCAGACAGTCGCAGTTATGGGCAAACGTGGAAAGAAAGGACAAGAGCCAGTTTTGTGCAGTGCTACTAAATCTGGTGACAAAAAAGATAGAACCGGATTCTGATTCAGATTCTGACACTGACCAACTGCAGGAAACTGTCAAGACGATTGTCTCGAAAAGCGTAACACATGTGACTAGCGGCAGCAGCGGCTTAGGCGTGAAAACCCATGAAAGTATTGATGTACAGGAGTAGTATGTGTGGTCATATGAAACATCAAAATCTAAGGGTATTGGGAAATCCCTTTATATCGCGATCAATTGAGTCGTTTTTGATTGAACGAGAGCAGTCACGTAACCTATGGCGCCACACCTCATTTGCATATCAAGTGACCTCCTTATGGAGGCTGCCATCTTGTTTTGCACTGATACAGTCGCCAGGGAGCGCTACGGGTCAAATGTCACCCTATGACGTCACACCCCTAAGGTCACGGGTATACGTGTTGCGGAACACGACATGGGTATACGTGTTGCGGAACACTACACAAGTTTGCGCTGATATAGTCATCAGGGGGCGCTACGGTCAAAGGTCACCATTCGACGTCACACCTCATTTGCATATCACGTGATCTCCCTATGGATGCTGCCATCTTGTCCCCAAGTAATGACGGTTCTTATTGGTCGAGAGCAGTCACGTGACCTATGACGTCACACACACCTCATTTGCATATCACGTGACCTCCCTATAGAGGCTGCCATCTTGTTTTCCCTATGGAGGCTGCCATCTTGTTTAGCAGGGTTAGGGTTAGGGTTAGTAACCCTAATCCTAACCCCAACCTGTTATCGACTGTATAACCCTAATGCTTCTGTCGTCTGTAGTGAACCCTAATACGAGCCTGACCCTAACCCTAACGTAGTGAACCCTATTACCCTGACTCCATAACCCGAACTCCTTGTGAACTGTGGTCTGACCCTAAGCACGTGTGTTAGACTCGGTCTGCGGGGAATTATTCGAGAACAGCGATCGAAAGGTCTGTCAGCAGCAGCATCAGCAGGAGCAGCAGAAGCAGCAGAAGCAGCAGCAGCAGCAGCAGCGGTCATTAACAGGGTCGTTAATAGGGATCAAAGGGGCTAACGAGGAAACGAGAAACGACACGATATCGTACGAGTGCACACGTATTTTACTGAACAATACAATCAGCATGATGATACAACAAGGACAGCGTGTAATATCACTAAGACCACCCCTATATACCACCTATATTATATCAAGCCTGCATAAACACCTCTGTATCTGCACGATACTTACTTTCGATTGTAGATATTGAAACGAAGTGCTGTGCAGAGATCGGAGAACGGTTGTGATTATAGCGCGCTTTTCGAGACGTGTCTGGGTACAGAACCAATTCAAACCGGTTCAAACCGGTTTGAACTGGTTTGATCTAGTTTGTTCTGGAATTTTCCACCCCAGCAAGAGAAACACGACCCCGCATTTTCACCCTGCTAACAGACCGTAACCTAGCGGACGAATGTTCGTGCATGCAGCGGGAAAAACGTAGCCGTGCATGTAAGCTATACAACACATATCGCATCATTGTATTATATCGATAACTTTTCGACGTATGTCGTTTCGAGTCGACACCTATATACCGCCACGAGTCTGCTTACGCCACCTGCATGTCCTTATTTGGTATTGTTCTGCGTGTTGTTCACGTGCTGCGCGCGTGCTGTGCACGTGTTACTCTCGTGCGGCACGCGTGTTACTGGACATTCAAGTTGTATGTGTTGTGTGTTTGTTGTGTGTGTTGTGTGTTTTGTTGGTGTTGTGTGTGTGTGTGTGTGTGTGTGTGTGTGTGCGCGCGCGCATGTGCGTGCGTGCGTGCGTGTGTTTGTGTGTGTGTGTGTGTGTGTGTGTGTGTGTGTGTGTGTGTGTGTGTGTGTGTGTGTGTGTGTGTGTGTGTGTGTGTGTGTGTGTGTGTGTGTGCGTGTGCAGTTGTTGATGCTGCTGCTGCAGTAGTTGTGTCCTCTGCAGTTGTTGTGGTTTCATCAGCAGCAGTTGTTTTGCCTGGGACAGTTGGGGTCCGCAGAACTTCACACAGTGCGGGTTAGGGTTCATTCCGTTAGGGTCAGGGTTACGGTTAGGGTTACAACAACAACAACTGCTGCTGATGAAACCACAACAACAGCAGAGGACACAACTACTGCAGCAGCAACAACAACTGTGGCGGCCACAACTGCTTCTGATGAAACCACAACAGCGGCACAGGACATAACTACCGCGGAAGCAACAACAACTGTACCGGACACAACAGCGGCTGCTGATGCAACCACAACAACGACAGAGGACACAACTACTGCCGAAGCAACAACAACTGTCCCAGAAACAACAGCAACCCACACACACACACACACACACACACACACACACACACACACACACACACACACACACACACACACACACACACACACACACACACACACACACACACACACACACACACACACACACACACACACACACACACACACACACACACACACACACACACACACACACACACGCACGCACGCACGCACGCACACACACACACACACACACACACACACACACACACACACACACACACACACACACAACATTGCATATACACACACCCACACACACAACAAACACAACTTGACTGCCTAGTGACGCGCGCGCAACACGCGTGCCACACGAGAGCAACACGTGCACATCACGCACGCAGCGCGTGAACAACACGCAGATCAATACCAAATAAGGACATGAAGTTGGCGTAAGCCGCACACGCAACTCGTGCGGCGGTGCGGCGGTGTTTATGTATTGTTGACCTTGATCTTGTGACCTTGCGGTTATTATGCAGACTCGTGGCGGTATAGGCGGTATATAGGAGTCGACTCGAAACGACATACGTCGAAAAGTTCTCAATATAATGCAACGATGTGTTGTATAGCTTACATGCACGGCTACGTTTGTCCCGCTGCATGCACGAACATTCGTATGCTAGGTTACGGTCTGTTAGCAGGGTGAAAATGGGGGGATCGTGTTTCTCTTGCTGGTGTGGAAAATAAAAAAAAACTAGATCAAACCGGTTTGAACCGGTTGGAATCGGTTCTGTACCCAGACACGTCTCGAAAAGCGCGCTATAATCACAACCGTTGTCCGATCTCTGCACAACACTTCGTTTCAACACCATGGCCGCATAGTAGCACGCCGAGGCGCAGACACCACAGCTTATGAACCTGTCTCATCTCCAATCGAAAGTAAGTAACGTGCATATACAAAGGTGTTTATGCAGGCTCGAGATAATATAGGTGGTATATAGGGGTGGTCTTAGTTATATTTCACGCTACCCTTGTTGTATCATCATGCTGATTGTGTTGTTCAATAAAATACGTGTACACTCGTACATTATCGTGTTGTGTTCGTTTCTCCTTTCCACGTTAGCCCCTTTGATCCTTATTGCTGCCGCCGCCGCAGTAACCCTAACACTAACCCTGCTAAACAAGATGGCAGCCTCCATAGGGAAAACAAGATGGCAGCCTCCATAGGGAGGTCACGTGATATGCAAATGAGGTGTGACGTCATAGGTCACGTGACTGCTCTCGATCAATAAGAACCGTCATTACTAGGGGACAAGATGGAAGCCTCCATAGATAGGCCACGTGATATGCAAATGAGGTGTGACGTCATATGGTGACCTTTGACCGTGGTGCCCCACTGACGACTATATCAGCGTAAGCTTGTGTAGTGTTCCGCAACACGTAAACCCGTGTAGTGTTCCGCAACATGTAAACCCGTGACCTGAAGTGTGTGAAGCCATAGGGTGACCTTTGACCTTTTTACCCGTAGCGCAAAACAAGATGGCAGCCTCCATATGAAGGTCACGTGATATGCAAATGAGGTGTGAGCGATATAAAGGGATTTCCCAATACTCTCAACATAGTAATTCAAGATTTTGATGTTTCATATGGCCACACATACTACTTACAGGCCCTGGTACAGCAGCTGATTCCAGTGATAGTGGGTGCTGTCACGGCGGCAGTGACTGATGTGGTTAGCAGAGCAATTGAAAAATCCGTAACAATGATGGTGAAACGATTTGAAAATGCCCAGAAACAGCTATCATTGCTACGATACCAAAACGATGAAATGGAACAGTATTCCAGGAGAGAATTAGTCAGAGTCTTCGGAGTTGAAGGTGACACAGTCGAAGAAACCGAGGACGATCTGATAAAAAATCATATCAATCGCAAATAGAATCGACGTCATTATAAATTCGAGTGATATATCCGTGGCCCATAGAGTTGGAAAGACGGGTTTCGAGCAAGACCTGTGCTGGTGAACTTTGTGTCTAGGCAACTGAAAAAAAAACAACTGTTGATGAGCAAAAAGAAACTTAAGACTGTAAGCGCTGTGATACAAATTTCTGATGATAGCCAAACACGCAGATGCAGTTGACTATGCATACAAACAGATCACAATCCAGTCATCTAATGATCTTTTTAAAGTTGGAATTGATCAAACAGATCTGAAGGAATTGGGTCTTGGGCCCTACATTCTCTGTGTAAGATAGGACGGGGAAAGAAGATCCTCTTGTGAAGACAGAGGAACTAAGACTTTAATTACAGAGCAGAACTCTGCTTTGCAACCTGCTGTAACTAATATAAAATGTGTTCTACTTAATGTTTGTGTCTTAGTGACCAAGCCGAGGTCGCCTGATTTTTTATTTCAGAATATTATTTAATATTTCTACCAGAAACAAAACTGGATGATCTTGATATAATTGATATAGACGGTTTTGATTCTCAAAAAATTAATAGAACAACATTTAAATCTAAATCCGGAGGAGTAGCACTACTGATTAAGAACTCGCTGTCTAACACTATTGAAATCGTACATGGAGATACAAATTGTGTACTATGGTTCAAATCAAATGTTGATTTGCATTGGGTATGAAGCATTATGGGGAATAGTTTATATTCCACGAGATAATTATATTTATTCATCAGCTAGCCTGTTTGATGATATTGAAAATGACACTGCAAACCTAAGGAGTGACTGAAACAGCCCATTGTATTTAGTTGGTGATTGTAAAGCCTGAACTGGTACTTTATGTGATTTCATTGAGTCTGATGATCAAAATATGGTGTTGAATGACATTGATGAAGATATAATGCAACAGTTAATAGGAAGAAATAATTTAGACATTGTAGGTATACTATTGAATAGAAATTCACTAGGTTAAAAGACAAATAATTATGGATGCAGGTTAATCACATTGTGTAAAAGCCTAAATGCCCACATTGCTAATGGTAGGTTTGGGGTCGATAGGGACAGATGTGCAACTACGTGCACAAATGCAAGCATTGTTGATTAAATTCTTGTTTCTCCACAATCATTTCATGATATAATGGAATTTGAGGTTTTGGAATTTGATGAATGCTCACAACCCTGTAAAAATGGGCTTTAAATATACCGTACAAAATCCAATTGTTCCAACAATACGGGAGGATGAGGTGGTTGAGCGTGATGATATAATACGGGAGAATGAGGTGGTTGAGCGTGATGATATAATACGGGAGGATGAGGTGGTTGAGCGTAATGATACAATAAGGGAGGATGAGGTGGTTGAGTGTGATGATATAGTAAGGGAGGATGAGGTGGTTGAGCGTGATGATACAATAAGGGAGGATGAGGTGGTTGAGAGTGATAATACAATAAGGGAGGATGACGTGGTTGAGCGTGATGATACAATAAGGGAGGATGAGGTTGTTGAGCGTGATGATATAATAAGGGAGGATGAGATGGTTGAGCGTGATGATATAATAAGGGAGAATGACGTGGTTGAGCGTGATGATACAATAAGGGAGGATGAGGTGGTTGAGCGTGATGATTATAATAAGGGAGGATGAGGTGGTTGAGCGTGATGATACAATAAGGGAGGTTGAGGTGGTTGAGCGTGATGATACAATAAGGGAGGATGAGGTGGTTGAGCGTGATGATACAATAAGGGAGGATAAGGTGGTCGAGCTTGATGATACAATAAGGGAGGATAAGGTGGTTGAGCGTGATGATACAATAAGGGAGGATGAGGTTGTTGAGCGTGATGATATAATAAGGGAGGATGAGGTGGTTGAGAGTGATGATTCAATAAGGGAGGATGAGGTGGTTGAGAGTGATGATACAATAAGGGAGGATGAGGTGGTTGAGCGTGATGATATAATAAGGGAGGATTAGGTGGTTGAGCATGATGATACAATAAGGGAGGATGAGGTGGTTGAGCGTGATGATATAATAAGGGAGGATGAGGTGGTTGAGAGTGATGATACAATAAGGGAGGATGAGGTGGTTGAGCGTGATGATATAATAAGGGAGGATGAGGTGGTTGAGCGTGATGATATAATAAGAGAGGATGAGGTGGTTGAGCGTGATGATATAATAAGGGAGGATGAGGTGGTTGAGCGTGATGATGCAATAAGGGAGGATGAGGTGGTTGAGCGTGATGATACAATAAGGGAGGATGAGGTGGTTGAGCGTGATGATATAATAAGGGAGGATGAGGTGGTTGAGCGTGATGATACAATAAGGGAGGATGAGGTGGTTGAGCATGATGATACAATAAGGGAGGATGAGGTGGTTGAGCGTGATGATACAATAAGGGAGGATGAGGTGGTTGAGCGTGATGATATAATAAGTGAGGATGAGGTGGATGAGCGTGATGATATAATAAAGGAGGATGAGGTGGTTGAGCGTGATGATATAATAAAGGAGGATGAGGTGGTTGAGCGTGATGATATAATAACTGAGGATGAGTTGGTTGAGCGTGATGATATAATAAAGGAGAATGAGGTGGTTGAGCATGATGATACAATAAGGGAGGATGAGGTGGTTGAGCGTGATGATATAATAAAGGAGGATGAGGTGGTTGAGTGTGATGATATAATAAAGGAGGATGAGGTGGTTGAGTGTGATGATATAATAAAGGAGGATGAGGTGGTTGAGCATGATGATACAATAAGGGAGGATGAGGTGGTTGAGCGTGATGATATAATAAAGGAGGATGAGGTGGTTGAGCGTGATGATACAATAAGTGAGGATGAGGTGGTTGAGCGTGATGATACAATAAGGGAGGATGAGGTGGTTGAGCGTGATGATACAATAAGGGAGGATGAAGTGGTTGAGCGTGATGAATCAATAAGGGAGGATGAGGTGGTTGAGCATGATGATACAATAAGGGAGGATGAGGTGGTTGAGCGTGATGATATAATAAAGGAGGATGAGGTGGTTGAGCGTGATGATACAATAAGTGAGGATGAGGTGGTTGAGCGTGATGATACAATAAGGGAGGATGAGGTGGTTGAGCGTGATGATACAATAAGGGAGGATGAGGTGGTTGAGCGTGATGAATCAATAAGGGAGGATGAGGTGGTTGAGCGTGATGATACAATAAGGGAGGATGAGGTGGTTGAGCGTGATGATACAATAAGGGAGGATGAGGTGGTTGAGCGTGATTAATCAATAAGGGAGGATGAGGTGGTTGAGTGTGATGATATAATAAAGGAGGATG